>WAAF01012839.1:337393-419008 GCA_013400475.1 Tricholaema leucomelas
CACAGTACTCCAGGTGGGGTGTGAGGAGAGCAGAGTAAAGGGGGAGAATCCCCTCCCTTGCCCTGCTGGCCACACTGCTCTTGATGCAGCCCAGCACAGGGTTGCTGTCTGGGCTGCATGTGCACACTGCCGGCTCATGTTGAGCTTCTCGTCGACCCAGACCCCCAGGTCCTTCTCCTCAGGGCTGCTCTCAGCCATTCATCACCCAGCCTGTATCTGTGCCTGGGATTGCACCGACCCAGGTGCAGGACCTTACACTTGGCCTTGTTAAACGTCATGAGGTTGACCTGGGCCCACCTCTCCAGCCTGTCCAGGTCCTTGTTCTTCTACATCTCAGCAAGCCAATGAGTGAAGTAGACATCACCATTGTTTCCCTTTCACAGCCTGTAATCTAGTTGTTCTCACCTAGTTTCAAACTAGCACACCTGTGCTAGCTGTCTGAGTTCTTAACTTGTCCATGATTTTTTAGGTTACCTTAGAAACATCTTTTTTTTTTGTTTGTTTTAACCAAAAGATTTTATTTTGTTTTTTAAGAGGCCAACCAGGTCAGCTTTCATGCCTTAAAGTATTGTTCTTTTCTCTAGGTTACTACAAAAACTACTACCTGGAGCTGATTCATAAATATGGAGAAAAATCCAAATGTGCTGCCTTTGTGTGGGGAAAAGAGGTCAGGGAAAAGTACCACAGTTTGTTCAAACTGTTACAGGAGATGGATTTCAGTGCTCCAGAGGGTAATCCTATTTTATGTAGCTGTTCTTTAGTAACTCCACAATGTAAGTCATGTAAGTTAGCATGCTTTGACTTCATGTTTTATACATATTTCCTTCACGTCATCTAACTGAACAAGGGAGTGCTACGTGGCCTAAGTGTTCTGCTGCAAATGGAGGATGGTTTGTTGTGTAGAAGGAAAGAGAGATCTCCTTACATCTTTAGTGGTTAACTCCTTTTGATGCAGCCCTTGGGGTTTCTGTTCACCCTTCTTACTCAGTAGAGCCTTGTATTTCTAGAAATTGTGGTGGTCTGCATTGAGAATAGCATTCAGCATGAGGAGTCACAGAATGTCAGAGGCTGGAAGGGACCTCCAAAGCTCATCCAGTCCAAGCCCCCTGCCAGAGCAGATCACACAGGAATGCATCCAGGCAGGTTTTGAGTATCTCTAGAGAGGGAGATTCCACAACCTCCTGGGCAGCCTGTTCCAGGGTTCTGTCACACTCACCGTGAAAAAAATTCCTTCTCCTGTTTCCATGGAACTTCCTGTGCCTCAGCTTCCACCCACTGCCCCTTGTACTGTGGTTGGGCATCACCCAGCAGTCTGGCTCCAGCCTCTTGGCACTCACCTTTACATCTTTATAAACATTCATGAGGGCAGCCCTCAGGCTCCTCCTCTCCAAGCTCCAGCTCCCTTAGGCTGTCCTCGTAAGGAAGATGTTCCACTGCCTTCATTGTTTTTGTGACCCTGCTGGTCTCTCTCAAGCAGTTCCCTGAGGTCCTTCTTGAACCGAGGGGCCCAGAGCTGGACACAGTACTCCAGATGTGGCCTCACCAGGGCAGAGCAGAGGAGGAGAGCCTCTCTCGACCACTCAGCACAGCCCTTCCGATCCACCCCAGAGTGGCGTTGGCCTTCCTGGCCACCAGAGCACATTGCTGGCTCATGGTCAACCTCCCATTCACTAGGACCCCCAAGTCCTATTCCCTTTCACAGCTCTCCAACAGAATCTATCTCAGTCCTATTAGATGAGGGAGGGGAAATCAGCAGCAGATGTTTAGCTCTTGCAATAACTGTACATCCTGTGTTTTGTTTTTAGTACTGGAAGATGAAGGTGATCCAGTTCTAGAAGTTGGCCAGAGGATATTTGAGAAGGCTGCAAAGGGTCTGTCCAATGCTGATGGCCTCAGCAGTGTGGACTCCTATGTTCCTCTCCTGATGGATTCCAGCTGCTGTGGATACCACAAGGCTTCCTATTTCCTTGCAGTTATTTTTGAAACAGGGCTTGGTGTGGCTGTGGATCCTACAAAAGTAGGTGTATTTAATAAATTAGATCATGTCTGTGAAATTAATGACCTTTAAAGGCAATTTAGAAATGGGATGGATTTATGAGCAATTTAATTAAGGAAAAAAAACCAACAAAGTGAAATGGTCTCCAGATCCAGGCTGTACTTGAAGGAATTTCCCACTACAGTTACTCCTAATAGAGTTGGTGGCAGTGAAGATCTTTATGAATGGTGGGAATTTGCTCATCCAGAACAAGGATGTTTTAGTGAGACTGTAAAATTATGTGAAACAGCATGGAACATGCTGCTTTTCCCAGTCAGTAAGGAAGTAGGATGATGTGATAACCCTTGAGTCACCCTCAGCCATTTGTAGATGGGTATGAAAAGGTCTCACACCAGGAAAATCTCCTAAACTGGAAAGGTTGCGTAGTACAGAGAGGAAAGCAGTCTTGTTTTACAATGTGTGTAAATGTGGCACTGAGTATATTTGTGTCAAATGATCAAAGGTAACCAAAGCAAGAACAATTTTCTTTTGGAGGAAAGCTGAGCATGCTCCAGATGAGCAGCTGCAGAGCTCCTGACATTTCAGACAGGTTGCAGATCACTGAAACGTCTCCAGTGCAAACTCAGACAAGGGGGAGGTATTTCTGTATCACTGGAAGAGGGCTTTTTACTGAAGTGGCCAACAGCTGTTGAATTGTGGTCTAACAGTGTAACAGAAAATGCTGATGGAGCTCTGCCTAGTCAGGTTACAGGATTCTAAATCAGAAAACCCCCTGAGAGGCCAATCTGGGACCAAACTCACTCCAGTTTCTCAAATATGGGAAACCTTAGAGAAGAGACTTCTTTACACCCTAATTATGGTGTGTATCTAGTGCTAATAATGGACAGTAAGTAATTTATTTATTGGGTCTGCTTCAAACAGTGTAGGAAATAATTTAATCTCAATCACACACCACTGTTGTTACTACTCTGCAGGTGAGAAATAACAGTAGTGCTGAAAATGCTTTTGGCAAGTGTGTGGTACCTTGCCTGTTTCTAGCACCAATTCATGTGTATCTCAAGGGAGCTTTGTGCTGAAACCTTGTCAGCCACAAGTCTCATCCCTTCCAGTCCCATCAGATCCTCAGGGTAAGATTTTCAAGAGCAGCTTGTTAACTTCCATCTATTTCCCACTGAACTCGGTGTGGAAGATCCAGCTGACATCAGTGTCAGAGTGTAATTAACACTGCAGAAAAATGGCATTGAAGAAACGTCTGCACACTTAGTGGTGGCAGAATAAGTGCAGTACTTGAGGAGTGTTTAGACAGTTGAGTTTTTCTTTCAAGATTTTCTCTACATATGGAAGAGATTTTTGACTCCTTTAGGGCTATGCATGATTCTGTAACTGTTTACATGGTGTAGCTGATTTATCTGCTACCAGGGACCACTCTGGTCCCTGTAAATCATCACTAGACCCATGGGATGTGAATTCACTCATGTTTATGTCTGTTGATTTTTGCCAGGGACTGCTGTACAGTTTGGTTGGTGCTCAGGGAAATGAGAGACTTGCTGTGATGAGCCTTGGCTATAAACATTACCAAGGCATTAACAACTACCCTCTTGATTTGGAGCTGTCCTATGCTTATTACAGTAGCATTGCACTAAAGACCTCATTGGATCAACACACCATAAAAGGGGAGCAGGTAAAAGAGTTCTGAATGTGTCTCTTTTCTGTGCAAATCACCTTTCAAGTGTTAATATTAATTGTGTGGCCAGAAGATGTTTGTCTTTATAGGTTGAACTGGATGATCTTGGAGGTCTCTTCCAACCTGGTGGATTCTATGAATTATTAGCTCACCTGATTGATTGCCCCTGCCTGTGGCAGGGATTTTGGACTAACTGATCACTGAAGGTCTTTTCCAACCTGAACTATTCCATGATTGTTTCAGCTCCCCCCACATTCTGTTTAGGTGTCATTGCTCCCATTTCTTAGCAAGAGGGAAATCAAATCGAAGTTGTGCTCAGAATTGTCCACTTGCAGTACAGTCATAGAAACATAGAATCACAGAATGGTCTGGGTTGGAAGGGACATCCCAAGGTCATCCAGTCCAACCCCCTCAGCACTAAGCAGAGGCATCCTCAACTAAATCAGGCTGCCCAGAGCCCCGTGGAGCCTCACTTTGAATATCTCTATTCAAAATCAAAGTCTTTTTTTTTGGGGCTCCATCTCCTCACTCTGATTTTTAATTATCGGTGCAGTTGGATGTGTTTGTTAAGCAAATGATCTGCTCTTACCATAGCCACACATTGTGAAGTTCATGCAAAAATGTAATTATCCATACTTACACATTTTCTATAAGCCAGTGTTCAAGATTTGGCTGTTAAATAGTTATTTGATAAGAGAGATTCAACAGAACTTTGGAATGATGTCCTGAACGGGAGGTAACACAATTTTATCTGTGAAGAACACTCAAGGTAGGCTGGTGCTAGGATTCTGGATTATCAGGAAGAATGATGATAGTTAAAAAAATAAAGAGATTTTGATTGCCAAAGAGATAAAAATGAGCAGCCAGCCACCTGGATAGGTGGTGTAGGGCAGATCTTCACCAAGGAGGCAACACAACTTGATCACAAGCTAACAAGATGGCAGGGGTTGGAAGGGACCCAAAGAGATCATTGACTCCAACTGCCTGCTAGAGCAGGACCATGCAATCTAGCTCAGGTCACACAGCAACACATCCATACAGGCCTTGAAAGTCTGCAGAAAAGGAGACTCCACAACCTCTCTGGGCAGCCTGTGCCAGTGCTCTGGGACCCTCACAGGAAAGAAGTTCCCCCTTGTGTTGAGCTGGAACCTCCTGTGCTGCAGCTTCCATCCATTGCTCCTTGTCCTATCGCAGGGAGCAAGTGAGCAGAGCCTGTCCCCCGCCTCTGGACCTCCAGCCCTCAGATATCTAGAAACATTTCTTAAATCACCTCTCAATCTTCTCTTCTCCAGACTGAATAGCCTCAGGTCCCTCAGCCTCTGTGAAAAACACTCAAGGTAGACCAGTGCTAGAGTTCTGGCTTGTCAACAAGAATGAGGATAGTAAAAAAAAACAGAGAGATTTTAATTGCCAAAGAGCTTAACATGAGCAGACAGCAACCTGGGTAAGTGTTGCAGGGTAGATCTTCATTGAGGCTCCCACCAGCCCATTTTTTTTATCTTTTAGGAGAGAAGAAAGCTGGGGAGGGACTTTTGAGGGTGTCAGGTAGTGATAGGACATGGGGGAATGGAACAAAGCTGGAAATGGGTAGATTTAGACTGGATATTAGGAAGTTCATCATGAGTGTGGTGAGAGCCTGGAATGGGTTGTCCAGGAAGCTGGTGGAAGCCTCATCCCTGGAGGTGTTTAAGGCCAAGCTGGATGAGGCTCTAGACAGCCTGCTCTAGTGTGAGATGTCCCTGCCCATGTCAGGGAGGTTAGAACTTGGTGATCCTTGTGGTCTCTTCCAACCCTGACTGATTCTCTGGTTTCTATAAATCCCAAGAAGCCTTTAAAGTACTTCTCTGCCATTATTAAATGTATTGAAAACTACCAAGGGGGCAGAGTTTTGTCAGTTTACAACTTGGCATGTCTTCCCAGTGTGGAGTGGACTTCAGTTTTTGCACTGTAATGAAGCACTGTTTTTTATGCAAGGATGGTTTTTAATGCACTGACCAGCAGAGGTGTGGGGACCATTTTAAACCCCAGAACTGATCACACATGTTTTTAGGGATAAACAGAAAGCGCTGTCAGGAAATTGGTGGCAGGTAAATGGATTCATTGTCTAGTTGTCTGTGTGTTTTTTCTGTTCACCTGCTCTTCAGGCATTTGTTGAAACCATAAGGCTGATGGATGACGAACTGCTAAAAGCCCAAACAAAAGAAAATGGCGATGTCTTTATGTGGTTAAAGCAGGAAGCAACAAGGGGAAATGCAGCTGCACAGGTAGAGATGAATACACTTCACCTTTTGTGGTTTTATAGACACACCAGGTGTGTATATCTACAGACTGTTGTGATGGTTTGGGTGTCCCCCGCCCCCCCCCACTTTTAGAAATCACCCAGACTAGACTCAGTCGGCTCTGGAAATTTGAATGAAGCTTATATTTACAGCTGGCACAATTTACAAGCAGATAGTTACAGTATATACAGTTATAGACAGAAATATACAAGGTAAAAAAGGTAATACAAACACAATTCCCCTCCCAGAAACCTGAGTTCCCAGGAGGGGCTCTCAACTACCCCTCACCTTCCCCCTACCCCTCTCAACCTTACCCCAGTCCTAAGGAAGAATGGAGGTTCAGCCAAAAGGGTTAAAAAGCAAGGTGAAGCAGCCAAGCAAAGGAGGGTGAGGTTAGAAAGCAAGATGGAGTCCAGCCAGCAGCCACGAGCTCTCCAGCAGGAGAAGAAGCAAGTGCCCTAATCTTTGTTTTGCCTTTCTTCTTTACACATCCCAGCAAGACTGTGAGGGAAGTAGACACCATTGTTTTCATTTTACAGCCTATCATCTAGTTCTTCTCACCAAAACATGCTAGCTAGGCTCAAACTAGCACAACTGTGAAGGAAAGTGGTGGAAGAGAGTGAAGTGGACAGACGTTTTCTGCCCAGAATTGCATTTTACGATGGTGACCTATTTCTCCCGTTTCTGTCTGGTAATACCAAGTGCCTGTACAAAAAAGGCATAAGAGTGATGCTAGGCAGAAGGGAAGAACTATCAAGGCTTAGCAGCCTCCTTCTCTGATCATTTTCCCTGGGTTTGTATTTGATGTGATGCAGCTTTATTGTTGCTGATCTGAGACCAGCAGCAATATGTTACAACACTTCACCATTTGTATGCATCAGATACGCCTTTATCACTTACCCCTGCACTTAAAGCAAGGCAGTACTGACAGCTGTTAAAAATAACCCTGCTGTAGGTTGAATGGCAGCAGATTGCATCACTGGAAAGCCTTCTGAGTATTCCTGATAACCAGTTGTTTTTGAGCTGTTGAGGATGCATAATTAGATTCTTGACGTTTCCAAGATCCGTTGAAATCCTGCAAGAGTCTGATGCAGTTTCAATCCTGTTCTCTTTTAGCAACGATTGGCTCAGATGCTCTTTTGGGGCCAACAAGGAGTGGCAAAAAACCCTGAAGCTGCAATAGAATGGTATGCAAAGGGAGCAATAGAAACAGAAGATCCAGTGTTAATATATGATTATGCCATTGTGTTGTTCAAGGTAAGCCAGGTTTCATATTTTCACTTCAAAGCAATTATTCTTATGGCAGGGATGTTTTGTTAAGTTACCTGCAGTGGCACACTGCAAGGCTGTGTGCAAGTGCTTTTAGTTTCACACTGGAAATCAATAGGTGTGATGTCAAGGATGATTTTTCACAGAATCACAGTAACATTCAGGTTGAAAAAGCCCCTCGGGATCACCGAGTCCAACTGGCATCCCTACTCTACAAGGTTCACCCTAAACCATATCCCCAAGCACCACATCCAGATGACTTTTAAACACATCCAGGGTTGGTGACTCAGCCACCTCCCTGGGCTGCCCATTCCAGTGCTTGACCACTCTTACTGGGAAAAAAAATGTTTCCTAATGTCCAGTCTAATGTCTGACCTGCCCAGTCACAGCTTGAGGCCATTCCCTCCTGTCTATCACTAATTACCTGTGAGAAGAGACCAGCACCAACGTCTCCACAACCTCCTTTCAGCCAGCTATAGACAGCCATGAGGCCTCACCTCAGCCTCTTTTTCAAACTGAACAACCCCAGCTTCTTCAGTTACTCTTCAAAAGATTGCCAAGTCATGAACAATCAATGCACCTTTGAATGCTACTCATTCTTCCTTAGTTGCCAAAAATCAGAGATCTGTGATACTACTTACCCATAAAAATCATTTGGCTTGACTGTTGAAATGTTTTTTCTTAGACTGAATGGTTGAGATTTTACAAAGCTGTGAATGAGAGATGAACTGAATGAAGGATGAACAGAAAGCTGCTGCTTGGTTGTTGCTGTAGCTGTTTAAAGCTCACTAACACAATAATATTATCAATGCTAAAAATGCATTGGATGTCTTTGTGGATTTTTATTAGCCTGTATTCTGTACTTGTAAGCAATGATTGCTTCACTTACTCATTTTCTAGGGCCAAGGTGTGAAAAAGAATACAAAACTTGCTTTGGAATTGATGAAGAAAGCAGCAGCTAAGGTAAAATGTAATAATTATTTGACTATAAAAGTCCTATTCCAGGTGCTAATAATAATGACAGAATCACAAAATGACCTGGGTTGAAAGGGGCCTCTGAAAGTCATTCAGTCCAACCCCCTCTGCAGTCATCAGGGACATCCTCAACCAGATCAGGTTGCCCTGTTGAGCCTCAGCTTTAATATCTTCAGGGGTGGGGCCTCAACACCTCCCTGGGCAACCTGTTCCAATGTTCCACTATCCTCATGGTAAATCAACTCTGCTTGATGTAAAATACCTCTTACCATAGTTCTCTGTAAATAACCAGCTGCTTCTTCCAGTGCCTTCACCATGGATGGTGGAAGCTTCATTTCCCTTTTGCCAGGCATCTAGAATCTAGGCAAAGTCACCACAGCACCCAAAGTTGAGCAGCAAGTTGGAAATGTGAAGTGGCCCAAAGGGGAATCAAAAGTGTGACCTGAGGCTCTTCTTCTCCTTCCCTAAGGGCTTGCCCCAGGCAGTGAATGGACTGGGATGGTACTACCACAATTTTAAGAGAGACTACAGAAAAGCAGCTGAGCACTGGTTACTTGCTGAAGAGATGGGAAATCCAGATGCTTCATACAACCTTGGTGTCCTTTACTTGGATGGGATCTACCCTGGAGTACCTGGTAGAAATCAAGTGAGTAAATACTTAGTAAGACTGTTTCTTACACTGGGGCCCGGTTTGGAAGCATTTGCTTCATTTCTGAGACTGATGTGTTCACTCTGAGACAGATTTTGATACCTTCTGAAATCTGGATGTGCTCCAGACTGAGCATTTCTGCTGCCAAGAGCAGCAGTGCTTGCCAGCATGTGCATTTGGAAAACACATTATCCCTCCCTGGGGACAAAAATACACCTTTCAGAGTGAACCAGTGCCCAGGTTCTTCTTTCAGCAACGCCATGAACAAGGAGGAGCACTTTGTTCTGGCTGTAGTGGATACTCTGATAGTTAAACATGTCTTGACATCAAGATTTCAGGCTGTGTGCTGTTTTAGTTTACAGATTGCTGTTCCTGAGGGTAAAACATGGAGAGTCACACAGCCCTCATGCTTCTGTGGCTCTGACCCTGTCTACTCAGTCTGTGTAAAACAGTATCAGAGGCTTGAGCTCTGTGGCTGTGCACTGCTGGACACCCTGAATATTGCTGCTGCAATGCTCCCCAGCCTAGGCATTGCCAGTGCAAAAATCTAGTTCTGTGTCACTTCTCCAGGATCCCTGTTGGTGAATAACCAATTTAACTCTTGTCAGTGCACACAAGGACTGTATGCTACTACAGGCTGCACATTGAGACACTCTTCTATTGCACAGTCCATATATTACCAGAATTTATGCTGTTAAAAACCTTTTTTCCAGCCTAAAATATTAAAAAGTTAGGAGAAAGGAATTCACTCCACCTCTGCACACTGAAAGGACTTAGACTGGCTTGCCCTCATTAGCCAATTGCCTCTTCTAATTCCTTTAATGCAATGAATCCCAGGAAACAAAAGTCAATAAACATTAATAATGCAGAGCTGTTAATTGTGTCTTCTGTCTTCACAGACAGTTGCTGCACGATATTTCTATAAAGCTGCCCAAGGAGGACATATAGAAGGGACTTTGCGGTGCTCTCAGTACTACATCACAGGGAACATGGAAGACTTCCCCAGGGATCCAGAAAAAGCTGTAATGTAAGGAGAGAAACCATTTCTTAAAGGAAAATATACTTCTGGTAGGATTAGTTTGATTATTAGCGTACACTTGCAGCCCAGAAAGCCAACCAGATCCTGGGCTGCGTCAAGAGGAGCGTGGCCACCAGGATGAGGGAGGCGATTCTCCCCCTCTACACCACTCTTGTGGGACCCCACCTAGAGTACTGTCTCCGGTTCTGGAGCCTCTGTGTTACAAGGAGGATATGGATGTGCTAGGGCCTGTCCAGAGAAGAGCCACGAGGATGATCAGAGCGCTGGAGGACAGGCTGAGAGTTGGGGTTGTTCAGTCTGGAGAAGAGGAGGTTCTGAGGTGACCTTATTGTGGCCTTCCAGTACCTTAAGTGGGCTACAAGAAAGCTGGGGAGGGACTTTTGAGAGTGCCAGGTAGTGATAGGCCTGGGGGGAATGGAACAAAGCTGGAAATGGGTAGATTCAGATTGAATATTAGGAAGAAACTCTTCACCATGAGTGTGGTGAGAGCCTGGAATGGGTTGTCCAGGGAGGTGGTGGAAGCCTCATCCTTGGAGGTGTTTGTGGCCAGGCTGGATGAAGCTCAAGACAGCCTGATCTAGTGTGAGGTGTCCCTGCCCATGGCAGGGGGGTGGATGATCTTTGAGGTCCTTTCCACCACTGACAATTCTGTGATTTTTTTAAGTCTGTAGTCTCAATGTCATGTACTTCTGCTCAGCAGAAGGTTCTTTGACAGTTTCAATCCATATAAATATGTATGTTATTTAAATGTCCAGCAGAGCTTGAGAGATACTCAGTGCTTTTAGTACTTTTTCTTTCCAAAAGAACTCCGATTGTATTGGACAGCTCCGAGAGGCTGCATCTGACAAAGTCACAGCCGTTTGATTTTTCAAGTTACAGCAGGCTCCTGATGGTGGTAGAACTGGCAATTTGCATCAAGAAATGGGTAGATAATTAGTTACAGCACTTACTAACATATTTACTTGGTTAAAGAAAAGAAAAAGGAAAAAAAGCAAATAATTTGCCAAGAACAACCATAGGATGTCTCTGGTATGTTCATAGAGGTGCATGCACAAAATGTCCTCATTCAGCCAGCAGTTACAAGAGTGATGCACCAGTTACTGTGAAATGCCATAATTTGTCTTATGGAAGAAAAGTGGAAGGTGATCCCATAGTCTTCTCTGTCCTGAGAGTCAGAGTCAGTTGGGATAACCTTACTGGAGCACACCTGCTGAATTTGTGGTTGTTCTTTTTTACAGCTGGGCGAAACACATTGCAGAGAAAAATGGCTACTTAGGTCACGTCATCAGAAAAGCTCTCAATGCTTATCTGGAGCTGTCCTGGTATGTTTTCAAGTTCATTTTCTGTTTTTCACTTCCTTTATAGTGTGATAAAGGTTGTTAACATCAGCCCATCACCACAAAACAAACAAACAAAAAACCCAACCAAAACCACACAGAAGATCCCCCAGGCTAAACAACAAAATACTCCAGAGCAGCACTGAAGTCAGCAAAACACCCTTTGACATAGAGGGAGGGAGTGGGTTGATTTCAGATTGGATGTTAGGAAAAAGTTCTTCACCGTGAGGTTGGTGAGACACTGGAACAGGTTGCCCAGGGAGGTTGTAGAAGCCTCGTCCCTGGAAGACAGCCCACTGCACATGAGCCAGCAGTGTGTCCAGGGGGCCAAGAAGGTCAATGGCATCCTGGCCTGTATCAGGAACAGTGTGGCCAGCAAGACTAGGAAGTCCTTCTCCTGTACTCAGTGCTGGTTAGGCCACATCTTGAGTACTCTGTCCAGTTCTGGGTCCCTCAATTTAAGAAAGATGTTGAGGTTCTTGAACGTGTCCAGAGAAGGACACCAAAGCTGGTGAGGGGCTGGAGCACAGCCTGTGAGGAGAGGCTAACAGAGCTGGGAGTGTGCAGCCTGCAGAAGAGGAGGCTCAGGGCAGACCTCATTAGTCTCTACAACTGCCTGAAAGGAGATTGTAGCCGAGTGGGGTTGGTCTCTTCTCCCAGGCACCCAGGGACAGAACGAGTGGACACAGCCTCAACCTGTGCCAGGGCAGTTTTAGGCTAGATGTTAGGAAGAAGTTCTTCACAGCAAGAGTGATTGGCATTGGAATGGGCTGCCCGGGGAGGTGGTGGAATCTCCATCCCTGAAGGTGGGTAAGAGGAGGCTGGATGAGGCACTTAGTGCCGTGTTTTAGTTAATTAGAAGGGTTAGGTGAGAGGTTGGAGTCGATGATCTCAGAGGTCTTTTCCAACCTGGTTAATTCTGTGATTCTATGGCTTAAGAGAGAACACGGCGAGTTCGCGAGGTGCAGCCTGGCCTGTGAGACCGAGCGCCGCCGCTAGGCGGAGCTGTTACACGGATTTGCCAGCCCCTCCTAAAGCTGCTCTTGGACGACTTTATCAGTGCCTTGAGTGGTGTTTTCTCGCTATAACTAACATGCCTGCTATTCTCGTTAGGTTTTTCACTGATTTCTTTTGTCTGACGTTAGGCATGAAGCTCTGCTGCATTACGTTTTAGCTGCTGAAACTGGCATTGAAGTGTCACAATCAAATCTAGCACACATCTGTGAGGAAAGACCAGTAAGTAAATGCATTCACAGCTGATCAGCCTGAAAGGAACTTCTGTTAAGAGATTAGGAACGGATTATTATTATCTGGGGTGTGAATGGATCCATTTTTTTTTTTCCAGGACCTAGCAAGGAAATACCTAGCAACTGATTGCGTCTGGAGATACTACAATTTCTCTGTTTCTCAAGTCAATGCACCTTCATTTGGTATGTGTAAGCAATTCTTGCTGAACTTCAATTTTGCCTTTTCTTTGTTTTGTTTTGTTTTTTAATTTAAAACTTCAAAACCAACCTTTGTTACAACTTCTTTGTGAGTGAGCAAGTTAAAAGAAGACTAATTCCTGCTTTTCAGGGTGGGGGGAGGTATTTTGAGTGTTGTGTTTCAACACAGCTTTTCTGACATTTTCCTTTTTATGGTATAAAATGAATGAAATTTGAATGAAGTATAATTTTTAACAGCTAAGACTTGAGAAGGGGTTAGAAGTGGTTTTGCTAGGAAAAAAGTGATGTTTTTTTCACAGTGAAGCCAAAGCAAATAACAGAGGCTTCTCTTACATTTCTAATTGCATTTTTGACATTTATTTTCTGAATAGAACTGAAAGAAACAAGGAAAAAAGTTCTGAAACTGACTGAGGCCTTCTGCAAAGTAGATTCAAAATAGGTAGTGCTTTACAGAAGCTCTTGGTAGTGACTACATATATCTATGTCTGTGTTTAAAGTTTACTATGCAGCTTTATATTGCAATCAGATTTTCACTCTGAGGGTGTCAGAGTACTGGAACCAGCTGCCCAGAGAGGTTGTGAAGTCTCCCTCTCTGGAGATATTCAAGAACTGGCTGGATGCATTTAGGAGCCTGAGCAATTGCCTTAAGGTTTAAGATGAAAACAAAATAGCAGTAGATTTTAGGAGCTCAATGCTGCTTAGTTTATCAAAGGGAGAATCCAAGAGCAAACACACTTTCATATCATAATTGAGTCATGAGAAACTAATAAAGGCTAAAGGATTCCTTATCTAATTTATGACAAGTTTTTCTGTTAGGGTACAGAGTTTATCACCATTGGTACAACTTACCTTGGATAACTAAAGGATTGTCTGTTAAAAAAAAAGAGAAAAGAAAAAAGGTTTATTTTACATATAACTTAACATTCCTCCAGCCTTACATTTTACTACATCTGTGACTTTAGTCACTAAGTGGTTTTGGTACCTTTGAAAGAGTTGCTCAGTGTTTGAAAAATGACCTGATTGCCTCACAAGGAAGGTTTAAATGCCTTACTATATCCACAGGGAGGAGTGGAGTGTAAAAGTAATTGAGGCTATTAATGTGAACACACAGCAACATGGAAACTGAGCACAGCCTGAAGCCATAGGGTTTGTAGACCCCTTAGCAAGGTGTAGTTTAGTTAACCCTTTGGCAGATCCATTCGCACAACTTTGGGTTAGAGAAGCTTCTGAAGGTCACATTCGTGGGGTGAAGCTGTGATTCCAGTCAAGCCAAGAAGACTTGCTGGATTCAACAGAGGAAGGATTTTACTACCTTGGCTATTCTCCACGTGGGTAACACAAGGGCAATTTTATCTCAGACCCCTCTGCAGCAGTGGGGAATCAAATCCCCAGTATAGGGCTTGGGATGGAGAAACTAACCCTGCCAGCAGGCATTTCCAGGGTTACATCGTTGGTGCAACTTGAAGGTAGCTCTGCCTGTTGCAGGCACCTCTCCAAGTCAGGCCTAGAATGATGATGTTAGTATGGTTGAGGGGAACTCTCTTTGTGGTGATTCACTACAGTGTTCGTGGCCTGCCACTCTGCATCTGCGGCAGCCTTTCCACACAGTCTTTCTGCCTTTGTTGTCAGTGCTCAGTGCTGTTCCTGGAAGATCTCTGCTCTAGTCCACTGGAAGAGCAGGTGGAATTTCTAGATAGCTTCCACAGATGCACAGGGCAAGGTGTAGGAGTGTTTCAAACCATTTGGGGAAAGCTTAGGTCAGATAGGTACAGACAGAGGAGAGTTTTTAATCTCTTTAGCTTAGACCAGTGAAACGTTAGGCAGGTTGCTGATGGGTCAGTGCCCACTCTGTCGGTGCACATCAGCACTATGCAATACCACAGAAAGATCTTTGTGAAATACTTTTTGCGCATTGCATCCTTCTAAGCCAGGAGAATTCTATGCCTACCATTGTCCTGGCTTGGGTTGAGTTTGAAACTAGTAAAATTATCACCAGCAAAGTTCTGTGACTTTCAGGATGAGTTCAGCCACCATGGTGGCAGGTAGAGAATGGATACTTAGCATGACTTTAAGTCTTGTAAAGTTAGTAAGGCTAACTTCAAAATAAAGTGAAAAAGGAAGGCAGTAGAAAGTCTTTTAAGTCTCAGATTTTGTGAAAGTAGCAATATCATTGAAGAGAAGCCATGAAAACTTCCATCCAGGATAAATACTTGCAGTGGGCAGACCAGAGGGACAAGCAGAGAGAGCGAGAGTGCCTTTTTGCCTTAGTATGGTGCTTCAGCTAGAATCATTGTTAGCTTCTCCATCACATGTATTCTATTTCTACAAATGCTCTAAATGATCTGTGAACTGGTTTCTCCCACAGCTTATCTGAAGATGGGTGACTTCTATTACTATGGCTACCAGAATCAGTCCAAAGACCTGGAGCTCTCCATGCGGATGTACGCGCAAGCTGCCTTAGAGGGAGATTCGCAGGTGAGGCTGCAGTTGTGTGGTTATGAAACAGCAAAGCTCAGAGCCACCTGGGGGTTCCTCTGAGACTGGTTGTTCTGCTTGGCTGCTGCTGCACTGCTAGAATAAGTTATCATTCTTTCAAAATGCCTCGTGAGCCTCTAGTCACTGTTTGGTGGTAGTAGAAGGTAAACCTGACACAGAGGGGCAGTCCAGGCTGTGTGGAGAACCAAGGGGGAACAGATTAATTCAGTGCTGCCTTACCTCGGCACAGCTGATTCTGTTGTGACCTTGCTATTTTTGCTGCTGCTGCTGCAAGAGGGAAGAGTTGATAGACTGCTGAGCTATATTCCAGTCCTATTCACTGCTGGTTTAAGCAGCAGTATGACTGGCCCATGTCCCTTGGTGTACCAAGTGACCCCTAGGGTGAATTTTATTCACTCCACCAACAAAAGCTTCATTTTAAACCACTTTATAATTAAAAGATACACCATAACACATTACCAAAGACAGGCAGTGTTTCAACAGTGAGTTTCACAGAATCACAGAGTGTTAGGAGTTGGATCTAGAGTTCATTGAGTCCAACCCCCCTGCCAAAGCAGGATCACCTAGGACAGGCTGCACAGAACTGCATCCAGGTAGGCTTTGAAAGTCTCCAAAGAATGAGACTCCACAACCTCTCTGGGCAGCTTGTTCCAGTGCTCTGCCACCCTCACTGTAAAGGTCTCCTGGTGTTGAGGTGGATCTTCTGTGCTCCAGCTTGTACCCTGTCCTCAGACCCTCCTGAAGTGTCCCAGGTGCAATACTCTCTTCTCCCTGTCCCTGTGGCAGTGTCTCCAGACATTGTCTTGTAGGTGAATTTACTAGAAGTAGCAGTGTTGGGTTCTGTTCAGAGGCTCTTGGGACAAGACATTACTTCTAAAATAGCAAAGTAAAGCTGCATGAACAGTTCCTTTAAAGTATGAAAGCCAAACTGATGTGGAATCTTGTAATATGCTTCCTGTGTGTTCATCTTCATGGCTCTGAAGAGACATTGGAATGCCTAAGACCGAGCCAGGTAGGCAAAACTAGGATTAAGGAGTTGAATTGTCTGGAAGAAGTTTCTGCTCTCAGTTTCACTATTCAGATTGCTTTTGCTCTGTAGAGTTAGGTGGAAGGGAATTAAAACAATTAAGAGAACAGGAATCCATTTCTGCTTTCAGCCTGTGTTTCCCTAGTAGATAAAAAGGTGGTGGTTTGGTGTGTTTTAAGAGCAACTGAAAAGGAGAAAGCTCAGATCTTTCTGCAGATGGTTTCTACAAAACCAGGGCCACAACCAGCGAATGCTAATCCTCTAGCTTTGGGTCTGTGGTTAGGAGAGAAAGCTGTCACAATTACTCAGTGAAGACCACAAAATAAATTTCTAGGAGATGGGTAACAATTGTTTAGATGCCTGGGGCTTAGAGTAGACCTTAACTGTACCTGTGAAAATGGAATTGCTCACCAGCACCTTTGCTTTTCTCTTGCTAGGGTTTCTTTAATTTGGCACTTGTCATAGAAGAGGGCAACTCTATACCCTCCTACATTCTGAATCACCTGGATATTGATCAGGCATTGCATTCCAGTAACACATCACTTCTTCAGGAGCTTTATTACAGGTGAGTCTCTTTTCCTCTTAATCAGCATCTTCTGTTGATTTTTTTTCCACATAAGTACCATTTACTCTGAGAACAGCAGCTCCTGTAATTATTAACTTTGTTCACATGCAAGATTTAAGGCAGGGTAAGGTCAACATGCTTGAAGAGCCTAAATTACCTAAACATATTTCAGTTTATGCCTGTCAAAGAGACCTGATGGTTACCTGAAGTAGCAGGGACTAGATTTAATGACCCAGGAGGTCTGTTCCAGTTTGATATGTGTAAGTTCCTAAATTAGGCACTGGCAATTTGTATACAGTGCAAACCAATCTTGGAATGATAAACACAACCTAATTTAATACAGAACTTAAGTTTGTAACTGGGATAATAGCAGTCCTTCCTAATTACTCTGCCAACACATTCCAGCCTGGCATAGATCTTGTGGCACAGAATATTAGATATTTGAGAACATTACAGATCTGCTGCCTGAGCTGCCTCTCTGTCAGCACTGTTCTTGCACAAACCACCTCGAGGCCTCTGGTTCCAGTACAGAACTTAGGTTTCCTTTGTCTGGGTAAAGCAACATGTGCTTGGAAGCACAGTGGGTGTGGGAAACTCACACAGTATTCAGTGGCTTTGCCTTTACAGGAGGAGCTAATAGGTAATAGATGAGCCTGAGAACCAAGAATGAGTGAGATAATCTTCTGATTTGCCACAGATTGTTATGTGAAAAGTGGAGAGGATACCAACATTAAAACCTTGTTTGTTGATTCACAACCATCCTTAACTTAAATTGTTCTTCACTGCAGTTAGCCTGAATTTGTACCTTAAATTACCTCCACTCCACAAACCATACTAAAAAGAAAAGAGCTTCTGGTCCAGCTGATTCAGCTGGGGTTCTAAATTTGAGCCTGAATTCTGCCTTCACCTAAGCTGAATCCATCTGCTTCACAGTGAGAGGAGCAGCAGAGCTGGCAGTGCAGTGCAGCAGGGTTTTGCCATCATCATACACTTCTGTACAGAAGGACATGCACTTGTTAAAAGAAATAGATTTAAAAATCCTATCTAAAGGGACATTTTTATATCTATACATAATTATTTTATATCAAAATAGATATATTTATATACACACACACCACCTGCACTCATCCCTCCCCTCCTCAGCTTGGTAGAAAAGAATCAATTGCTGATCCTGATCTAGGGTAGGGTGTCCCTGCCCATGGCAGTGGGGTGGAACTAGATGATCCTTGTGGCCCCTTCCAGCCCTGACTGATTCTATGATCAAAATAGACGCTTGTGCTTTAGCTCTCTAAACTCCTCTACGGGGTGAAGTTCTAACTGATGGGACCAAGAAAGCTACTCAGCTCGCCTCACAAGGGAGACCTTCTATCTAGTCAGGCTCTGTCTGTGTCTTGTAGTCTCTGTTGTCTCCAGAAGGGATTTAGGCACCAACAGTCTGCACAGGCAACTATATTTGGTACATCTAATCTTAAATCAAGTCCTACTGCTGTTGACTCACACAGAGTATCTTGGGTGTATGACCTTGTCCTACGATTGCTTGGCAAGGGTAAACCTGGATGCAGAGCCCTATAATAAGACAATACAAAAATACAATTTAAAGGTAAAATGTTCTGTGCTTAGCAAGGTTATTCTGTTGCTTCTGTGAATCTTTACTTCAGCATCTGGGAGGTAGTGACGATAATACCTGCTGGATTTTCTGGCTGAGGTTTTGCTGCAAAGCCACTGGAGATTCCAGATGCCACAGCGTTGCAGAGGAGAACTAATCAGTTGGTTTCATCTTCTTCTTGTAGGTGCTGGAATAACAGTAACCAGGAATCAATTAGTCCATGCTCATTAGCATTGCTTTATTTTTATGTGAGAGTTTTCTGGAACAATGTTTTACAATCTACTCTGGTAGGTGTTGCCCCTTTGGTGCATGCACAGTTCCTTTGGACTTGTCCTTGGACTGCTCTAATTATGTTTTTTTTCTGGTTTTAATTTGCTGTCACAGATCTACTTCATGGGAACCTTTCTTTTATCGATTCTGGTTGCATTTACAGTGCAGCATTTTCAGTCTTTATCTGGTAAGTGTCTGGCACAGGAAGACCGAAGAAAGAGGATTGGTCTTTGAATTTCAGTCAAGACATTAAAAATCAAAGCAGGAGTTCTAGGCTTGGCATAGGTGCCTCTGAGCAGCAGCTTCTTTGACACACAAGGTGTTTTCTGAATGTTGGAAAGGAGTGAAGTGAGACACAGGTTTAAACCTGCATCAGTTTTGGGCTCCCCAGTTTAAGAGGGACAGGGATCTGCTGGAGAGAGTCCAAGGGAGGGCTACAAGGATGATTAGGGGTCTGGAGCACTGCCTGATGAGGAGAGGCTGAGGGACCTGGAGCTGCTTAGTCTGGAGAAGAGAAGACTCAGAGGGGATTTAATCAATGTTTTCAAATATCTGAGGGCTGGAGGTCAGGAGGGGGAACAGGCTCTGCTCATTTGCTCCCTGCGATAGTACAAGGAGCAGTGGATGGAAGCTGCAGCACAGGAGGTTCCAGCCCAACACAAGGGGGAACTTCTTGACTGTAAGGGTCCCAGAGCACTGGCACAGGCTCCCCAAAGAGGTTGTGGAGTCTCCTTCTCTGGAGCCTTTCAAGGCCTGTCTGGATGTGTTGCTGTGTGACCTGAGCTAGATTGTCTGGTCCTGCTCTGGCAGGGGGGTTGGACTTGCTGATCTTTTTGGGTCCTTTCCAACCCCTGACATCCTGTGGGCCTGTGACCTGTTGATTTCTGGAGAATTTCCTTTAATAAAGGAGATTCTTAAAACAAATCAAAACACATCCAAATATCAGCTGCAGGAAATGAATGGAAATATGAGTATTTTCCCACCAGACTAGATTACTCTGAACCCTCTCCAGCATGACCTGGATTGTTTCCAGGGATGGGGCATCTGCCACCTCTCTCTGCAACCTGGATCAAGGTCTCACCACCGTCACTGTTAATGTTTCACAGTATCACAGTCTCACAGTATCACCAAGGTTGGAAGAGACCTCACAGATCATCAAGTCCAACCCTTTACCACAGAGCTCAAGGCTAGACCATGGCACCAAGTGCCACGTCCAATCCTGCCTTGAACAGCTCCAGGGACGGCGACTCCACCACCTCCCTGGGCAGCCCATTCCAGTGGCCAATGACTCTCTCAGTGAAGAACTTTCTCCTCACCTCGAGCCTAAACTTCCCCTGGCGCAGCCTGAGGCTGTGTCCTCTCGTTCTGGCGCTGGCCACCTGAGAGAAGAGAGCAACCTCCCCCTGGCCACAACCACCCCTCAGGTAGTTGTAGACAGCAATAAGGTCTCCCCTGAGCCTCCTCTTCTCCAGGCTAAACAATCCCAGCTCCCTCAGCCTCTCCTCGTAGGGCTGTGCTCGAGGCCTCTCACCAGCCTCGTCGCCCTTCTCTGGACACGCTCAAGCATCTCAATGTCCCTTCTAAACTGGGGGGCCCAGAACTGGACACAGTACTCAAGGTGTGGTCTAACCAGTGCAGAGTACAGGGGCAGAATGACCTCCCTGCTCCTGCTGACCACACCATTCCTGATGCAGGCCAGGATGCCACTGGCTCTCTTGGCCACCTGGGCACACTGCTGGCTCATGTCTGAGCCTTCCTTTTTTCGTTTCAAACCATCACTCCTTGCCCTGTCAAAAGTCTGTCGCCATCTTTCCTATAGGCCCCTGTAAGTGCTGAAAGGCTGCAATAAGGTCTCCTTCAGAGCTTTCTCTTCTCCAGGCTAAATAGTGCTTTCTGCCATCTTTTCATAATAAGATGGAGAGAAAAAAGTACTTTCCTTGTTGGTAACCTACACCATTTAGGAAGAGCATTTAAAAAATCCCAACCACCATAGTTTATGAAAAAGATTATTTGGATTTGTAATTCCTAGACAGTTTTGAGGACATTTCCTGGTGTATTATGCACAAACTATGGAGATAATTCTGGAACTTCCTTTTCCTTTCTTACTAGCTGTGATTTTTGTCGCTAGGGAACCACACTACATGCATATAAAATAAGCAATTAAAGTTCCAAATGTTTCTCTTTGCTATTTCTTAACCTTTGAGTATTGTTTTATATCTGATTGTTATACCTACATAGTATTTCAGTACTGGTAAATAGACTGCCCAGACACAGCAGGCTCTTTTCTAATCATTTCTTTTGGTGTTCTTGTGCTCTTGTGGCCAGGAGGGCCAGTGCCATTCTGGGGTGGATTAGAAAGGCTGTGGCTAGTAGGTCAAGAAAGGTTCTCCTGCCCCTCTGCTCTTCCCTGGTGAGGCCACATCTGGAGTACTGTGTCCAGTTCTGGGGCCCCCAGTTCAAGAGAGACATAGTACTGTTTGAGAGCCACAAAGATGATGAAGAGAACGGAACATCTCTGTTATGAGGAGAGCCTGAGGGAGTTGGAACTCTGCTGCTGGGAGAAGAGGAGACTGAGAGGTGATCTCAATGTTTATAAATATGTGGAGGGTGAGTGGCAGGAGGCTGGAGCCAGGCTCAGCTGGGGGATGCCCAGTGACAGGCCAAGGGGCACTGGGTGGAAGCTGAGGCATAGGAAGTTTCATTTAAACATGAGGAGGATTTTTTTTCCTGTGAGAGTGACAGAAGACTCTAACAGGCTGCCCAGTTGGAGATATTCAAAACTCACCTGGATGTGTTCCTTTGTGATCTGTTCTGGGTGATCCTGCTCTGGCAGGGAGGTTGGACTGGATGAGCTTTGGAGGTCACTTCCAGCCCCTGACATTGATTCTGTGTTTTTCCACAGCCCAGAACGCTCCTGGAACAAGATCAGAGCCACTGTCAGATGAACCTTCTTCCTCAGGGAATAGCAGTGATGATGCTACCAGACTAATACAGCAAGATGAATCTACTTCCTCAAATGGTTTAGAACAGCAGGAGTCAAACCCTCAGAATTCTCTAGTTACAAGCTGAAGTGTAGTTTCCTAAAGGCTCTTGGGAAGGTGGGACAGGAACGACTACCAAGCTAAGAGCTGGCAGCCAACCCTGTGGTGGCACAAATGATGAAGTCCAACAGCCAAAACTGTAGGGAAATTCACTGATCTGATTTCTCCACTACAAGGGAAAACCAGCCCTGTCATTTATACTCCAAACAGGTAATAGTGAGGGAACCTGCATTCTCCCCCCCCAATCAGAATGTATTTCATTGAAGAACTTGAGGAGAACATGCAAAGCCTTTGCCAAATTGAAGAATGAGCAAATCTCTCCCCGGTTTTGATGGAGAATTTTTCCCTCACATATCTAATACTAAATTCTCTTTACTGCATTTGAGCTTATTTTACTGGTAAAGTTGCTAGAATTTTTTTCCAAGTTGGAAGCATGGAAATTCCATAAAAGTGAAACCCAGCCACCAATACCTCCCCAGTTCCATGGCACACCAGTACAGGCAGTGGTAACAAATAGGTCTTTGCCATTTTATATTCCATCCTTACTCTTTGATCCAAGAAGTGCTTTGTTTCAGAAGGAAAACACCAGGCACAGTTGCAGCAGCACTTCTGCTGGGCAAGCTTGGTCAAAGTTTCACAAGTGTCAGCAGTTCCCTGCTGGATGCCAAGGAAATGTTTTCTGCCCTGATTAGAGAAATAAAGAAACAAATGGATAAATAAAATAACATTTGAAAGTGAACAGGTGACAGCAAGTGACTGAATGAGTTAGGTTTGGATTGTGGTAACAGGGGCAAGGATTTATCTCATGTTCTCTGGAAGACACTTGTTTAAGTGACAGTCCAAATGCCAGATGGGATATATGGAAACCAACTATGGAGTGCAAATGCCTTCTGCCTAGGAGGTGGCTGTAGGGAAAGTCTGGCCTCTAGAGCAGGTGTGCATGCACCTCTGCAGAACGATGTAGATGACAGACTGTAAATTGCATCAATCTATGCATTACTGAGGGTTAAATCCACTCTCCTTGCACTACATTATTTGCTCTTGTAAATAAAAATATTTTTCTAATTCAGCCTGTGTGTGGAGGGTTGTTTTATTTGTAGGCACCTGGCAGATGAAATAATGTCTTGCTGCTCAAGAACATTATTTCAGTGTCTGTTTCCTAGCTTCAGATGGGACAGTCAACCCTTGCTTGCTTTGGGGAAGGCAGTGTTTTCACAAAGCGGACCTGGAAGAGGTTTGGGGTTGTTTTTCAGTCAAGCCACAGGAGTTTTGAGTAAGAAAAGTAATTAAGAAGGGGGGAGAAAAAAAAAAACCTTCCAACTTTTCTAGAGAGATTTATATAAATGCATTTATGTACATACCTGTATCATCAGAGGCTGTTTCTCTTGGAGAAGGCTGAACATTCAAAAGTGAAGAGCTGATGCTTTGAAGCAGTAGTTCTGTTGAGTAAATGAGGGGCAAAAACCCCCTCACCCAGATCTTGAAGCTTCCCTCCCGGCTTTGCTGACCCACAGAGGGTGTGTGCTGTACTTTATAAGTATCCACTGCAAATGGATCAGTGTTTTTTTGTGATCCATGTTTTTAGTTGCCAGAGCTTGTGCAGCTAAACCTGATCTTATCACATTCCTCAGCGCAAATGTGTGGTCGTGTCAAGAGTTCTCCCAACTTCATTGTGATCACCTAATGAAAGAAATCCAAGTAAATCTGGGATAGAACACTACAGGAAGTCTTTGAAGGCAGGCAGACAACTGTCACAACATCAGCATCATGTTGGGTACCAAGTGACACACGTAGGTGGTCACAAAAAGCTGTTTGGACATGCATATGGCAAGTCCTGCTTGGGACATACATGCACATGGCAGATCCTGCTTGTATTAAGATACATGTGCAGTAAACTGAAGCCCCCTAGTGAAATATTAAGCCCATGGGGGTTTGTCAGTGGTGACAGGATTGCAACCCATGTGTTGAAATCACAGGGTTCTTAGAGCAGCAGAGGTTTAGCTTGTGTACCTACGGCTTTAAGTGCTGGCAGTCAGGCTGACTGCATTTTCCTCTCCAAAGCAGCCCATGTTCTCAACTTCAGTGATTAACTAATTGGAGGAAGTTGGCCAGAAGCATGATTTCACATCTGTATGTCAGAAGACAATTGCTGAAGCTGCAATATATTTCTTGACGCCAACAGTTAATAGTTTGGTCTTTGTTTTTCGTTATCTTCATCAGAAGTTCTGCCAAAGTATACCTGATAAAGGCCCTTAAGATAAGCAACTCTTCACAATAAACTGGCAATAATTAAGGCAGACATTATAAAGGTTACATTATTATCCACTTATAAGATCTAGTGGGCTATTATTTGACAATGTAGAGGAAAGGACCAAACAGTCCCTGGAGAGATGGAGAGGATGATTGCTTAAGGTAAGCAGCCATGCAGGTCTGGTACATCCACAGAGAAAAAAAAAAGGGGGGTGGGGGGGAAGAGTAGTATGAAGAATTGAAACAATACAACTGAAATCTGCAGCCCCTAGCTAGTGGTGAGGATCATAGGGTCACAGATGTCAGGGGTTCAAGAGATCAGCAAGTCCAACCCCCCTGCCACAGCAGGACCATACAATCTAGCTCAGGGCACACAGCAACACATCCAGACAGGCCTTGAAAGGCTCCACAGAAAGAGAGTCCACAACCTCTCTGGGGAGCCTGTGCCAGTGCCCTGGGGACCGTACAGGAAAGCAATTTCCCCTTGTGTTGGGCTGGAACCTCCTATGCTGCAGCTTCCATCCATTGCTCCTTGTACTATTGCAGGGAGCAAGTGAGCAGAGCCTGTCCCACTCCTGACCCCCAGCCCTCAGATATTTATAAACATTGATTAAATCCCCTCTGAGTCTTCTCTTCTCCAGACGAAACAGCCCCAGGTCCCTCAGCCTCTCCTCATCAGGCAGTGCTCCAGTCCCCTTAAACATCCTCTTAGCCCTCCCTTGGACCCTCTCCAGCAGATCCCTGTCCCTCTGAAACTGGGGAGCCCAAAACTGAAGGCAGTACTCAAGATGAGGTCTCACCAGGGCAGAGTAGAGGCAGAGGAGAACCTCCCTTGATCTGCTGGACACATAATAAATCACAAGTATAGACCTAAAACGCTGCTTCTTTAGCCACCTTTCCTAGCAACTCAGCCAGCTGAACATCACAGGTGGTGCTTCAGGTGCTACAAGTGATGACTGTTTTTCTCCCTTGATTCAGCCCAGAATCATCTTTAGCAAATGACCTGGAGAGAAGAAAGAATTTCAGAGAAGCTATTTACAAAATAGGTGCCTAATTATCTACAATCAACGCAGTTTACCCCAGTTAACTAAACAGCAAGTGACAAAAGAGAGAAGTTATTACACAGAATGTGTCAGAGAGCTATGTGGAAAGGGAGAATCAGATACCAGCTACAGATTGGGGAAGGGAGGAAGGTGAAGATAGACTTTCAAAAAACAATACGAAGTGTGATGCTGAAGTATTTCTGAGTGGTTAATGGCTTGGGGGTTAAGTGAGGCATTCAAACTGGTTATGCAAAATTCGCAGCTGTGCTTTGCATCACACAGCAAGGTAGAAAAGCAGGACGGACCTGAACGCGAGCATCCTTATGTAGGTGACTTGGTGACCACTACATGGTGCTGCTTCCCAGCTCAGAAGGTGAAGAACATCACATCCCAACACACAGGCGAGACTACAAGCTTAACGTTCTGTCTTAATACCCGTTGAAAAGTCATCCCTTGCAACAGAAACGATGTTCAGTCATACAGGGAATAGGTGGGAAGTGGATGCAAAGGGAATCCCTGGCACACGGACGTATGAGAAGTTCACCCTCTGTTAGGACTTCTGCATACTGGGAAAGCATGAATGGTCTTTAAAAGTGTGTGGGATCCGTGGATTATCTGTGGAGAGATTTGTTTTGTAGCAGATTCTTGTCTGTGTAAGCTGTTCCCATTGACCAATGGACTATGGCATTTAGCACTGGCTGATCCTGACCCTTCTCCTTGATGAAGTGCAGCACAAAGGTACGAAAGAGGATGAATAAGCTTTGGCTGAGGAATTCCACCCACACATGCTCTTGTCCTCCCACTCCTCTAAATGGATGAGCTGCATTAAAAGACTGGGACATCTTAAACAAAATATTGGTCAAGGCCAGGTTAGATGAGGCCTGTTCTAGTGAGAGATGTCCCTGCCTATGGCAGGGCGTTGGAACTAGATGATCTTTGAGGTCCCTTCCAACCTAAACCATGCTATGATTCTATGCAGAAAGAGAACAGAAGTCAAAGAATGAGCTCGAATTTTGAAGAGCAAGCCTAGGTGTAGGGAAGCTAAAGAAGAACTAAAGGTAGTCTGATCATGGAACAGTTTCCTAGGCTGTCTTCTAAGGTCTAGAAACAATTCCTGAATAATCCACAGTACATGAAGAAAGAGCAGCTGCTGGGATATAGATGTGCTGGAAATGCATCACAGCTGGAGTGTTTGTGAAAAGATTTGATTCCTAGGCCAGAAGGCCAAGTGATTATTTACAGCCAAAAAAACCCAACAAGTAACAGGCAGTCCATGCCTAAATGCAAGGACTCTGTGTTAAAAGCAGCCACATACAGGTAAGGGAGCATCAGACCCAGGAAAAAAAATCATGAATAAAGAGTAAGGAAAACAGAAAGGAAGAGATAACTTCACATAGCTGCAATATGTGCTTATGTTACAGTAAGCATTAGATGTCTTCACAAGAAAAAAACCCAATCAACACCCCCCAGAACTCTGAAACCAAGACAAAAACCCCTTCTGCTGGTGGTTAGATATTCTGAAGCACTGAGGGCCCAAACTTAGCCTCACCAGTACTATGTGCCCATTGACTAGAGGGACTTGGTTTGTTTGGTAAGTGCTATCAGATACCCAAGCACCTTTGTGCTTGCAAAGAAACTGGCTGTAACAGGTTGGTTTACAACTGTGCTCGGTGATCTTTCTGCTAACGTATTCCTTGACCTTGCTTACCTCCCCGGTTCACATTGTCCAATTCCTGTTGCTCTCCTTCGTTTGTCCATGTTGACCTCTCCTTAATCACTCATCCACCTTCTAGATAGTTCCTGATACCCAGCACTGCTATTTGCTCTTATCCTTTCTGCCAGCTGAACAGGGGAAATCACAAGCAGAGCCCGGCACTATTTTGTGATCGTTCACCAAAGAGAACCCCAAACACCTGCACAGCATTTTCTGTCTCTTTGCTGTGGTCTGAGTCATGGATTTACGCAGCAAGGGTCTTTAACTGTGCGAGTCAGGAGCAGATCTCCCTGGCTGGTTTTGTATTAGCAAAGCCATGAAGTCGAGACCCTGCTGTGAGCAGTTAAACCCTTGCTGGGAATCTGTTTGCCTCCTGTACTGTTTTAATTTGGGGACCAGTGCTCATCCATAAAACCCCTAACTGGTGCATTGTTGTCTAGGAGGACACTACTCAAGCATGCTCAGGTTAGGGCAGGAAACACACCACCAGATAACTGAGATGAGCAGGAGCCAGAGTCCAGTCATCTCTTTCAGACCTTGTTTAGATGAGTTGTGCTTCCCCCAAGTAACTACTGTAAGGTCAGACCCTCTGATTTCACCACCCTGTTGGTCAGTGAGTGCCTTCCAGTAGCCCAGATATGTTTAGAGCTCTTCTGAAGGCTTTCCAGAGAGCAGTGTCAGCAGGTATTTGTAGACCACAGGACAGCCTTGCCAAAGCACACCACTAGAATAATAAATCGAAGTCTCCGCTCATGCTTTACCTTATTCCTGCAAGACCAAAGTGTAGTTTTCCCCCTTCTGCTTTGCTGAGTCGATTAGTGGCAAAGCGCTGCCCCTGCCTCCTTGTCTCCTCCCGACTCCATCTGCTGCCCCACCCAGCTGATAAGGTCGAGAGGCTCACCTGTGCCCATCAGCATTTCATTGCTCTTCCACGCCAGTGTCAGCCGCGTGTGAACAGCTCTTCTGTCCAGACGTTCTGTCTTTCATTTTCAAGTTAACAAGTGCATGCCAGTCCAGGCAAACAAGTTAACCATTTCAGTTCAGTTGTTCACAACAGCCACAGGGAATACCCAGCCACATCTACTCTCATGAAAAGAGCCTGGAGCTTTCTGCACTGGACACAGGTGGGAAACTGGGGGGGAATCAGAAATCTTTCCCCTAAATATTTTAAACTCGGTACCTTCATAGAAGCTGCTCCATGACTAGAGAGAATTGAGGTGGGGGAATCAACACTTCTGTAATGAAAATCTACAAAATGGTCCTCAGTGAGTACATCGCTGACATGCCCATGAAAACAAACACCCTCTCCTTCCCACAAATTCCCTCTGACTCAAGGCAATGCTTACTC
This sequence comes from Tricholaema leucomelas, assembly GCA_013400475.1. Lineage (NCBI taxonomy): Eukaryota > Metazoa > Chordata > Aves > Piciformes > Lybiidae > Tricholaema lacrymosa > Tricholaema leucomelas. The sequence goes on from WAAF01012839.1 coordinate 365,427, forward strand.
TGAACAGAAACCTCATTCCTTTCTGTTACAGTACAAGGGATTCAGACCAGCTAACTGGTGCAGAATAATTAAACACCTCCCCATCAAGCAGGCACAGTTTCAGACTATGTGTCTCCAAGGCCATCCTTACCTAATCTTCCACGAGGTCTTAACCACAAGCTGAGCTTCAGGCACTTAAAGATGTGAGCTTCCAGCTTAAACTAGGATCTGACTGCCCAGAGCAAGGTTTCTTTTCTTCAGTCACTTTTCAGCTGTTTTCAATCACTCCCTATTTTTTGTCTTCTTTAAAGCATCAGCAGCTGTGCTCCAGGTGCCCTCAGTCAGCTATTTCAGCTACTTCATCTCTCTCTAGGGCAGCGTTTTCTGATCCTTTCAAAGCTGAAAAGCTGCTTGAAGCTTTTAGAGGGGAAATAAAAAACCCCCCAGACCATCTTGGATGATGTTTATTTGTCACCCAATAGAAACTGGGTAACACTTTGAATTATTCTTTATTTTCTTTAATTCATTTCTATTTGATTTGCTTGCTTGTATGCCTGGAAAAATATGTGGGTGTTAAAAGAAAAACCAAATCAACAACAATTATTGCTGCTTGTGCTATCCTACACAGCACCGGTTACCCTGTCAATCATTTGCAGACCTTTCAAGGGAAAGAATGGAGAGGGAATGGATTTAAGCTTTAGGAGGGTAGACTTAGGCTGCTTCAGGAGAATATGAATGCTGCTTCCTGCCCTGCCTCCTGAGTCTTCACCTCCCTACAAATGCCTTAGCACACAAGAGGGGTCTTGTTTTGCCCTTGTGGATGCTCTGCTGGAGTGATGCTTCCAGCTCTTATCAGCTCAGGTTTTTGACCCAGCAGAGCTTCTGCAGTGTTATTTGTAACATCCCTGTAGGAAGACTTTTTCATTGACTGACCCTCTCATTAATTACTGTTATTAAAAATACCCAGTGATGTGTTCTGAAACAGATCACTAATTGAAGAGTGACAATGGCTGAGGAAAACATAGCTTCCAATGTTCCTCCCAGGTCTTCCCCTGCGAGCCTCTGCTGCACAGCAGCCTGACACCATGTGAGGAAGCCTTAATGCTTTACCCTGAGCTGCAGTGCCGGCAGTGCTGCTGCAACTCAGCCCTGGCACCTCTTACACATGGCTGAGACATTTTAACAGCTGTAAAAGTTGCCTCTCAGGGCTTATTCCTCTCTGACTCACATCCAAGAGGGACAGCTAAATATGGACTGGGAGCAATGTAGTCATACCAACAGGAAGAGTGTTTGTGCTGCTCTTAGGTAACATCCATGTCCATCACAGGACAGAATTGCAACAGTAGACCACTCAGCAAGCAGAATTTCCAAACTCACCAGGAGCCAGACCTCTCATTCTCTGGGGGAGTCAGGGATGATCTTTAATGGCTCACATGACAAACCTTTCTGGATGGTTTTCAGCTGTTGTTTTCCTGGCTCAGCTTTAGAGTCTCTGGCACATGGTTATTTTTTCACCTTGGCTGTAATGATACCAACAAGCAGTGCTTGCATTCAGCACATCAACACCACTCCACATGTGTGTATGCCCAAAAGAGATGGCTTGGCTGCCATCCTGCAGAGAAAGAGAGTTTCCTCTATCTATCCCTCAGCAATGCCCAAGGTGAAGCCCTGTGATGGGATGTCCCTGAACCCTGTGTTGCTTTCTCTGCTGAGCAACCTCGGCAGATGCTTTGAGTCTGCTTTATTGAGGGCTTTGTTGAGCTTGTGAGTGCATGATTAGTGGTCTCTGCCTTGACTAGGAGGTGTGGACAGGAGATGCTCCACCACATCCACCCCACATGACCATGGGGTATCTCTGCCAGCTCCGTGAGCCTGGGCTTAGGATGACTCCTTCAGCTTACCACACATTTTGTTTTACTCCAAAGGAAGCAAAATAGACTCCTGACTTTCAAGCTAGTGTTGAAATTGTTGATGATGAATCCAAAGTGTTCCTGCTTGCAGCCATTTAACCACCAGGTCCAACCTGTCATCCAGCCCTAGTATCAATTTCACCTCATCTGATCCCCAGAGGTCCTGCCCTGTTTTGGAGCTCTGTTCTTCCAGCCCCACTCCTCCTCTGTCTTTGGTTCCTCAGGCCCCAGCATCCCAGGCTTGCAATGTGAGGGAAGGAAGAGACAAACAAAATGTCATTTCCTGCTCCTTTTTTTCCCCACGATGGGTGACCATCAGCTTGGGGGTTCCTTGGTGCAGCAGCATGGGCATGTTTGAGGAGAGGACCGAAGAACTGTCCTAAATATATAGGTCTGAAAGCAGAGATGGGATCCCACATGATCCACAATGAGCTGCTTGGCATTTTTCCTGCTCCTTTCTTCTTTCCCCTTCCTGTGAGAGAGGTGCTTGATCTGAGGGCAGCAAGGACATGTCCAGCCTGGCCAAAGTTGGCAACCAGGCTAAGGAGATTTCCTCAGGACACACTGGTTTCTTTTAACTTCCAGCATCCAAGCTGAAGATCTGAGCCATTGTGCTGCTGTTTTCATCAGGAATGCCCCATGTGTGCCACACCTGCCCTCCAGCATGGACCAAAGGATGCTCTGATGCAGCAGGTAGGACATGCTTCCCACTCTGCTGGGAAGAGTTTGAGATGGTGTTCTAGCCCAGTCTTCAAGGGAGATTCAGGAATTTCACTGGCAAGTATCACTAAAAATACCTTTTCAGGCAATACAATAGTTGGAAGCAATAAGCAAGAGTCAAATCCACGTTTGTGCTACACAGCAACACCTGAGCTGGCCTTCTGCTGGCAACCATTTGAGCCCTGTGGAGAGTGACCTGGGAGTGCTGGTGGATAATATCCATGGGGCAGCAATGTGCCCTTGTGGCCAAGAGGGCCAATGGGATCCTGGGGTGTATTAGGAAGAGTATGTCCAGCAGATCAAGGGACATTCTCCTACTCCTCCACTCTGCCCTAGTGAGACCTTCAGTACTGTCTTCAGTTTTGGGCTCCCCAGTTTTAAAGCGACAGAATTCTGCTGGAGAAGGTCCAGTGGAGGATGATTAGGGGACTGGAGCACTGCCTAATGAGGAGAGGCTGAGGGACCTGGGGCCTTTTAATCTGGAGAAAAGAAGACTGAGAGAGGATTTAATAAATGTTTATAACTCAGCACTGAGTACTGTGTCCCATTCTGGGCCACTCAATTCAAGAGAGATATTGAGGTACTGAAACATGTCCAGAAAAGGACACCAAGGGTGGTAAGGGGGCTGGAAACACAGCCCTGTGAGGAGAGGCTGAGGGAGCTGGGGGTTTTCAGCCTGGAAAAGAAAAAACTCAGGGGTGACCTCATTGCTGTCTACAACTATCTGAAAGGAGGTTGTAGCCAGGTGAGGTCAGTCTCTTCTCCCAGGCAACCAGAAACAAAATGAGGGAACAGAGTCTCAAGTTGTGCCAAGGGAGGTATAGGGTGGGTATTAGGAGGAAGTTCTTGACAGAGAGAGTGATTGGCATTGGAATGGGCTGCCCAGGGAGGTGGTGGAGTCACCATCCCTGTGGGTGTACAGGAAAAGCCTGGATGGGGCACTTAGTGCCATGGTCTGGTTGATTGGACAGGGCTGGGTGCTAGGTTGGACTGGATGATCTTGGAGGTCTCTTCCAATCTGGTTGATTTTATGATTCTAAATATCTGAGAGCTGTGTGTCAGGAGGCAGGCGACAGGCTCTGCTCACTTGCTCCCTGCCACAGAACAAGGAGCAGTGGATGGAAGCTGCAGCACAGGAGGTTCCAGCTCAACACAAGGGGGAACTTCTTGATTGTCAGGGTCCCAGAGCACTGGCACAGGCTCCCCAGAGAGTTTGTGGAGTCTCCTTTTCTGGAGCCCTTCAAGGCCTGTCTGGATGTGTTCCTGTGTGACCTGAGCTAGATTGTCTGGTCCTGCTGTGTCAGGGGGGTTGGACTCACTGATCCCTTTGGGTCCCTTCCAACCCCTGACATCCTGTGAGCCTGTGAGATCCAGCGCCCGAGGCCATGGCATTAGTCAGCTAAACCTTCCTGCCATCCTGGTTCACACGTGCACCAGCTTTCCTGATGCCAATTATGGCTGCACATTGCCTCACCAGGAGCAGCATTTGGGCTGTGAATTGTTTGTGTCTTCTGCAATTTCTGCTTTTTGCATTGTGTAAAAAAAAACAAACCACAATCTGCCCACTGTGGTGGTGGTTGCAAAATGCCTCCTCCTGTAATTACCTGGGTTGTTTGTGCCATGGCAATGTTTTATTAGCTGTTGAGCCATGTAAAAAGATTGATACACCCCAAAAGTGTAAATGGTAATTAGGGAATTTCATCAGCTGCTGAGTAAGGCGGAATGTTTGTGACACTTTAATGCTACCCTTTGGTTTGTTTCTCCATCTTGTTGAAACACTCAGATTTACTGTGGCAAAGCAAGACCAGAGCACTCCTTCTGCCTCTGTACTCAGCACTGGTTAAGCCACACCTTGAGTGCTGTGTCCAGTTCTGAGACCCTCGTTTTAAGAAAGATGTTGAGGTACTGGAACATGTCCAGAGAAGGACACCAAGGCTGGAGAGGAGGCTGGAGCACAGCCCTGTGAGGAGAGGCTGTGGGAGCTGGGGGTGTGCAGCCTGGAGAAGAGGCTCAGGGCAGATCTCATTGCTCTCTACAGCTATCTGAAAGGAGGCTGTAGCCAGGTGGTCTCTTCTCCCAGGAACCCAGGGACAGAACAAGAGGACACAGCCTCAAGCTGTGCCAGGGCAAGTTCAGGCTGGATATTAGGAGGAAGTTCTTCACATCAAGAGTGATTGGCATTGGAATGGGCTGCCTGGGGAGGTGGTGGAGTCACCATCCCTGAAGGTATTTAAGAGGAGGCTGGATGAGGCACTTAGTGCCATGGGTTAGTTAATTAGAAGATGTTAGATTGGACTCAATGATCTTGAAAGTCTTTTCCAACCTGATTAATTCTGTGATCTCAGTTGTCAGGGGAAACCTGCTCAGGGACAGCTCAGTGAAAATCAGTGTAGTTACTGTCCAATGAGGAGAACAAGCACACATATGTCTCCTGTGAATCACATTTCCTTTGGAGTGGAAGTTTAATAAAGGGACTAAGATCCACAGAGCACTCACTGTAAAAACATCCTAAGTGGGTTTAGCTGCAGGGTGTCATCATACCTTGGCACATGGCAATGCCAGGATTCTGCAGCACAGCTGGAGGAAAAAAGCAGCTAAATGCAGCTGAAGCACCTGCATGGAAGCCCATCCTGCTGAGGTGATGCAACTGAAGTGTACCTGGCATTGCCTGCTGCATTCAGTGTCTCCTCTCCTCTGTAGCTCCTAAACAGGATCACAGGCTCACAGGATGTCAGAGGTTGGAAGGGACCCAAAGAGATCAGCGAGTCCAACCCCTCTGCTAGAGCAGGACCAGACAATCTAGCTCAGGACACACAGCAACACATGTATTAGGTCCCCTCTCAGTCTTCTCCTCTCCAGACTAAACAGCCCCAGGTCCCTCAGCCTCTCCTCATCAGACAGTGCTCCAGTCCCCTAATCACCCTCTAAACATTAGTGAGGTCTGCTCAGTGCTGCTCACTGCTTCTTACTGAGCAGATCAGACCCTTGTGCATTGGTTAAGCCAATGCTACCACAAGTCTGCACCTCCAAATGATTTCCTGTAGATCAGAGTAGAGCCTTGTTCTGTGGCATGGCTGAGCAGCTGTCCCGGGAGCCTGACCTGGTGCCAAGCACTACGTGGTAAGCTGGAGAAAGAGATGATGGAGTGTTTCAGCTGTGACTGATGAGAGCCTTCCATAGTGATAGCAGTGAAGTTGCATGCAAATTCAAATCAAGAAACAGAAAGGGGAGGAGGAAATGGAGGGGAAACATAACCAAGCAGAGGTTAAAAAAAAAAAAAGGCAGAGGAGAATCAGAAGGAGCTGTGGACAGCGTGGTTAAGGCACAGACAGAGAGCAGTGGTTAAGGCACAGAGAGCAGTGGTTAAGGCACAGACAGAGAGCAGGAGGACTGAGATCAGTCTCAGAAGCAACCACACAATCAGCCAGTGTTTTGAAGACAACACTTGAAGCCACACTTGCTATTGAATACCTGGAGGCAGAGCTGAACTTTGCCCCAGGTAGCCTGCAAAAGGTTTGGGAACGGAGAGGTGCTCAGCAGAACCTGGCTGTGCTGATTCCTCATGGGCAGCAGGCAGGCAAAGTGATGGCACAAATTGCTGTAGTGTATCTGCATGGGTATGAGAAGCTGGAAGTTTGGGATGACAAGCCTGGAGTTCTTGATGCCAACTGCACTTTCAGGAGACAGTTTACACTGCAGTGCAGAACAATTCCTTATAACAAACCTGTCACCTTCAGTTCACCAAAATATGGTGCAGTTGGGAGTGACAATTTCTCCTGGGGCTGGTTCCTGAGCCCCTGTTGAGCTTATACCTGGGAAGTCCCAGGACCTTTGTTAATAATTTTAAGGTGTTTAAGGAGTACTTTTTATTTCTTTGTTAATAACCTTCATTAATAATCTTTAAGTTGTATAAGAAGTACTTTTTATTTCTTTCTGTCTGTTTGGTTTTAAGCTCCACAGGTCATGTGCCTAGGGAGGTGGTGGGCACCCCATCCCTAGAGGTGCTTAAGGCCAGGCTGGATGAGGCTCTAGACAGCCTGATCTAGTGTGAGGTGTCCCTGCCCATGGCAGAGTGGTTGGAACTAGACGATCCTTGTGGTCCCTTCCAACCCTGACTGATTCTTTGATTCTGTGTGTGGTTAAAATAAGAAGATAGATACTTTTTTCCCAATTATAAGCCAGACATCACTCAGGTCATGGGGTATAAGGAGACCTTTGGAAATTGTTTGCCATCCTTCATGTAGAAGGGAGAATCTGAGCCTAGAACAGCAACACAGATAGTTTGTTATGACTTATTTTGCATCCTGCTGTTAGATCAGCCCAGGCTTTACCCTCCCATGCTTACCTTCACTGAAGACAGCTTGCAGAACCCCGACAGAATATGTCTTGACCCAGTCAATTGCACTGAGCAATTCTTTGTATTTTTCCCTGTATGAGAACATCTCATTCAGATGAGAATGTCAGACACAGAGGGCTCCAGCATCTTTCTTCAGTGCTTAATGCTCACCTCACTTCCTGCGCAGTGCTTCAGCTCAGGCTAGAGCTCATCTGCATACTTACTTTCCTGCAACCTTCCATGGTACTCCAAGATCTCTGGAGGGCCCCTCCAACCCCTGGCATTCTATAATATAAAATCATAGAATCAGTTAGGGTTGGAAGGGACCACAAGGATCATCTAGTTCCAGCCCTCCCCCCCCACCATCCATGGGCAGGGACACCCCACCCTAGATCACGCTGGCCAGAGCTTCATCCAATCTGGCCTTAAACACCTTCAGGGATGGGGCCTCAACCATCTCCCTGGGCAACCCTTTCCAGGGTCTCACCACCCTCGTGATGAAGAACTTCCTCCTCACACCCAGGCTGAACCTACCCATCTCCAGCTTTGCTCCATTCCCCCTAGTCCTGTCACTCCCTGATATCCTGAAAAGTCCCTCCCCAGCTTTTTTGTAGGCCCCCTTCAGATACTGGAAGGCCACAATAAATTCACTTCAGGGCCTCTTCTCCAGACGGAACAGCCCCAGCTCTTTCAGTCTGTCCTCATAGCAGAGCTGCTCCAGCCCTCTGATCATCCCAGTGGCCCTTCTCTGGACATGCTCCAGCATCTCCACATCCCTCTTGTAATATGGGCTCCAGAACTGGATGCAGTACTGGGGTCTCACCCGAGAGGAGCAGAGGGGCCTCCACCTGCTGGCCACACTTCTCCTGATGCAGCCCAGGATCTGGTTGGCTTTCTGGGCTGCAAGTGCACACCGCTGGCTCATGTTGAGCTTCTCATCCACCAGCACTCTCAAGCTCCTCTCCTCAGGGTTGCTCTCCAGTCAGTCACTGCCCAGCCTGGATTTGTGCTTGGGATTGCATTGACCCAGATGCAGGACCTTGCACTTGGTCTTGAACCTCCTGAGGTTGGCTTGTGCCCACCTCTCCAGCCTGTCCAGGTCCCTCTGGATGGCATCCCTTCCTTCCAGCCTGTCTGCTGCACCACACAGCTTGGTGTCGTCAGCAAACTTGCCGAGGCTGCACTCAGTGCTTCTGTCCATGCACACCGTATGCACACAAACAATATTACGAAAAGACCTTACGGTGTTTGTGGTTGGTTTGTTTCTTTTTTTTTTAACATCTCTTTATTTTTGCATCCAATGCATGAGGACAGACAAGATGAACATTCATGACAAAGTATAAAGCCATAAACTGTCCTCGTACCAGCTAAAAAGACAGAGTGGATAAGAGTTTAAAAAAGAAAAAAAAAAACCAAAAAAAGTGTTTCAGGAACTTTGTGTTTCCAAAATTCCTCATTACAGAAAGCCCAGGATCTTTTCCAAAAGTAGACTGCAACATCCTTGTGCTTCGAGCCACATCCCCCAAGTTATGTAGGTGGGTTTCAACTTTGCTTTGGGAAATCTGCCTCTGCACTGCCAGCGACCCTCACGTAACCTACTGAGGGAGCCCACAGCCTCCACAAGAACTCAGCATACACAGCTACAAACGACTGGAAAAGTTATATTACAAATATACACTAGTTCCTTTATACAGGTTTTGTTTTTAATAGATAAACATTGCATAGTTTTCAACTATGTCATATACACCACGAGCACAAGCCTTTTGCTGTATAACTTAGGAAAAAAAAATCTGTACACTCAAATAATTATAAATAAAGTGTAAGTAGCTTTGGGTAAGAGTGGAGGGGGGCTGGGGAAAAAAAATAGGTCAGGCCGTGTTGTGCTGTCAAGTGGTTGAATGGAGCTCTGTTGAACTCTGCCTGAAACAACAGGCACAGTATGGCCTGGGGAGAGGAGAGGGAGGAGGAGAGAGGGAGGAGGGGAGAGGGGGGAGAGGTGGGGAGAGGGTAAGGGCTGAACAGACCATAGAGGAAACGTGAAAATGAGGAGCCATAAAGTACTGATATGTCTAACTATTAATTATTACCCTGATTCTTTTGTAAGAGCTGCTTTCCTACAGCTGTGATCACTGGCTTTGCTTCGAGATGCAAATAAGGTGCAGGTTGCTGAAGAAAGGAGTAAAATGAGATTCAAACATTTCCTGCTTCAAGGGGTGGTCAACAGAAACTTGAGATAGCTCAGAAAGAATTCCAGATGTTTTTCTCATATTTATCCCGAAGAAGCAGAGCATGGGAAATGTAGGTTGAGATTCAAAAATTTGTGAGAACAAAATGAAGGAGAATTATGGAAAATATCAAAGTTCCACTTTCAAAAATGAGATGCTGATAAAATTCTGTTCCAGCTACGTGAAGGACAAGGAAAATGATTTTTTTAAAGGATAGTTTGGCATAACTCTGCTCTCTGCTGCTAAACCCCAGGAGAGCAGAATTTTACCCAAACTAGGAGATTTGGAAATTCACTCTGATTCTAAGCATTTTGTCACTTGCTCACCATTGCAGAAGCAGCTGGAATGTCACTATGAGTGCAATTTGCAAACACATTTTCATCAACAGCATTTGCCAGTTTAAAACAAACAAACAAACAAACAAAGTGACTGAAAAGAATTCTCACTTCTAAACATGTACAGATTTACCTGATAGCCAAATCCGACCTGCTGCATTCCAGAGCTCTTCAGAAGCAAACGTGTTCTAGAAGCACTGAGTGGCTATGTTAAGCTAAGGGTTTTCCCAGCATTTCCACCACAGATTCAGCCTACAACTCAGCCACCTACACTTGGCCAACGTGCAGCCACCTGCTTCTTTTTAGCGGTAGTGGCTGGATTTCTGAGGAGATCCCATACTGACTGATATCAAGCACCTGAAGGCCAGCAGAGGTACTCAGTGCATCTTTAAAATGCTCTTTTTCTGATGTTGAAATCGTGCCTTGAGTCAGCCCATGGTGCAGAGCAGCCCCGCAAGCATTTACTGAAACCTCAGCAGCATGGGCACAAGCAGCTCCCCATCAAGCGCTACGGTGTCTGTAGATGGACTCTACATGAGACCGGCCACGCTGCCATGGATTTTGTTGGGGGGTTGGATTGCTACATACAATTGCCAGTAAAATTCACATTATTTCCAAGGAGGGAGGGTTTAGAGCATGAGGTGATGGTGCAAAGCGAACTCTTTCTCTCCAGGAAATGTTACCTCGTGTCCTGTGAGAGCTGGAGTCTGCTCTCCAGATTCCCTCTTTCCTAGCTCTGAAACCAGTCTCCATCAGGACTCTGAGAAGTCACTTTTGTGGCTCAGCCAAATCTGTCAGTTGCACACAGACCTTCTAGTGTCAGCTCTAGCTCAGGTGGCTGTCCCTTCCCCTGCACTGGTCACTTGTCCTCTCTCCTGCATCATTCCACTGCCTGTAGAGTTACATGGTGGACAGGACTGGAGAGGACCATCTAGAGAGAGGAAGGACCACAGAACCACATTCTGAGTCCTTCAAGACCTTTGGTAACCACCCAGTGTTTCCAAACCCAGTGCTTAACCTTCAGCAAGCAAAGGGATCAGCAATTACTTTTATGGCCTTTAGCTTGAGATCATCCAAGATTACACTACCTGTCCCCAGTGTTACAGGAGACAGGGAGGGCTCAAAATGGGCTTATGCACACCCTTCTGCCAGAGCAGGACTCCCAGACCTTCTGGAGGATGCCCTCTCATTTTCCTTCATACACTGAGAATAGATTTTGTACATACTGGGAGAACTTCAGTTTAAACTACAGCTTTCCATTGTGACCCCTGAAAACAGGCCAGGAAAACAGGAGCATTCTCTTCCTTCCTTTTTTTTTTTCTCTTTTTTTTTTTTTTTCTTTTTTTTTTTTTTTTTTTTTTTTTCTTCTTTTTTTCTTCTTTTATTCCTTCCCCCTCCCCCCTTTTTTTTTTCTTTTTTCTTTTTTTCCACACCCCACAGCCCTCTCTAGAGTTTTTTAGGTATTAAAAATGAACTCCTGCTGAATAAGCCATCAGGTCAGAAAGGCTGTTCTACAAGTGCATTGTCTGCTTGTTGGTTTTGTGATTGAGTTTGAGTTGATCACCACTCCATCCATCCCCCTCTCTGTGGGACTACTTCGGGATTTCTTTTGTCTGCAGCTAACAGCACTGGATGAAGTTTCCACATAGTAGGTCCTCTGTAAGCAAGTCTGTCATCAGCTTTTCAACAGATCAGAGAGTTTTTGAGGGGCTCTGCCAAGCTTGTTGGACTCAGTTCCTTGATGAGTGATGTATCGCCGGCTGCAGGAGCCTAACAGTACATTCGGTCTGTCCTCAGTGCATTGTCCAAGGTGGTTTTCAAGAGCCTGGCTGTCCCGTGCTGTGTCGCTGCTAACCTGAGTTGATCCACTACTATAAGGCCGTGTTGTTTGTGCCTGTTTTCTCCACACCAGCTGCAGCTGGGGTCCTCCTTCCACCTCTTTCTTCATCTGCCATCGCCATGGTGTTTTCGTAAACCTCCATAGTTTTTAGCTGCTTGTCTTTGGCACCCTCCTGTTCTGCATTGACCTTGCAGCACTTGCAGAAGCCGCAGCAGTGCTTCCCACAAAAGGAGAGTGAGGCCATGATGACATTGTCCCAGGGCTCCAGGGAGTGCAGCCAGGTGGGCAGGAAATCCCAATTTTGCAGCTTCTCAGGCAGGGAATGCGGTCGCCTTTTCTGCATGATATTAATGACAACCACAGCAATAAAAAGAGCAAACAGGGGAAGGCAAACACCCAGCAGAACTGGCCAGCCTGCCAGGGACAGACCAAATACAAACAAAGGCAAGAGAAAGAAGCAGACCAGGAGATAAAATATAGCAAACCATCTATACTGGGCTGTTGTGTTTCCCAAGGTCTTGCTCATGCGGATTGGCAGACGAGTAATAGGTACTGGGTAAAACAGAATAATCCCAGAGATGTTGAAGAAGAAGTGGCACAAGGCAATCTGAAAGCAAAAAGCAGTTGGCAAGTTTGTTAGCTAAAATGCCTTTAAATGCTCCTCCACACATGACACACAACTTCCAATGGCACTCAAACTTCTCTTGCTCCCTACAGCTCCTTCCTGCCTTTCCTGCTGCTGCACTGCAGGATTTTCCCTAGCACACAGCAAAGACTCACACACTGTAAAATCACTGCCTGAAGTCAAAGGATAAGACAAGCCTAGAGGGGGTGGAATATCTCCCTCACAGATGGAGAAGTTTTCAGCTGCAAGAAATGGAGGCCATCAGAAATAGAGCTGCCAAACCAAACAGCTATCAGGAACAGTCCTGTTGTTAGTAAGGCACAAGGGCCAGGTGAACACTGCTCACTGTTGCATTATGCAGCCATATATTTTGTAGTGAAAAATGGGAAGGGTCAATCAGATGTTGAGAAATGATCAAAGGTACAAACCTGGATTTGAAAAAAAAAAATAGCTAAAAGTTTACGAAGCACCCAGGAGATTCCTGGAACCTGACCTTGTCTGGGTCTTTCAGAATCTTTTGGTTCACATACTTCAAAATGATTTTTTTTTCTTAAAATAGGCATGAAGAGACACCTCCTTATGTTGCTTAGACAGATACAATACTGAGCAAAACAGTGCTACCCCTGCTTGCCTTAGCTTATTTTCATTCTATAATTCTTACCAGACTAAAGTAAACATGAAAGTACAGGGGTTTATTTTTAAAGTACATTATAAAAACATGGAGTTATCATGAAATCTGAGCTGGGTCCAGATAGTATCTTCTCATGATTACATCTATTCTATCATGCCTGAGGACAATAAAATGACTTCTGTAATTTTCTTGATTTATTGTGGATAGTAAAAAAAAAAAGAAATCCAAACATTCATCGTGTTCACAAAGGAAACTTTGTTATCTTTTCACTCTTTGATGTAAAGGGTTCATTCAAATGTTATCTGCTGCCTGGAATGTGCTTTACTGGGTGTTATGTGGGAGCCCAAAGCCTGGCTGCCTGCTTTTTGATTAGTTTGAGGCAAGAAGGAATTTGATAAATCCCACATAGATTAGATGTACAATTACAAAACAAATGCCATTATGCACGCTGGAACTACAGGTAGGGAGACAACTACCATTCTAAGGGTTGTACAACCTTCACTTAGGTTACAAGAGTCCCTGTACACTGTATGAACAGTTAGGGAAGGAGCTACAGAAATGAGTAACCCTCACAGGGTTACCTAAGAGTGTTGTCAGAGATGTGGGCATTGATCTGCAAGCTTGAGCCCATAGTCAGGGGTCAAGGCATCCACCCTGCCTCAGTTCTGTATTAATTCAATCAGATCAAGCACAATTTACCAAGGCAAGATTTTACTTTCTATTGACATTCTGAGGCTGTCAATTTTGCTCCAGCACTTGCAGTGAGTGAGCTGCACGCACGAAATCAGGCACAACCTCCATGGCAATAGCACCAGAGCCAGGGCAGGTTTAGGCTGGACATTGGAAGAAATTCTTCACAGAGAGAGCGACTGCCCATCGGAATAGGCTGTCTGAGGAGGTGGTGGAGTCACCACCCTTGGAGGTGTTTAAGAGGAAGATGGAAGAGGCAATTAGTGCCACGGTTTAGTTAATTAGAAGGGTTAGGTGATAGGTTGGACTCAATGATCCTAAAGCTCTTTTCCAACCTGGTTGATTCTGTGATTTAATTGACAATAGCTGCAACTTCTAAAAGAAGTGAAAGAACCATTGGTTTATACTGACCTGTAATGAGTATTTCAATGTGCTCCCTGGACTTGCTAGAGCTGCAAGTATAGCTGTTGTGGTTGTGCCAATGTTGGCTCCTAAGGTGAGGGGGTAAGAGCGCTCAATGCTTATAACGCCAATGCCTAGGAGAAAAGGAAGAGGACTGAGGGGATTCAGAGCAAGGGAGGAGATAAAACACGGAGACAGACAACACAGGACTGACAGCTTACCGACAAGGGGTGTAATAGCAGATGTGAAAACAGAACTGCTTTGAACAACGAAGGTCATACCAGCCCCTGCAAGCATAGCCAGGTATCCAGCCAGCCAGGTAAAGGGAAATGGGAAATCTGAAAGAGCAGAGAGAGAACATTGTCCTCAGCACAACAGAACGCTCCAGGTGACAGTAACACAGCAATGAAAAGACTATTAAGCATTTCAAACGTAGATGTGTTGTTTCTATATTGTCTCTTAAATGGCAGTTTTGGATCACAGTCAGTTCTACGACTTTGATTCACCCTGTTAGCTGTATCCCCTCCCCAGCCTCTCCAAGCCTTCCACACTTTGAGATGGATAACAGACTGGGCAAACATTTGTCCTGACCCAGGATAGCATTTATGTTGTAATACAACTAGGTACCAGAGATCAACAGAAAGCCTTCTAGGAGTCTTGAGTTTCAGCCTGGTTCCTGGTTTCAGCCACCAGGCACCTGCTGCATAGATCAGATCTGCAGAAAGATCTGAAGATCACCCTGAGAAAATCAGGTAATTTGTTCTAACCAGTTTCAAGCAGATCCCCTCCTAAAAAATCCACTTGTTAAGCCTTGCAAAGAAAAGGTAATCACACTGGAGAAAGAAACTAGGCACAATGGTCCCCTGTCACCTGCAGATTTATGAGTGTGCCAGGAAGCCAGGAGCTTACTTGGACATAATGGAACACAGAGGAGATCACAAACTAACACTAACTGGCAACTAACTACTTTCTGCTTCTTGTTTTTGGTTTGAACTCTGTCCCCTGCCCAAGAGAAAACAGATGGAGGCCACTTTTGTTACCTTTCCCGTTTCTGTGAACCCTCCCTTCAACAATAACCAAGGATGCTTTTCTTTGCTACAGGTTCTAAACTCTGTTCAAAGGAGGATTAAGAAAAAGCAATAAAATGGGGAAAGAAAAATCCCCACATTTGGACTCAATGGATCCAGGCTGAAAAAGCACCTGGAGAACACAGAAAGCATCACTGTTCACTGCCTTGTCCTACTGAAAAGAGGGTCAGGGTGGAACAGGGCAGGCACAGGGCGTTAAATCATTAATCACTACAACCCTTTTTTTTTTAACCAGCTTACATTAGTAGAAACATCCAGAGCAGGCCATCACCATCTCAGCACCTCAGTGCTATCTTTCCAGGATGAGAACATTACATTTCTAACAGCTAATGATTATACATCATGAAACACAGCCTGGACTTTGCTCTGTGCTGCTGTTAATCTGCTGCAGTTCTCAAACAAGCTCTTCACTAATAAATTTTTCAAAAGGCAGAAAATAACATGCTTGGGAGAATAAATGGTGTGTGTATGTGTGTGCCTGGTTTTGCTTTAACACTGCTTTCTTTAAACTCTGATATAATATCTGCCAGAACAGGAAATATTGATAAATGCACTCTGTATCCCTGTTCCTGAAAACAGCCTTCCAGAAAAGCAGCTAATTACCAGTGTTGATTGTCTTCTTGATAATGCTTGCCACTTGTCCTTTAAGCACAGAGTTTAATAGTTTCACGATGGCCACCAAACAGGAGCAGAGGACAAGCAGGGACAAAGCAAGAAGGATGAGACCGATGGCAAGATCAGGCAGGTCTGCGTCTACAAAGAGATGCTTGCCTGAAAAAGAAAAGGAAAATTAATTGGCCTAGCCACAGTTTTCCTTCTGATCTCAGGCCCAGCTCTGGTTTTCAGCCATACCCATAGCACACATGGCTCGAGAGGGTGACACACAGAGTGAAAATGACACCTCCCTCGCTCCACAAAAGCCATGTCTGAGAGGTGTTTTTGTATTGACAAGCTGGGCAGGCAGGACCCGGGTGACTATATGCAAAGGATAAAAATACAACGTTGTGAGGAATGTTGGGGTGCTCTGAGCTGGGTGGTGGGTCAGGCCCTTCCCAGAGGTGGCTGTGTGTCTGAGGAGGGTTATTGAAAGTCCTGAAGGGCATGCCTAGGGATGGAGACATCCAAGCAACCCTTATAACAAAGTAACTGTAGCTCCGAGATAGCTGAACAGCGAAGGTGACATGATACTGGAGACCTCAGTTGCTGATATCAGGGAGCATGGAAAAAGATCCACCTGCAGCCAGCTATCAGGCTGCTGCTGGTAACTCCAGCTGTATGGCTATAACACAGCACAGGCTGCTCCGACTGCACCTGCAGCAGGACCTTGCGTCCATGCCCAGGCAAGTGTCTCAAGACACCACCTCTGAAGTGGTTTGTTAGCGCCATTATCATAGAATCACAGAATGTCAGGGGTCAGAAGAGACCTCCAAAGCTCAGCCAGTTCAACCTCCCTGCCAGAGCAGGATCACCTAGAGCAGATCACACAGGAACACATCCAGGCAGGTTCTGAATATCTCCAGAGAGGAAGACTCCACAACCCCCCTGGACAGCCTGTTCCAGTCTTCTGTCAACCTCATAGGGAAAAAATTCTTCCTCATGTTTCCATGGAACTTCCTATGCCTCAGCTTCCACCCAGTGCCCCTTGTCCTGTCATCGGGCATCGCCCAGCAGAGCCTGGCTCCAGCCTCCTGGCACTCACACTTTACATAGATAAACCTTTCAGTCTCCTCTTCTCCAAGCTAAAGAACCCCATCTCTCTCAGTCTCTCCTTGTAAGAGAGATGTTCTATTCCCTTCATCATCTTTGTGGCTCTGTGCTGGACCCTCTCAAACAGTTCCATGTCCCTCTTGAACTGGGGCGGGCAGAACTGGACACAGAACTCCAGATGTGGCCTCTCTGCATTTGTAAAGATACTGCCAAAGGAGAAATAGTTCTGCTGCTTACATTTAGTGATAGGGATTATTTCAGTGACATTCTTCAGGGTCCATGTCGTGTTTTCCACAGTCCAGCAAATGTCAGGAGATGTGCAGTTTTCTGAGGGTGGAATTGTGACATTCTGCAGTGTCTAAAGATTGCCAGACAAAGCAGATTAGTTCTACACTTACGACCCTTTGTTAGGAGCTCATGCAAAGTTCTAGGAATTTACTACAAGCAAGAATTTACCAAGAGACAGATTTGTAAGCTGGACTGCAAGCTGGCAGCACATTAACAACAAGGTAAAATGTTTTGCATTCTTAAAATAAGTGGTTATGCTCTTAGCCAAGCCAATCAACACAACACTTAAAGATTAAAATATGACCCAGACCTTCCACTTTGTATTAACCACAGTGCCCAAGTCACTCGTAGCGAAGAACCTCAGCTGCTGATGTAGTTCATGGAATAAGTCCATGTCTAGCTGCAGCAGGACAGTGACATTCCCTTAGCAGCCAGTGTCACAGCTTGCTTGGGCTGAAGAAATACCTCTTTGTCATCACTTTAACTGCAGTTAATGGTCTGGTGAGCACTGCACAGGACTGTGGTCCAGAATGTGACAACACCAATGCAGCTGGATGACCACAAGCCGCTGAACGTTGCCTTTTTCTGCCTCAGTTTCCCTCTTTCTAGAAAAAGAAGAGCTGCTACTACTTTAAAGCTCAACTGCTATCAAAGGCCTCATTCCTGGTGCTTAAGCAGCATTAGTGTTGCTGAACTGAACCTGTAGTGCTATTTATGCTGCAATAAAATCTTCCTCACGAGAGCTCCTAGCCCAGCCGTGTGCATTCTGGCACTAGGTCCATAAGTCCTTGCACAGATTAGGAGTTTGCTGACGGAACTGTACTTTCCCATAAAAGCAGCTGACAGGTAAATGGACTCTGAACCACACTGCTGAACAGGAGGGGTCTTAAAGATGTGTCTGAGTGATTCCTTTTCTTTTTTTTTTTCAGAAACAGAGAAAGAAGGATCATATTTTCTTCTTGGGCACTGCCTGCAGACAGCTGCATTCACATTCCCCCTACAACTGATGTAGATGGGCAAAACCGGGGGTGGATCCAGTGCCCCTGTGCCTTCAGGGAGTGCCTGGTCTCCAGCACCCCCAGCTCATCAGCCTTTACAAACACAACACTAGGCTATTTCTTGCCTTCCTGATTTTTTTCCAAGCACTGGGGTTTTAAAGCAGCTGCATTAGATCAAAATGCTTACCCTTATGCTTTGCTTTAAACGCATGGGACCCTCATGTAGTTATCTCTGCAATAAGTCTGGGTTTTTTTTGCCAGAAACGAGTTTAACTCACTGGGAATATAAATCATTTAAATGATCTTATCCTTAGACTTGATGATCTTGGAGGTCTTTTCCAACCTTAATGATTCTATAATTCTCTTCCCAAGTTCAAGCCAAGCAATGTGTGTTTTTAATATGATTATATGCTTGGGCAGTAGTCCCACAACCAAACAGAAAAAATGTTCTATAAGGAAATGTAACTCTCAGCCTACACATTCCATGTAGTGACTTAGAATTATAGAACCACAGAATCAGTCAGAGTTGGAAGGGACCACAGGGATCATCCAGTTACAATTCCTCTGCCATGGACAGGGACACCTCACACTAGATCAGGCTGTCCAGAGCCTCATCCAGCCTGGCCTTACATCCAGCCAACACCTCCAGGGATGAGGCTTCCACCATCTTCCTGAACAACCCGTTTCGATGAGGCTTCCACGATCTTCCTGAACAACCCGTTCCAGGGTCTCACCATCCTCATGCTGAAGGATTTCTTCCTAACATCCAGTCTGAATCTACCCATTTCCAGCTTTGTTCCATTCTCCCCAGTCCTATCACTACCTGACAGCCTGAAAAGTCCCTCCCCAGCTTTCTTGTAGCGCCCTTCAGATACTGAAAGGCCACAATGAGGTCACCTGGGAGCCTTCTCCTGGCAGCTCCAGCCCTCTGATCATCCTCGTGGCCTTCTCTGGACGCCTTCAAGCACATCTATATCCCTCTTGTAATAGGGGCTCCAGAACTGTCTTCTAAGGGTGGAGGAACTGTAGGACTTGGGGGCTCAGACCTCACTAAGAGTTAGGCTGTGCCAGCCTGAGCAGAGGGGCAAAGGGCTGGCCAAGTGTGGGCTGCCCACATGTCTTTCTCCCTGGAGATGAAACACCCAGCTCCTCAGCACTGTAACCTGAGCAGTTCAACATGAGCACAGCTCTGCTTTTGTCTCCCTAGATAGCATCTCCCAGGCCATCCAGACCATCATTCAACAGGAGCTGAGCTTCTCTTAAAACTCAAGCACTTAATTTTCACCTTTGCTGTGTGCCCTTAAGTATCTTCTGACTCAGGACTTGAGGGATTATGTTTCTATACATACTAATAAGTAAAATGTTTAATTACAGATCCAAGGAATATTTAATGCTCTAATTGTGAGTTAGCTGAACAACACAAATCAAACACTCAGCTCCACACTTTACCAAAACATTCATTGGTGTCGATCTGGGCAACAGATTCCTTCAACTCCAGAGTGATTTGAGTGGAGAACAATGGCACAAGACCTGGAGAGGCTTTCTCCAAGGGCAGTTTTCCAAGAAAGCTACAAATAACCATCTGCTACCAGGTCACGCATAAGACTAAAGCTGGTTAGATCAATAGATAAGCCATTTTCTTTGGCTTACATTGCAGATTTTTGATCCTTCCATGGAGTATCAGAGTTTAAAAGGCATTTGGATGTGAAAGAAGTAAAAGCCTTGGCTCCAAACCACCAGTTCTGATAAGCAAAAGCAATCAGGTCAAGCTCAACACTGCTATGACCAACTTCTTTTAAGTGGAGCAAAAGCTACCCCACATTGTTTTCATTTTTTTCCCCTGCTAAATAAACCAAATTTCCTAATTTAAGAATCTGATTTCACAATCCTAAGATAAGAAATGTCAGCTACAGATCAGCAACGGATTTTGCCAGGAACTTGGCAATGAGTTCGGCATGATACTCACCACAGAAGTATTAGCTTCACACCAGATCTTTACCAGGCTTCTGTTTTTTGCTGATTCATCATTTGTAGCAATTGCATTTATTACTGATTTATCAAGCTTGGAAAAGAAGGAGAAGAAAAGTATTATTCCAACTTGCATCAGCTCTGCTCAAATAAGCCCCTTTGGAAGCTTAGTCATGTAAATAAAGCCTGCACAACCACCTCTGATGCTAGAGCTGCTGCTTAACATGTAGGAGGGTGTTTACTCACAAGAAGAAAAGGTACACAAGAACTGTGTCTCCTAACCAAATCCTTCATATCATTTCAGTGCCATCTCCCTAGGGCCAGTGCAGATCTTCTGGATGTGCCAGGTTATGCCAGCCAGTTATATCTGGCAATGTCTAGGCAACAAGCTGCCGTCCCATCCAGCCTATGTGGCTGAGTTTGTCTTCTCCTGCTTACCCACTCCTAGCTACAGCTATCATTAAGGTGAAAAGTAGGGGGGTAAAAAAAAAAAGCAGGAAGACCTGAGGCTTTTTGAAATGTGCGCTAAAAGAAGAATCCAGCTGCTACTGAGCTTTACCTTGAGGATGCAGAGAAGAGAGTGGGAGTTCCCCTTATATCCAGAACATTTCTGTTATCTAAGGCTGAACCAAATAAGCAGCATCCTTGAAGAGAGAAAGAGCTTACCTCAATGATGAGCTTTGTAAAGGGATCTGTGATGACTTTTAGTAGCTCAGGGGCATCATCACCACTTTCAAGATGAAAAGAGTCGACTATAGCGTTGGTGAGGTGGTAGAGGTAGCCAGTGATCACCTCGACGGGCAGCAGTGCAAACACAGCCAGCCAGTTAAAGAAGTCATGGATTGTTGCACCAGCAAAGGCCCTGCCAGAGGAGATTGGGAAACGGAGCTGCTTTTAGTTAAACAACACCTGCACAACACCAATTAACTGCGAAATTGGAGAAGGGAGGATGAAGCCCATTTCAAGATGAAAGTAATTTAATTTCTAGGGTCACAGGAGGTAGCTACTTTGCTGTGGAGTGGTAAGTTGTCTCCACACCATCGACTGAGTGAAGGAGCCAGCCAGGAGAGTGGGACAAGACAAACTAGAAAAGGCCAAAGTGATGCTTAACATGAGGCTTTCAGGAGCACTTTAAGAAAAAGATGGCTGTACAGCATACATTTGTTTGCCTCTTGCCCATCTTTGGTACATTTGTAGTCCTCAGCCACACATTGCTCTGGGACTTCTCACCCTGGGACTTGCTCTCCCTGACTCCAGGACAAGATGGCTTTTGCAGCCCTCTCACATGTTCTTGCAGCCTGCTGGTGTGCATCTCTCTTCCAGCTTCCTCTCTACAGCCTAAGGAGCCACAGATCTCTCCTCAGAGGCTTTGGTGATGTACATTTTGTGTGTCTGGCACACCATAAGTGACAAGGTACCAACAACTCATATCACTGCCCAGTTCCAGTAATACTGTGAAGTGGCAGTCCAAAAGTTGTCACTGTGTATATCTGGTAGTCACTGTATAATTCTGTCAGAACACTTCATTTCCCTACATTTACCATCTCTGGCTTGGTGTAGGCTTAAAAACCTTCAACACTGAAATCTCCTTTCATTTTTTAGACCGAAATAATGTGGACTTCTTGTACAGCCCCCTTGTGGGTGGTGCAGTGGGAGCAGTTGAAAATATATCCCTGTACAAGATACGCTTTAAAACGGTGGATTCCTACAAACCCACACAACTTTCCAAGGAACCCAATATGCTTTTCTTCACCTGTATACCCCCCCACACACACACATACATATGTATATATATATGTACACCTAGACAGCATTAGACTTTGCCCATGGCCATACTTGTCACTTTCCTAGCCAGACATTCAGATTTTGGGCAATGGAACATTCAAGTGGCTGTAGCAGTGATAGTGAATATAGAAGGGAACCTACAGGGAAGGAAGAAGAGCAACTTTTTTTCAGATCTAGTATTTAAGTACAATACCTTCTAAATTCATTTCTGTCCCCAGCTTGCATGAGTGCCACAATAGTGTTTGTAACTGAGGTGCCAATGTTTGCCCCCATTATGATAGGAATGGCTGCTTTCACAGTCAGCACTAGAAAGCAGAAAGGGAAGGATGGAACAGAAAAATCAGATCAATGGCAAGCTCTTCGCCCCAGTGGAAATCAACATCTATTAATCTCACTTGGAACCCTGACCCTGACCCTTGATATCCCTGGGATTAGATGCTCCAATCCAGATATGGTTTCTTTAATCAAGCCCCCTGGGAACATGGTGTTCCCACAATCCCATGATCCTACCGAATCACTTTCACCACATCTTAGTGGCTTGGAGTGAAATAAACTCTTTTCTTTCCCAGGCATTTTTCTACCTTCTGCAGAATTTTGAATGATGCCACAGAAACAAATGAAATTCAGTTAAGTGGCTAACGTGAGAAAAGCATGCAGACACCTCCCAAATGAATGCATTCAATGCCAAGGCTTTCAATGATTTTCATTGCAGTTGTGGATTTACTACTACTGCTACTTTTTTTGTTGTTAAAAATCTTGTTTTATATTAGCACAACAGCTGTGAAAACCTCTTCCTGCAGCCTCTACTCCTACAGAATCACAGAAACATGCAGGTTGGAAAAGCCTCTCAGGATCACCAAGTCCAACCTAGAACCCTACTCAACAAAACTAATTTTAAACCATAGCCCTGAGCACCACATCCAAACCACCCTTAAACACATCCGGGCTGGGTGACTCCACCATCATCCTGGGCAGCTCATTCCAGTCCCTGAACACTCTTGCCATGCAAAACTTTTTCCTAATGTCCAATCTAAACCTACCCAGCTTCAGCTTGAGCCATTTTCCCTTGTCCTGTCTCAAATTAACTGTGAGAAGAGACCAGCAGCGGCCTCTCCACAATGTCCCTTCAAGTAGCTGTAGACAGCAATGATGTCTCCCCTCAGCCTCTTCTTTTTCAAACTAATCATCTCCAGCTCCCTCAGTTGCTCCTCATGAGATTTATTCTTCAGGCCCTTCCTAAAGCTTGACCACAGGAGGGAAGGTTTGCACCCCAGACTAAGGTTTACGGTGATCTCTAGGAAGATGCTACCCATGGACTTACATGTGGAGGACACCATGCTGACTATAATGGATGAAGAAGTGCTGGAGCTCTGGACCATAACGGTTACCAGAACTCCAATCACCAGTCCTGCCACAGGATTAGACAGCACTGAGTCATCTTTAAAAATGTCCCCTGCTGCTTTACCTAAAAAAAAAAAATTAAAAAGAATATTCTCAGAGTGAGGGAAGTACAAGGTAAAGCCCATGGGAATTATCAGTGTTTAATTAAATGTCATTCAACTGTTTAAACAACACAGCCAAACAAAACAAAACAACAACAACAAAGGTACAAGATGACGGCAGCTCAAGATTCCAAATTCAATTCCTGACCTTTCGGCTTCTCAGCCATCAGAGAACGCTTTGCATTCCCCCATTTCAATGACTGAGCTTTGCAGAGAACCATCTACAGCCATTAGAGGACAGAAACGTACACATGCATAGATTTAGATGGTGTTATTGCCTTGATAGTTTGGGTTACTGCTTGAAGAGAAACTCTTTTAATAATCCATAGTAATTCTGTAGCTTTTGGGGTTGACAAAAATCCCAAACACCTCCACCAAAACTCAGATAATTCACTGTTGACCACTTCTGAATCCATCAGCAGAAGTCAGCCCTTGGAAATAGGCAGAAGTGAAAAATGCATTTCAGTAGTTTTCTTCTTTGAAGGGCTTGGAGGATGTTTCATTGATGGAGGCTTTGATTAAAAGCCCAATTTTTGTATTTCAACTTGTTGAAATGTCTTTCACTGGGCACGGATTTATGTACAGACACATTTGTGTAAACTGTCACTAAAGTAACAGGAACCTAAGAAATTCAGACCAATAATCCCTACATCAACAACCCTTTGGAATCCGAGAAACAAAGGCTCTTTCAAACAAAGACCAATCTTCAGCAGAGCTACTTCTCAACATATATCCCAACACACAAACCCACAGAGAACATTCTTGAAGAGCGCTGCTTGCAGTTCAGTCACTCAGATAAAATTCACTGTCTCATTCATAGCTCATTCTTGATATTTTAAGACATTTTCATACCTCCCACCAGTTGAAAAGCAGAGCTCAGCACATCCAGAGAACACACAAACATGTAGAGCAATCCAAGCAGCATGACGAACTTCCCTATCCCATAGAGCACACGAATGATCTTCCCTTTTCTGTCCAGGTCTGCAAAACAAATACATTAGGCATGAAAGTCTTGCTTGATGTTATCTCCTGTTCTCTCTGGAACAGTCTAGTGCACAAGCAGAGAGCCAAAGGCAGT
This sequence comes from Tricholaema leucomelas, assembly GCA_013400475.1. NCBI lineage: Eukaryota > Metazoa > Chordata > Aves > Piciformes > Lybiidae > Tricholaema lacrymosa > Tricholaema leucomelas. Next base: position 389,534 of record WAAF01012839.1, read on the forward strand.
GACCCCTGAGTATGATTAAACCCAAAAGTATGTCCATAATGAAATCTTACCTGCAGAAGCAGGCAGATTGTTCACTGAATTTTGGGCATATAAAAGCTTTAGGTGTATAATGAAAGCTTTATGAAGTCTGAGGCTGACCCTTGGCACTAAAGAGTCATCTCACTGAGTAATGAAAGAAGCAGTAGGAGCCTGGATATAAAATCATATTAGTTTTAGATTGATTTCCATGTATCTCTTTGTGTTTCAAGGAGGATAAGCAGCATGATTTCTTCTTAGCTGACTAAACGTAATATCCTCACTTGCTGCTGGGGCAGGTGAGACAGAGTGTAGAGCTTACAGCTGAAAACTCCTTGAGTCTGAAATTCAGTTCTGCAGCACATATCATGTCAGCAAAGTAACGAAGGCAAAAAGAGAAGTAGCAATGGGAAAAATAAATACAGGTAACTTAATTACTGAGGAATGGCTACCTGACCACTTGATCCCAGTGTCCGCCAGCTCCGGTAGAGCCCACGGGTCTTCTTCTTCTGGCCTTGTCTCATCTATCAAGGCTATTGTGGAAAATGCAGGTTGAATCTCCCCTTTATTTCCATGTGAAGCCACATTGCCTGATGAAGTAGAACATCAAAGCCCACTTTAGTTACTTTCCAAGAAGCCCCCAAACTTCTCTAGCTCTGTACCTGACAAGTGAGCACTCATTACCTTTGTGATTTTCTCCTTCTTTCCCAGCCATGTTCTGGTTTTGTTTGGAAGAGTCCCCAATATAGTTATTGGTTTCAGGCTTCTCCACCTCAGGCCAGGGAGCCATGATCTGTGACTAACAAAGTCGTACCAATTAAAAGGGACATGCACTCAAAATCCTCAACTTACAACAGGCTATGGGAGAAACATGATTGAAGTTTAAAAGAGATAGAAATGGAATGGAAGCAATTTGTCCTCAAACACAGCTTTTTACTAATCTTCATGAATTGTTCTTTTATTTATGAAACTGATTCATCAGTTACTGAACATATTTCCTGTGGATTTGTTCCCCTGTAATTGTCATGAAAGCAAAGCTTCTTCTGCTTTCCAAACCTTAGGCACTTCTTCAATTCATTTTCTGCCCTTTCTGCAGAAGGTCAGAGGTCTGTTTTCCTTTCATACACCTTCTGGATTCAACAGGCTGCCTTCACCAAACTGGCAGCTCAAAACACAGACCTCAGCAAAGAAAGTTCTTCCCTAAAGCATGGGCTTTGAGCGGGCAGTGTATGCTAAACACAGTCTTCCTGTTGCCTTTATTGGTTCATTCCCATGGAAGCATGGAGGGGAACATGATCCTGGACAAGGTGGAGGAAGACCCCGGAGTTTCAAGCTCCAGGATGGTGTCTGCTGAACAACTGGACTAGAGCATATCAGACAGCAGTGGCTATTTGTAGGTCAATATGTGCCTGTAACTGCTAATGCTGCAGGTGAAGCTGAGTTAGTGGCAGCAGGGTCAGGCTCACCCAGGATCTCCCTGATCCTCTTCCTTCCTGCCCCTTTTTGAGCACATTTTAAAATGCATTGTAGTATTAACCAATAATATCTTTTACAATAAGACATTACGTGGCCAAATCCTGCCCTCTCAGGTACAAACAACCTATGACAGCCCTAGCCTGGGCACAGGAGGAGGAGGCAGATGTTCCTTTAACTAAAATCCGGAAGAGTCCTACTTATTTGTGGTCAGGCATTGGAAGAGGCTGCCCAGGGAGGTGGTGGAGTCAGCATCCCTGCAGATGTTTGAAAATGTGTAGACATGGCGCTTCAGGACATGGTCTAATGGCCATGGCAGTGTTGGGCTGAAGGCTGGACTTGATGATCTTAAAGAACTCTTCCAACCTAAACAGTTCTATGATTCTATGATTTGCTTCAGCAATATCAGAAGATAAGAGGGAGGGACATGAAAGAGGAAGGCGACCATGGAGAGCCAAGGCAGTATATGATAATGTCTCCACCTTTCCAGGTTTGCAAAGCTTTTGGTTAGCTAAGCCAGCAGGACCAAAAACTCCATGAAAAGGAAGGGAGAAGTTAATCCCGCCTGAAAAAGCCTCAACTACAGATCTCTTCCACCCTCTCTGCTACATGAGCACTCTGCCAGTGATGTGGACAAAGCTTCCCCCCGCGGCCACCACATCTGACACTGGCATAGCTGGCAAATTTGCCTGCGATGCTCCTCTTAAACAGACTCCCAAAGGAAGTGTCAGAGCTGCTCTCAAGCTCCTGTAAACAAGGTTCACCTACATTTAGTAGCCACTCTAAGAGAGTATAATTAATCATTCATTTAATCATAATCTTTCATGTAGCTGATGGTGAAAATATCTTGTCCCTGTCCACATCAACAAGCCCCACATCCTCACAGACAAAATCCCTCATGTCTTACTGCAACAGAGAAGGGTATTGTTCTTTGGCACTCCACAAAGAAAAGAGCACCTCCCCTTCCACATCATCAGGAAAAAACATCCTACCACCCTATTAACAAAAACTATGCTTTCAGACACTCTTTATCTCTGGCATGAGATCAAGAGAAGTTCTCAAGATGCAAAAAGAACAAAAAGAATCTCAGAACAGCTGGAAGAAAATCAGCCTTCCTTGTTTCAGCAAGGGTTTCCACGAGCTTGAAGCAAATTCCAGTATTTTCACCCGTGCCAGAGCAACTTCCAAGCCCCACCCAATGCCAGAACACCTCTGTCTTGTCAAACGAGTTTCATTTATACATGTTCAGCAGTTAAAGAGCTCTGAAAAAACCAAACCCAACCACCCGCTCAGCAGTAGTGCTTCTTAAGTGAAATGCAATCGTGAGCATGCATTGGAAATTCCGATGTGCAGCTGCACTGACAACATATTCCCCCCATGGAGAGATACAGAATATGCCGGACACTGCCAGCCCTGGAGATGCCATCAGTACTTTCACAGCTCTTCTGTTACGCTCAGTATGGAAATAAAGGATGCAGGCTGCATGATTACTGTATGGAAACTGAGCTGATGTATTCACTGGAGAAACTGGAGCTTGAAAACTTCAGCAGGCAAACAGTCTCCGCATCTCCTAAATAAACTGTCCTCATTCAAGAATTCAGCGGGGCAGTTTTTCATAATAACCATCTCCCATGTTCCTGAGGTGCTCAGGATCCCACAGGTACGTCACATGTTGTTATTGGTTTTGCTTTATGTGATTAAATACCAGAGAATGAGAGGTGACCACTTCTGCGGAGGAAGTTTTTTTATAGGTATGCATATGAAGTTATTCACTGAGCCCTACTCGGCTTCAGCCTTGAATACTGGAGGGCTTTACAGCATTTGCCTTGTGTGTTTGGGCTCACAGAGCTGTTACTAGAACAGCCCATTCTGTGAGATTGGTATCAAGGACTGATGAAAGCAGAACCCTCTAGATCCTTGAAGCTCTACCAAAGCTGTCACTTTTCTCCAGATCCCAACTCTTGTTAAGAGGAACAGCTGAGAAGATAGTTTACAGCCACCCAATCCTCTGTTTGGCAACATCCTGGCCACAGCTACTTACTGTTAATTAATCACAAGGATTATCTACATTCTACAGTTTTCTCTTCAAAGAATTCCTGCTTGCCCCAAATACACCCAAAGTAACATCTTGAGAAAACAGAAGGAAAACTGGGTGCTGTGGGGGAGCAGAGCAATGTGGTGGAAACTAACTGCATTTCTCCTCGGCAGCTCACATAAGCCTTTGGAAAGGTTGACACCAGGAGTGGTGTAGAAGACCAACATAACTGACACTAAAATCTATCAGAGGTTTACTTTTGGACACTGAAGGGCTCACTATGCTGCAAAGGGATACGTTAGAGAATGGGGAGCAGATGGGCTGGCAATGACGTGCTCTGCAGCAAGGAGCTACGTTCAGCTGGATGCACCAGTCCAGGTTCAAAGCAGCATAGCCACAATTACTGGCTGAGGTGCCCAGAGTGATGAGCTCTGCCCATCCCCATGCCAGCCCAGCTGTCTCAGCGTTGCATGGCCAGTTCCTGCCTTAGCTGGCAGAACACTGGCCAGGCCGCTTTCACCCAGGGCGTATTCCCGGAGCTCACATCCGGATAAGCACTGGTGCTTTGGATATCTGCCTGAAATGGGAGGTAATACTCTGCTGAAAGTGGCAGGTCAGAATGTGCTATGCATATTGCAAAGGTCTGAAAACCAATGCCTGCAGAAGATGTAACCCAGCCCGTTTTGGTGAAGCTCACAGCAAATCCTCTCACACCATGCTGCGTGCTCCTTTTGTTGTAGGTATAGTCTTTCCTCGCCTTCAGAAAATGCCAACTGTGTGTGACATCCTCACCAGCTCCAAAAGAGACTGAAACTCCTAATGAGAAGAGAGATGGCAACCATTTGCACTCAAATTCTGATCCGAAATGTGAGAAAGCCCAAGCCAAAGCTGGTTTTGTATCCATGCTGAGTCTCTGCCTGCAGCATTTCAAAGAGTTAAAGTCCCAGAGGAATTATCTGGGCTGCTCTAGGTGTCATGTAGTTGCCCTGTGTTGCATTCCTCAGTGACTCATTGGACTGTAAGAGCACTGCCTCTGCTGCAAGGCTACCCTCTTGCTGCCATTTGGCTTTTAAATCAGAAAGACCTGCAGATGTATTTATTTTGCTGGACTTAACATGCAGAATATGACCCACCACTTGCATGTGCCTGGACAGTATTGTTTGTACCTCTCCACCCGTGACAGCTCACTGCAAGGCCACCTTGTACCTGAGACAAAAACTACGAAGCAGTAACTCTTAAAGAAATCTCACCTCCAGGAGAACAGATCCAATGAAACCAAGGTGAAATAAAAGTGATGGAGAAAGCAGAAGTATTTTCAGAACCAACTGGCAATACCTGCAGCAACTACCAACATGACCAACCATACCTATGCCTGCAGCTTGCTTAAGCAGCTCCAAATCAAGTTTTGGATTCAGCCAAAAGGCTTCTCCCTCTCTTCACTCTCAGATTTTCCACATCAACACATCACTTTCTTGTCATTCACCACCGTGCTATGGTTTTTATGTTAAAAAGGAATTTATCAATACCCTTCTCTCTGACTACATGGATTAGTGAATATGATTATTTACCACACATACTTTACCGGAGTAAGGTACATATCAGCCCTTCTTATACACACTTTGAAGAACTATTGCCTTATTCCCCTCAAAATGTATTGTTTACAAGAAAGAAGCAGTCTCCTGTAGAGACAGGAAAGATCCTCAGCCAGCAGGAATTCCTTCAGTAGCTTTACATCAGCTGCTAATTTTGCCCCAGAACCTGTTCCATGGCAGCCGCAAAGCCTCAGGTGCAACAGGCAACAACTTAAAGAAACTCCAGCAATGATTCAGCCTTGCTAGGAGCAAGTCTTGTCCTTGCTCTGACGCCAGCTGCTTCCTTGGGGCTTTTTCTCTGAACAAGTTAGCAGGCTTGGCAGCAAAAGGAAAAGAAATCATACCTGAAAGCTAAAGAGCAATGTGCTCACTGTTTATTCCTGTGGCTCCCTGAGACTTAGTACTCACAAGCTCCAATCTCACACAGAGCAAAGCTAAAAGAAATAAACAAACAAACCAAACTAGTAAAGAAATCTAATTTCTAAGTAAGTGCAGAAAGACAACAAACCCCCAACACTATTTTTTTTGCATTCACAGCCAAGCAAAGCACCAAACCCTGCCACTGAGAAGACAGAGCTGGGAAACAGCAGTGAACTACTTGAAATGCCTACCAGGTACTTAAATAAAACAATTACTTTTTTGAAGAGGAAAACGACAAGAAGAAAAGAATCCAACCACCAACCATCAGAAGCAATAGATCTCCCCCAGCCTGAGCACAAAACCACACAGTAAAGAACCGAGAGAGGAAAAAAAGTTAATGACATTAAAGCCCACTTACTGATCAAACGGAAGAGCTGCTAATAAAAGTTACTGAGAAACCAGCTGATTTCTGCCTACTGCCACATTAGTTGAGCTAACTGCATTAGACTAATGTATTCCTTTTACTTCCGTGTGTCAAACTGGATTAGCATAAGAAAATGTTTCCATCAAGAATACCCTGCCACAGCCACGGAGCAGCAGACAGCCCTCACACCCTATCTATGCTAACACCTCAACTGACAGTGTTTCCTTCCAATGTTTCATTAATCATATCCTAGACATTTTCCAGTATCCAATACCACTGATGACTGTGATGTGAAATCTCACTTCTTTTCAATCCCAACAACGGCTAAAACAACACTTTCTTATGCTACAGGCAGTGCTGTGGGTTTGGTTTTGTTTTCTTTTGTTTTTGACAGCTGCTGATAATTTTTTTCCTCCTCCTTCTTTATCATATCCCATAAAAATTAATCTAGTTATCTGCAGGCAAAACACAGCACAGTTTGGTTTCGGAACTATGGGGTTTTTTTAAACACTTCCTTAAAATATAAACGCAGTTGACAGAAAGAGATGAAAATGCTGACAAGTGGATGACACTTCATGTGCCACTCCAGTTCCCCACGCTAGCTCTCTGCTGCCATTCCTTGAGCTGCAGCAGAGCTTGGGGTTTGTAAGCTAAACAACTGAGAGGAAAAAAAATAATAGGGAGGGGGAAAAAAAAAAAAAAAGAAGAAAAGAAAGTTTGGTCTTAATTGTTCTTACTTACCACTTCTTTATTCCCAGACAACAGAGCGAGTGGATCAACTGGGCAGCCACTGAAACCTGCAATATATATAGACAGGTGTTGAGCAAAGTTTGCTTTCATCATTGCGCACTAACATTCCTATTTTACAGTCCAGAGGCACTGCCTACCTGCGAGCTTAATGATCACAATCAACCTTTTTTTAGCAGCAGCGGGCAGCAACCGCCACAGATAAAACTCGGGGCTAGTTCACACTTATCAGGGTCTAAAAAATGTCCCATCAGCATTTAAGTACCAACTGCTAATGTGTTCATGGGAGTGCTGGGCAACAGTTTGTTCCAGCCTGAAAAAACTGCCCCTGTCCACCTAATCACCCAGGAAGGTGGTTTGGGGAATTTCTTTTTTCTGGTTTGTTTTTTGTTTTGGTTTGGTTTTTTTTTCCCAATAATAATTTTCCCAAAAAATATTTTGCGATCTCAAAAGATCTGTTAAAAGGGCGTGAGGAAGATGTAGTACTGTTATTTGTCTGTTCGGGTGCCTATTAACCTGCCTAGGAACAGAAGTGAAGGAGAATCAGATAAAAAGCAGAGTAAGTAGGAACCACGTAAGAACTTCTCTGAGAACAGAGGATGGAGTTTCATGCTTATCAGTGCTCAATGTTTACCATTAAGGCGAGCTCATTAGCATTTTGGCTGCGGCTCTCCTTCTTAATGAGATTTAAAGATGTAAGGACACCTTTGATAATGGCATTCAGACTGCTAGTGAGAAAGACTATGATAACTAGGTAGGTTATTCGCTAAGTACAGGAGGGTATCGGGGTGAGACGGAGCAGTCAGCAGCATGCTATTTGTTCTGGTGCGGAGCCCGATGGGCAGCTGGCACTGCTGTTTGTTCTGGTGCTGAGCCCGATGCGCAGCTGGGCACTGCTGTTTGTTCTGATGCTGAGCCCGATGCGCAGCTGGGCACTGCTTTTCTGGTGCTGAGCCTGACGGGCAGCTGGGCACTGCATCAGGCACTGTAGTTTTATTATCTTGGAGTTTTTTTCAGTTTCAACAGGCAACTTACACTGAGAAAATAAGCTGTAAACCAGCAGCCTAATCAGCAGATCTGCTTTGTCTGCGAGTACATGGTCGTATCTCCCAGCAGCTTAGTGACTTAGTAACTCAGAAAAATAAAACTCTTGCTTTTTGCACCTTTCTGTCCTGCAGAGACACCCAGCCTTTGGAGCTGTGACTCAGAACTTACTCTTCAACTGCGTCGGCAGCAAAAACCTTTAATAAGAGGTGATGGTAGGAGCCTCCACAGTCCTAGACGTAGCTTCACAACATGACAGTGGAACCACCAAGCACCTCTGCTATTGTAGACCCCCACCACACCCCCATCGCCCTGGGCACGGGTAATGTTGGAGCCCAAGGATGAAAGCATCAACCGTGCCTCTCCCTTCCCAGCTGCGGTTTGCACAAAGGTGGCTATTAGATTGAAACTGATTCTTCTTCTGTGTAGAGAACAGTCCAAAGTGATGAAAACCAGACCCGAACTCCACCTTGGTGGTTCACAAGCTCTGTTTTCTTACTAGAGGAGTGCTTTAACACTGCATCTAAAAATAGCTGCTTTTCACTGATGTAGAAAATCAGATTAAGTTTTTAACCGTGAATCTTCGTGTTTCTCTGAGCTGTGGCTTCTTCTCTTCTGATTCACTCTGGGCAATCCAGCTCTGACAGAGACAAGGCACGAGAAACTCAAGTTCCAGGTATTCAGTTAGGGCTCAGCCAGCACATGGTGACGTCTTCCACGGCACTTTTATCCCAGTGCTGCTCATTCCATTTGCTAAGCACAATCCTGTGCAGTGATTGTGCTTAGCAATGCTTTAGGAAAGCAGCACTCCTAGATCAGACCTGTTGTATTGCTTAAAAAATCCTTTAGAAAATAAAAAGCTAGTTGTCACACAGGCAGGTGATCGACAATTTGTCTTTGGAAGTTCAGGGTGGACCTTTTGCAAAGTCAGCCTGGAAAAGTCTCCATAAGGACCTATCCACAAGGGCATTATTTGCCCCAGAAACCTTTCCCTCATTCAGGATAGGAAGAGAAGATGAAATTCTTCCCAGGACAGTTAGAGCAGTAGTCCAGAGCGCTTGTTGTGCATCTGTCACAAATTCAAAGGATGCAGCTGCTATGGCAGTGTAACCCGATGCTCTTTCTTCTCTCTGTAGGGTGTAGCAACCGATCTAACTGAAACTATATAACTATATATATATAGTCTCAGATAAGGAATACTGAAGAAAATAGAGAAGCAAATTTCAAGGCTCCTGATTTCCTGTCACAAAGGTGCTGGATCACCCTGCAGCTGCTTGGAATAGTTCCTGTGAGAGTTTAGCATTTAGCAGGAAGTGCAGCCAGACAAAACGTCTCAAAGAGAGAATGAGAAAAGAATTCCCAGCATGTGCAAACTCTGTGAGAGATGAACACTGTCCAGTCAAGTTGGTGTTGCAAGAAGCTGTAACACAGGCAAGAAACATGTCTAAGAGACCTGTGCTACCAGCTCCCTTACGGATCTGCCCCACAAAAGGGGTACTGGCTCTGAAGGTATCAACCCCACTCATCTTTAAAGACTACAGGAATAAAAATAGGTAAAGGGAAACAAAAGTCATCAACCCTGCAAAGCTACCAGAGCAGTCCAAGATATATATTCACTACCACTAATATGATGAAATTTGCTCTTTTAGCAGACACAGCCTTGAAAGGCATTGTGAGTGATTTGCCATTGGAATGGGCTGCCCAGGAAAGTGCTGGAGTCGCCATCCCTGGAGGTGTTCAACAAAAGACTGGACAGGGCACTTAGTGCCATGGTCTAGTTGACTGGACAGGGCTGAGTGATAGGTTGGACTGGATGATCTTGGAGGCCTCTTCCAACCTGCTTGATTCTACAATTCTGTGACTGAGCAAGCGTCTCAGCTAATACCAGCCGAGAAAGTGACTTGCAGTTGAGTTTCTAGTGCTCCACAAATCCAAAGAACGAACAGCTAGAAGCTTTCTCTGTGCTCAAGACTCCAGCATATAGCTACATGTCTTTTAACTGAAGCCAGCTGCTATTGCTCCCGTCATTTGCAAACACCATTTTGTACTTGTTCAGAAACCTTTAGTGAATCTTGTTGTCTACAGTGGGAACAGAATTAGTGTAAATTAGCCTTCCTCTCCCCGGGTATGCAAAACACAAAGTCCTGATTGGAAAAGAGAGAGATCAGTGCTGATTTCAATATGACTTGCAGCCAGATAGTTATTTAAGGATCTAACCCTACTTAGCTGAAGAATCCCTTCCTTCTTTGTACAGTTACCTTGAAGAGCTTAAGCCCTGGCTTTCTCTGTTGTTTGAAAAGTGTTCTGCACGTCAGCTTTTTAGGCAAAGAAGATTATTCATGAAAATGCCCACTCGGATATATTTTCTAAATATTAAATTCCTGGGGATTTACTGGGGACCAAAATTTGTAGCAGAGCATTATATATAGAGAGAGGATGCTCTGATTCTGGAAGAGAATGTGCATGCTACAAGCTTCCTGTTGATTAATTAATTTCTTTTCCACTAAGAAGTGTAATTTTTTCTTTGACGCTTCAATTGTGCTCTCCTGCTTTCAGTGGCTATGGTCACAATGCATCCTCAGAACTATTTATTTCTGCTATAGGAAGAGCTCTTAATGCTACTTGGACCTAATTAAATGTATAAAGAACCTGGATCCTACCACAAGGTCCCGATTTACAATATTGTGCATTTCATCTCACAGAAATGATACACGAAAAAATTAATGGAGTTACAATAATTAACATACTTCCAGAGCTGAGTAACAAATAAAGTCATAAAGAGGCAGCATCCAACAGAGTGCATGCCAGGAATGGGAGGGGGGAAATAAAACGTGGAGTAGTCAGAAAAAGAAAAGCTACAGGAGAAGTTTTCAGGCATAAAAGGGAAAACAAATATTTCAATGCAGGAAAGGCAGAATGAATCTACCAACAATTTTAGGGAGATAGATGTGTCTGAAAGGAAACAGAGACTCTGATTCGGTCTGGCAATAATTGAGCAGCCCCCTAACTATACAAGCAGCTTATTCTCATTATAACTATGCCTCGAATGTCTGTGTCAGTACAAATGCATCCCTGGGACACCAGTTAGTGGCATTAGTTTGTCCACAGCCTGCTGTCTTCCATGCAAGTCACACATTACAATTGCTTTCATTCCTCTGGGAGTGTCTTATTTTAACTTCCTCTTTAGCTGATGTTTCCCTACCGGAACATAACTATTCTCAAGCCTTTCCCAACGTTTACCAGACCATTCTCAACATATACCAGATCATAAGGGGCTTTTCTCCCAGAGGCGGCAGGACAAGTGAAAAGCGACTGGGGTGGGTGGAAGCTCTGCCCAGTCCTGCGGAAAGGTGGCAAGTGCCTCCCACCCAGCCCTGGGGCTGGGACACACACACACAACGATGGGCTGAAAGGCACAGGCTAAAACATGTTACACGTGAAAAAATTAGCGCCAGCAGTAGCTCGGATTCAATTTCAGCCAGAATGCTAAAGCCACAAACTCTATCACACACTTTGGCAACTAAAGCCCAGATAAGTTCTTAAAACATTTCTTATCACAGCTGCTCAAAACTATTTCTTTTCTTGCGCTGAATGTTTAAGTAAATGGTCTAAGAAATGTCCGTTAAAAAAAGCCCCAATCCCAAACCAAAGATGCTTTAGGGTAAGAATTTTTTAATCACAAAAGAAATCCAATATTATTCCCCTCTTGCTAACCTTTCCTTGCTCTTTTTATAGTCTCTCCCCTTACCTTGCCCCCCCCTCTCCTTTCCACCCTCTCAACCAATCTGTATTCCACATCCTACAGTTGCCTCCCACTTTGGACACATAATCATGAATGCAAATAGCATCTTCCCAACAAACAAGTGATGGGGAAGAGGAGAAGTGAAGGGAAACAGGAGAGTTCTTAAATAAATAATAATATTTACACTCTTATGTAAACCTTAATTTACAGATCTCAAAGTAGACATCGTTGACTCTTTTGTTATTCATAGACAGCTCAAAGGGGTTGTTTTAAAGAATTCCATTGTTTTCTTCCTACACAGTTTGTTAACCTTTGGCTGACACTGGGCATACAATTACCCACAGCCAGCTGAGCTTCAGTGTGCTGAGGAGGAGACTCATCTCACATTGCTAACCTGTCCAGTTTCTGCAGCAGGCTTGTCCAGCCTGCTGGCCTTCATCTGCTGCCTGCAGAAGAGCTCAGGTGCAGCAGCCACGCTGGTTTGTCCTCCACCCAAACGACTTCTGCCTAAAAGACAGAATTGAGAGTGACTTACAATGAGGGGTTTTGTCAAATTGAATAACCTCACACAGACATGCTACTCTTACAGGGACCACGACCACAGATGCACTAATCCTGTGTAGGACTGGACATTACAGATTAAACATAATGCATATAATATTAAGCATAAAAACACATAGGAAGAAGAGAGAAAAAAAAGTGTTTCTAAATTAGATATTCTTCCAAATGCTAGGCAATCAGGCAAAGTAAACCCAGTTCTTAAAAATTTGGACCGTGTTTAGCTGAAGTGAGATAGAGGCAAGCTTCCAGCCTGTCCTTTCAGCATTGTAAACTCTAGTTTAAAAAACACAAATTATTTCATCAATGCCACCACTTCTTCGCTTGACAAATTCTTGGCAGTGGCTCCTTTCTCAGCCTTCATCCCTGAAACACCTTTTGGACAACTCCAGGTGAGTGTCCTAAAGGTGATCTGTTGCAGTAAGGGGAGAAGGAAAACAAACAAACAAAGAACTCTTTTGTTTGAACTTAACTGTACAGCTTGTTAAACCAGATCTGCAAAATTAACAGCATCTAATAAATCTCAAATATAGCAACTCTCCTCAATAAACAGTCCCTGGCCTGCAATTGTCATCTATTATGATGAAGATGTCCTTGAACATGTCCAGAGGAGGGTAACAAAGCTGGCAAAAAGGCTGGAAGGAATGTCCTGTGGGGAGTGGCTGAGCACTCCGGGTTTGTCCAGGCTGGAGAAAAGCAGGCTGAGGGGCCACTCATTGGTATGCGGCTCTACCTGGTATGCAGCTACAGGACAGATGGGGATGGTTCAAAGCTGTACCAGGGGAGGTTCAGACCGGGCTTTAAGAAGCGCTGCCTTCCCGAGAGAGTGGTCAAAGACTGGAAAAGACCTTCCTGAGAGATGGTCAATCCCCCAAGTCCATCACTGTTTAGAAGGCATAGGGACAAGGCTCTTAATAATGTGCTTAGCTTTGTCAGCCCAGGTTTGTCCAGGCAGCTGGACCAGATGGCTGCTGTAGGGCTCCTCCAAGCTAGTTCTATTCGATTTTTTTTTCTGCCGGGATAAACAGTAAAGGATCTCAAGTCAAGCCAGGTGCAAGGACAGCCTGCTCTACAGTAATTTTCTTCCTGCATCAGGCAAATGAGTTTTGCTGCATAGCTGTGAGATCTTGTAATTAGGAGACCTCTCTGTGCCACACACCAGCCAAATGCTCTCTGCTTTCTGTAGACTCCAAGTGTGTTGCATTTAGTGAAGAATAGATTGGGTAAGGGATGAATTCTCCTGCACTGTAGCCAGTCCTCAGAGATCGGAGAGGGTGGACTTACCTCTTAATAGCTCTGCCAGCTATCGCCACAACTACAGACCCCACACAGCCTGGCTGCTGTAGGTCTGACTGCACTCAGCAGGTGCACAGGTAGTGTGGTCTATTTACAGGCAATATATGCAGATTCTTTAAGGCTGCTGGTGATAAATGCACTGAAGTGCAGCTCTACAATCTGCTTGTACTGCCAAGCTTGGGCTCCCAGAGAAGCACTCAGTGTAGCCAAAGCCACAAATCTTACCAAGAGATGTCCCTTCTGCTGTGGGTGAGGAGGACACAAGACTTTGGATCTCTCCCTGATGTTTGGAGTGGAAGTCTCATCCCTGCTGTAGATACCAGCTCAGGGTAATACTTATAGCAGGTATCTACTGTTGTGCAAAGTGCAGGGGGTGGGACTGTGGTCAAGCCATTGTTCTGTTATCAGCTGCACCAGCACTTGGGCCATTCTGCAGGTGATCAGTGGAAGAATGAGCCTCCAGGCCCACTGGGTGGAAGAATTGGGCCTCCAGCCTGCTCTGCATTCCTCCCTGCATGGTAGCACAGACGTCCATCTCTCCACCCAGCCTGAGATGTGTCATCATGCTGATTTTACACTGTGTTGTGCTTCCCACACAGGTGCTCGCATGTGCTAAGTGACTTCCCTAGAAGAAACGACAGTCTCCATCTGTTAACAGCAGAGCTTCTTGTAAACTGTTGAAAATCAAAACCTACCACAGATGGCACACAGCTCCCACTGGCTTAGAAGAACTTACACAGATTCATAGATCCTGGTTTAGATTGGAAGGGACCTTAAAGATCATCTAGTTCCAACCCACCTGCCATGTAAAACACTGATATGATTCACGCTGTGTGTTACTTCAGCTAATTTTTGCACACAATCAAAGTTCAGTTCTGCCCAGAGTATATACTACAAGCCTAACAAATCTCTGTCTAATGTCTCTAGACCTCATAATAGTATTTAAATCAAATATGGTAGCTTTTCTTTCCCAGCAATACCTTAATTTACACATATGCATGTAAGACATCATAGGGCCCAAGGCACACAAGCAGTAGCTGCTCTTTTAATTGTTTGCAGGTTCATCCTCTTACATAAATATTTTTGGCTTTAAAGGGTGCAATTAAAGTGTAATTAAGGAAATAATGAGACCAACATTTGCTTTCCCAGAAGACTGTAAGAGAGACAATGATAACCCGAAGAGGGATCCAAGACAGAAAGCATTTCCTCACAGCCCTCAGCCTTAGCCAGCATGCAGTTGTCCCTGCCTGTTTCCCTTAAACCCCAGAAACTGGTGTGTTTGTACTGCAGTTGTCTCTCTATACGAGTTAAATACAAAACAGCCTTTCACATGGGGCACACAAACCAGAGCTCAAAAGGTGATGAGTGAAGATCTAAACCTTGGGGCTCAGTGCTGGCAGAGAGATGTTTCAAGCAGTGAAGCAGGGTGGAAGATTTAAAAACAATAGATCACAGAAAATGTTCTCTGTCCTGTTCTTAAGCTGAAGTCATGGACCAGGAATTTGAATGTGTCTTGCAAATATAGAGGAATACTTTAAGGATACCTGACTCCATCATTAACTGTTTGGGTTTTTTTCCTGTAGCAAACAGAGTCAAACTTTGGCTGCTCACTCAAGTCCAAATCAAAGCCCATCTTGCTGTAAAAAGTGGTTGTCATTAACTATCAAAATCATTACAAACAATTCCTCTGCACAGGAAAACATAAATTTACCTCTCTGAAAAAAAAAAAAAAGATTGCTTGACAAACCTCTGCATATGCACAGGCTGTTCTCTGAAGCCTCTTCAAACTTAAAAGCCCATATATGATATGCTTCTTGATGAGCACAAATTCCCTGCTATAATATGACCTGATTTTGAGCTGTTGCTTTGGAGCCTTGCCAAGGAACACAACCTTAATCATCAGTGAATGCACCTTCATTACAACCCTTGCAATATCAGTAAAAATGACAGTATCACAAACCTAAGCCTTCCATTCCTCTAAGTGGCTCTTTGTTCAAGTAAAAAACATGAATTAGTGCAGCAAGAAGATAAAATTGCTTCTTAATTGTGTAGGAAGGACTATTAAAAAAAAACCAACAAACAAAACAACAAAAAACCTGAAGGTAACAAGTGTCATTTTGCATATATTAAGATTTAAAGAGGTGTCTCTGTTACAGCTGATGTGTAACTCCAGACTCCCAGAGTTGTAAAACTGTAACTTTATGCTAATTTCACTAAATTATGTATAGCCCATTTACGAATACTTTATGTGCTGTCCTTGAGCCTCACTTGGGCTGCTCTGCTGTTTTATTTATCAGCTTGGACCCCACAGGCCTCATAAACTGTTACTGGTTACAGGAAATAGGATTTGACTTATCAGCTTCTGCCCTGTTAGTCTCAGCAAGGGTTTCCACATGCTGTGTAGCACAGAGCACTTTGCTTCGCTGTTACGTGAGTTTGGAAAGAGGCTGGAGAGCTTCTTTCTTTGAAAAACCTTACTGAATGAAATGCAGAGCTTGCAATGTTCAGAGGTGTTCAAACCAGACAGTTCAGAATTATTATTGTATACGACTTCTCCACAAACTGAAGCCCTCAATCAGATCAAATTGTTTTGTGCCCGTGGTTATTCTTTTCACTGGGATTTAGTGCTGGGAATGATGGCCAGGACTTTTCCCAGCCCAGGTGCATCAAGAACAAGAGGGAAGGCTGTGTTGTGCCTGGGGTGAAAGCCTATCCAAGGGGCTCGCTGGAGCCCACAGTGATGAAACATAGAATCAGCAGGGTTGGAAGGGACCTCGAGGACTATCCAGTTCCAACCCCCTGCCATGAGCAGGGACACCTCACACTAGATCAGGTTGTCCAGAGCCTCAGCCAGTCTGGCCTTAAACACCTCCAGGGATAAGGCTTCCACCTCCTCCCTGGGCTACCCATTCCAGGCTCTCACCACCCTCATGCTGAAAAACTTCTTCCTAATATCCAGTTTGAATATACCCATTTCTAGCTTTGTTCCATTCCCCCTAGTCTTATCACTACCTGACAGCCTAAAAAGTCCCTCCCCAGCTTTCTTGTAGTCCCCTTAAGATACTGGAATGCCACAATAATGGTGTGGGTAGGAAGCAGTCACCTGCCTGTGCTCACCGTCCCACTCTGCCCCTGCTCCTGCAAGGATGCCGAAAGAGCACCGACAGCTACACCAATGTCTCGGGGCAACCCAGCATCACTCTGTAGACGTGGTGCCTGGGGAAGCATGTAGCTAGTTCCTGTGAATGGGTAAGCAGTGTGAGGAAGCCACATTGCCCCAAGCCTGTAGGACTGCTTGGGGTTCTTGTGACCCAAGTGCAGGACCTGGCATTTGGCCTTATTGAAACTCATCCCATTAATGTTGGCACATAGATCCAGCCTATCCAAGTCCATCTGAAGAGCTTCCCTCATTCAAATCAACACTGCCACCTAAATTGATGTCATCTGCAAACTTACTGATGGCATTTTGAACCACCATTTCTGAGAACTTCCTCTACTTAGAAGATTTTTCTCAAAAGAAAGTGGTTTAGTGGCAGTTTCATCCATGCCAGGAAGCCCAGGAACATCAGGGTGGTCAGTTTGAGAAACCTGAAGAACTTTCTGCTGAGTTGTTCAAAATGTGCCACTTCTCATCAGGTGACAGCATCATGTCCCTTACAGCCATGCAGCAGGTGCAGCTGACTTCTTGTGGCCCCTAGGGTGCTTGGTTGGGCTGCTTGCAGCACCTCAGCTCCTGCTGCCACCATTTAAAACAACATTTGGGCTGTAAGGTGGACACCTTCCTGCTCTAGCCTTTTGGAGGAGTCAAGAATCCTTTTCAGAGGATGCCCTTTAAGGAAGATTTGTTCTGTTTGACACTCATGTGTCTTGTTGAGGCTGCAGGCTTTTGAACATAGCATCACTTAGAAAAAAAAAATATTCCTTAAATTCTCTTTCTTTAGGTAGGTTTTGGAGTTAAGAAGTGCCTTACAAAGTGCCATCGCCTCAGTTGCTCCTAGTACGAATAACAGCATGTAAGAGCACACTGTGCCTAGGACTGCAGCATGGGCAGTTGTTGGAAACCCTTATTCACCAAATGCAGCTCACACACAGCAGTGTGTCAAAAATGCCTGAGAAACAAAGTGGGGGATGCTGACAGTCATCGCAGCAAACACTTCCCTACCTGGCAGCAGAGGCATTTTATTTAGTGTGTCGTGCAGAGCAGCTGGTGGAACATTCATCAGGTGCATCCTTCATCTGATGCCAAGCCACACAGCTTGTGCCTCTGAAAGGGACTGACCTACTCATCTCAGCCAAAGGCACGAGCAAACAAAGCCAGATGAGGATAGCTGCTAAACTTGCAGCAGTAGGTCTCCTATAACCACTCTGAGATGAAAATACCAGGAAAGAGGAAGTCTCTACTGAGAAGAGAACTACTCTATAACCCTTGAATACAAACCCAGAAGCTGGGAAAGCTCACAGTAAAGTCCTCCCACCTTTCCTGGGAACTTGGGTCAGGCTTGCCAACACGTCTTGAGTCTTGCCCAATACGGAAATCACTGGGTAGAAGAACCAGAACGACAGATCTTGGGGAACCTGGAGAAGAGAAGGAAGCCACTCTACCACCTTTAAGCTCTTTCAATTAACTTTGTTTTTCTAACATTTGATTCAAAGCAGTTTGTATGATTTATTACTTACACTTCGTAGCAGGTCAGTGCAGTAAACACAGGCTTGCATGCCACAACAGTGTACATAAAGGTAATTGGGAACCTGGAATGGAAATAGATGAGTCAAGCAACTCATTGCATCTTGATGGAACAACACAACCCTCCAGTGCCTCACTGGAAATCTATTGAGGGCTTTGTCATTTCAGTGCTTCAAGAGAAACAAGAGCAGATCATCCAAGCTACTTTTCTGAAGCATTGCCTAAAACCCCAAGGAGCCAGGCAAAGAAGTCAGAGTTGGAGGCTTCTCTATAAATCTCTTATTGCCACTCAAGAATAAGGAAAAAAAAAAGGTGTTTCTAAATTAGATGTTCATCCAAATGCCAGGCAACCAGACAAAGTAAAATCAGTTCTTAACAACTTGGAACACATCTTGCTGAAGGAAGATAGCGGCAAGCTTTCGGCCAGTCCTTCCAGCACTGCTAATTGCCCCCGTGGAGCACATTCACTCCACAGAACAGGAATAAAGGACATTGGCATTGCTTGGAAACAGGTGTTGAGCACCCAGGTTAACAGCAGGGGTTTAGCTGTGAGGCACACATCTGCGATCTGTGACTGCTTTCCATAATTCCATCTTGCAACCTTTATTTGAAGGGCACTTAACTACAAAGAAGTTACTCAGTTATGTTCTCGCAGTTAGCTAAGTTATGCTCTCTCTTCTTCTCACCCTTTCTCTCACCCTCCTGGATGTAAAGAGCCTTTGGCCACTGAAACAACAGAAACGCAGACTTTCGTTCCCCTTCATAAAACACTTCACCTGAAGTAGGCAGCCTGGACTAACCACTTCAGAGGTTAAATCTCAGTGGATACTGGCATAATAGTCACTGTCATAGAATCGTAGAATCAATCAGGTTGGAAGAGACCTCCAAGATCATCCAGTCCAACCTCGCACCCAGCCCTATCCAGTCAACCAGACCATGGCACCAAGTGCCTCATCCAGGCTTTTCCTGAACACCTCCAGGGATGGTGATTCCACCACCTCCCTGGGCAGCCCATTCCAATGCCAATCACTCTCTCTGTCAAGAACTTCCTCCTAACATCCAGCCGATACCTCCCCTGGCACAACTTGAGACTGTGTCCCCTTGTTCTATTGCTGGGTGTCTGGGAGAAGAGACCAACCCCCACCTGGCTACAACCTCCCTTCAGGTAGCTGTAGACAGCAATGAGGTCACCCCTGAGCCTCCTCTTCTCCAGGCTAAACAACCCCAGCTCCCTCAGCCTCTCCTCACAGGCCTTGTGTTCCAGGCCTTTCATCAGCTTCGTTGCTCTTCTCTGGACACATTCCAGCACCTCAACATCTTCATGTCTTCTCACAGTCTCATATATATACACACACACATATACATATATCTGTCATATAAATATATATAAATATAACATATATATTTATATGTATAAAATATATTTTAACATATAACATATTTTTATTTATTAAAATAAATAAATACACCCCAAATTAAGTAACATCCTGACAAACTGCTGACAGCTGTATTTCACTAGCCTCCACGCAAGGACTCCTTTCAACCTATGGATAAAAAAACCTATAAAAGCTCTAATCAGTATGCAAAGGTATTAGAAGCATTCCACCTGCATCAGCCTGGGCCAGTCTAACTTCAGGTACTGCTATAGGGCCAGGTCTTTGGGCAGCTTTTCATTAACTGTGCACCAGCGAAAGAATTGCAGATTTCTTATCACACAGGGTTTGTTCTCTACAACATTTACCTTCACTGCAGAAAGTCTCAGAGGCAATTTGGAAGATGCAACAGATAGAGAGGCAGCACCATGAGGGTGGTGAGACATTGGTACAGGTTGCCCAGGGAGGTGCCCCGAGGATGATTAGGGGACTGGAGCACTGCCTGATGAGGAGAGGTTGAGGGACCTGGGGCTGTTTAGTCTGGAGGAGAGAAGACTGAGAGGGGATTTAATCAATGTTTATAAATCTCTGAGGGCTGGGGGTCAGGAGCGGGGACAGGCTCTGCTCACTTGCCCTCTCAACAGGACAAGGAGCAATGGATGGAAGCTGCAGCACAGGAGTTCCAGCTCAACACAAGGAGGAACATCTTGACTGTAAGGGTCCCAGAGCACTGGCACAGGCTCCCCAGAGAGGTTGTGGAGTCTCCTTCTCTGGAGTCTTTCAAGGCCGGTCTGGATGTGTTCCTGTGTGACCTGAGCTAGATTGTATGGTGCTACTCTGACAGGAGCTTGGACTCGCTGATCTCTTTGGATCCCCTCCGACCCCTGACATCCTGTGAGCCTGTGAGGGAAGCCTCATCCCTGAAGGTATTTAAGGCCAGGCTGGATGTGGCACTGGGCAACCTTATCTAGTGGAAAGTGTCCCTGCCCACAGCAGGGGGGTTAGAACTAGATGATCCTTGAGGTCCCTTCCAATCCTGACAATTCAGTGATTGTACCTCATCAGGAGATAGTGGCATTCTACAGCAGCAATACCCTTCAGGTGCCCTTGTGCTGCAGCCACACTGGCTTACCTGTCTTGGAGAGTTCAGCTGGGATGATGCAGGCCGCTTTGCAAACAGCAGCAGTTATCACCTGGGTGAAGAAAGATTGGGTGTTGACTTTTGCATTACACAGTTCAGGACAGAAAAGTCATGGGATGTTTAAACAGAATAAACACTCGGGAACTCTAATTTATGCTCAGCT
This sequence comes from Tricholaema leucomelas, assembly GCA_013400475.1. Lineage (NCBI taxonomy): Eukaryota > Metazoa > Chordata > Aves > Piciformes > Lybiidae > Tricholaema lacrymosa > Tricholaema leucomelas. Next base: position 410,181 of record WAAF01012839.1, read on the forward strand.
CTAAAGAAGGAAGCAAGTAACTGTGCCCCAAACCTAATGGCATGTGAGGCATGACAAAGGAAAGATTCCCCATTGCTTAACTCTTGATGGTATCTGCCACAGAAACCTGGGCTTTGCCTCTGGTGACAAACAGCATGTGAGGTGCAAGGGGAGTAGAAGCCAACCTCCACGACTGCAAGTTTAAATAAATAAATAAACAGACAGATAGACAAATGAACAGAAGGGCTTTGTGCACTCCAGCACAAAGACCCTGCCTGCAGAGCCATCCCTCTCCCTTTCTGTGGCCCTACAGCCCTGCTAGACACCAGCCACAAGGTGATACATGTTCTCCATCATTTCTAACAGTCATGGGTGGGGTGTTTTGAGAAGAGCTGCTCATTTTGGACCACATGATCCTTGAAATCCCTTCCAACCTGGCGTTCTGTGACACTGTGCTCTTGTATTTTAGCCTCTGTGCTAATAGCCTTACAGTCAACAAAGTGGTGGAGCTGAAATACAGCTGCAAAGAAATCAGTAGGGAAAGTGGTGTTAAATGGATTCCCACATTTCCCAGATCAGGAGAACACGGAAAAGCGAGACAAAGAGACTTGGACAGACAGAGAGCTGGGCACAGCTCAACACAAGGGGGAACTTCTTGAGCGTAAGGGTCCCAGAGCACTGGCACAGGCTGCCCAGAGAGGTTGTAGAGTCTCCTTCTCTGGAGCCTTTCAAGGCCTGTCTGGATGTGTTCCTGTGTGACCTGAGCTAGATTGTGTGGTGCTGCTTTGACAGGGGAGTTGGACTTGCTGATCTCTTTGGGTGTCTTCCAACCCCTGACATCCTGTGAGCCTGTGAAAAAGTCTGCCAGAATCTGCCTATTTTTACAGGAATTGTTTCTCAGTATTTGAATGACCAAATGACTCCATCTGTGGTGTCAACGAGCTGCAGAGAAAAACAAAGCAGCTGAGAAGCCCTGATCTTTCCCGGCATCTGACAAGTCAGCCACTGCAGGCTAAGCCTCTCTAGATGTGCTTCCCTCCTGTGAAGTATCCCAGAAGACAGCTTTTATGATCCCATTAAAAACAGAAGAAGTGTTTTGTTTGAAGAGCTCGTTAAGCCTTGCAGATAAAGTCGGCTTAGCCACAACCTATTCAAGTTTTATTTGATTACAAATAAAATTTCAAATAAAAAAGGCCAAAGGCACGCCAGCCAAACCTGAAGAGCAAAAAGTCTCAGGGTTCCCAGCTTCTCTCTTTGTTTTCTTTGGCTTTGTAGCCCTGATTCTTTGTTACTGCTTTTAGCACCGGTAACTGTGCTTCCCTGCATAGGAACGAAACAAGCAGAGGCACATTCCTGTGACAGAAGGCAAGGCAGAGACAAGAAGGGCATGCAGGCTGGTTCTAGGAAGGCTGTGCACTAGGGAAAGGGCACAACCAAGTCAACGAGTAACATCTCCTGTGCAGTGTGCAGGTACCATGCCTTGACCAGACACATGCAGGCACAAGCTGGCATGGAGCCAGCTGGCTCTGGAGTCCCCAGCACAAAAAGGACATCAAACTGTTGGAGCAAGTCCAGAGAAGGGTCAAGAAGATGCTCAGAGGGCTGGAGCAGCTCTGCTATTAGGACAGGCTATGAGAGCTGCGGCTCTGCAGCCTGGAGAAGAGAAGGCTTTGAGGAGACCTTGTAGAATCATAGATTAGAATGTCAGAGGCTGGAATCGACCTCAAAAGATCATCTAGTCCAACTCCCCTGACAGAGCAGGAACCCCCCTGCCAGTGCCTTCCAGTATCTGAAGGGGGCTACAGGAAGGCTGGGGAGGGACTATTTGCAACGTCTTGTAATGACAGGTCGAGGAGTAATGAGTTTAAACTGGCAGCGGCGAGATTTAAACTGAATGTTAGGAAGAAGTTCTTTGCAGTGAGGGTGGTGAGACACTGGCACAGGTTGCCCAGGGAGGTTGTGGATGTTCCCTCCCTGGAGGTGTTCAAGACCTTGAGTGACCTGTTCTGGTGGGAGGTGTCCCTGCCTATGGCAGGGGGTTAGAACTGGATGATCTTTGAGATCACTTCCAACCTAAATCATTCTATGATTACAGGATCGAGCTAACTTGATTCCTGGGCCAGTGACCAAAAGGTGTGCTCCTCCTTCAGCAAGGCAGGCTCACTCTCACTTGTGCTTCAGAGTGGATGTTACATAAAACTGTTTCCTTTTCAGAAAACAACATTTAAAAAATTCTCTTGCATTTTAGGAAAAAGAAAAACCTTTTAATGATTCTTTAAGGCTTTCAAAAGTCTTTTTAAGACTGTTTTCCTGTTTTCTTGGGATATCAAACTTACATCCAGCAGGTGAAAAGGAAGAGTTGAACACAAAGTGGTTGGGTTGTGGGGTTTTTTGTTTGTTTGTTTTTTAATTATTATTTTGAATCAAATTGGTTTTGCTCCACAGGCTCACAAGATGTCAGGGGTTGGAAGGGACCCAAAGAGATCAGCGAGTCCAACTCCTTTGCCAGAGCAGGACCAGACAATCTAGCTCAGGTCACACAGGAACACATCCAGGCAGGCCTTGAAAGTCTCCAGAGAAGGAGACTCCACAACATCTCTGGGGAGCCTGTGCCAGTGCTCTGGGACCCTTACAGTAAAGAAGTTCCCCCTTGTGTTGAGCTGCAACCTCCTGTGCTGCAGCTTCCATCCATTGCTCCTTGTCCTATCGCAGGGAGCAAGTGAGCAGAGCCTGTCCCACCTCCTCACCCCCAGCCCTCACATATTTATGAACATTTCTTAAATCCCCTCTCAGTCTTCTCTTCTGCAGATTAAACAGCCACAGGTCCCTCAGCCTCTCCTCATCAGGCAGTGCTCCAGTCCCCTAACCATGTGCAAGCACTCCTTGTGAACGGCAGCTTGACAGCTGCATGTCCCTGTCCACATTATTGTCTGTCAGGAGCTCAAAACCAAACTAACCTCCAGCCACCATAACCTGCACTGATATGTTTGTGCCACACCCAGAGGAGGATCCTGACAAGAAAACGTTAATCATTTTATGATGCATGGTAACATTGCAAGTTGTATTTCACAGAATCACAGACTGTCAGAGGCTGGAAGGGACCTCCACAGCTCATCCAGTCCAATCCCCCTGCCAGACCAGGATCACCTACAGCAGATCACACAGGAACACATCCAGGCAGGTTTTGAATACCTCCAGATGAAGACTTCACAATCCCCCTGGGCAGCCTGTTGCAGTGTTCTGTCACCCTCGCTGTGAAAACATTTTTCCTCCTGTTTCCATGAAATTTCCTATGCCTCAGCTTCCACCCAGTGCCCATTGTCCTGTCACTGGGCATCCCCCAGCAGAGCCTGGCTCCAGCCTCCTGGCACTCACCTTTACATATTTATAAGCACTGATAAGGTCACCTCTCAGTCTCCTCCCCTCCAAGCTAAAGGGCCCCAGCTCCCTCAGGCTCTCCTCATAACAGACATTCCATTCCTTTCATCTTCTTTGTGTCTCTGTGCTGGACTCTCTCAAGAAGTTCTATGTCCCTCTTGAACTGGGGGGCCCAGAACTGGACACAGTACTCCAGAAGCAGCCTCACCAGGGCACCTCATTCTCTCCGACTTGCCTGTCCCTCTCCTACTTATACCAATATTTAGAATACCTTTCCCTGTGCAAAGCTCCTCAGGTGGTGGTTTGAGGTTTTCCCCACACCAAGCAGTGGTGAATCACTCTCCTGTCTGTCTCTTGCAGGAGAGGTATCTGTGTTTGGTCTATCTCACTGCTGTCTTTTGTGCTATGATCTAAAATCACCTCAGATCTTGCATTCCCCACGCTCACCTGACCATGACCTTCTCACAGGTGTGTATGAGTATGTATCTATTTATTTTGGTTTAGATCTGCAGCCTTCAAGGTTTGTGCATATCACCCTGAGAGTCCTTGCCCCCATGTGCCAAACAGTCCTAAAGACAAAACAAACAAAATCTTATTTGGGACAATTTCAGGTGAGGCCAGGAGGCAGAATCCAAAGTATCACAAGCGTGGAACACAACCAGGCTGATACTTAGCTGGATACCTTCCAGGATGCTTTTTCCTCCCATGCCTGGGAGTTCCCAGCTCTGGAGCAGGGAACACAAAGCTTTAGAGCACCAACATGCCAGCCAAGTTCTGCCATTTTCTAAGACAACTTAGAGAAGGAGGGAAAGTTAGGTCCCATTTTGCCCTCATCTCTATCAATTTTACAGTTATCATTGCAATTCTGTTTTTTATTCAGTGTAAGTGCCCTTAATATTGATAAAACTCTTGACAATCAATGACAGCTTTCAGTTTTCCCTTACTGTGTCTGTGGTTGGCATCTTAAAAGATAAAGCACTTTGCTAGTTTTGCTTTGTGAGCAGGAGGAGACTCCCTAGATGACAACCTACATCTGCTTTTTATGACTTACCTGATGTTTGTGCCTTATCATCACACTGCGTTACCTGAAGCCTGAACCCTGACCTCATGCAGAAGACATTGCTGGCCTCAGCTTCTGTTCTGGGGTCTGATCTTGTCATTTAATGGCAAAAATTCTGACATCTTAGATCTATGGATTCATCCTACACCACCTGCTTATCTCACAGTGGTTCCAGGTTCAAGACAACAGTAGTTTTTTTCCATTGTTAGTACAAATTCCTAATTCAGTTTCCTTTCTGTGACACCCCTCACTCTAGTTGACTTCCTTCAGACTGAGAGCTCAAAGTAAAGGATAACACACAGTGGCTTCCTTCCCAGGTGTCCTAGGTTGGGAACTACAGGGTTAAAAATCTTCTAGGGGCTAGACATTTGTTACTCAATCCCATAATTCTGCTATTTCTTTATAAGCCACAAAACAGAAAAAAAAAAAAACAACAACCAAACACAAACCCAAAACCAAATTAATTTGTTCATTCTCCTCTTTTATTTTTCTAGAGCTCTCTTCTTTACAAACACAACTCCTATATCATAGGTGGGACCTGGCCATAATCCCTCCTACACACTTCAAAGCCCTACTCTTAGTCTGGTGCCAGAGCTGAGAGATGACATCAGGTTTAAGGACCATTGACTCAGACAAGAATCTGAACAGTTTTAAGCTTGGGTTGTTCCTGTGATGTGTATCAGAATGTTGCTAAGAAGGGTTAGCCGCTTCTGGATGCTCTTAGAAAACCTAAGGAACCAAGGACATGGTTTTGTTTTGAGTCTGCTTCATAATTAGTAATAACTTCTTAAGATACACTTGCACCCTCCTGTAAGTGGACTGAAATACTAAGGCAGAGCTAAAGGACAGCTGTGTGGCCACCCAGCAAGACTCAGACAGACAGAGAGCAGGGCACAGAGGGACCAAATGAGGTTCAACAAGAACAACTGCAGAGTTCTGCACCACAGGAGGAAGAATAAACTGCACCAGTACAGGCTGGGAAGTGATCTGCTGGAGAGCAGCCCTGTGGAGAGGGACCTGGGAGTGCTGGTGGATAACATACCTGGGACAGCAATGTGCCCTGGTGGCCAAGAGGGACAATGGGATTCTGGAGGGCATTAAGAGGATTGTGTCCAGCAGTTTGAGGGAGGTTCTCCTCTACCTCTGCTCTGTCCTAGTATACAGAGTATTTGAGTACTGCCTTCAGTTTTGGGCTCCCCAGTTTATGAGGGACAAGGACCTGCTGGAGTGAGTCAAAGGGAGGGCTACAAGGATGATTAGGGGACTGGAGCACTGCCTGATGAGGAGAGGCTGAGGGACCTGGGGCTGTTCAGTCTGCAGAAGAGAAGACTGAGAGGGGATTTAAGAAATGACTATAAATATCTGAGGGCTGGGGATCAGGAGCGGGGACAGGCTCTGATCACTTGCTCCCTGGGACAGGACAAGGAGCAATGGATGGAAGCTGCAGCACAGGAGGTTGCAGCTCAACACAAGGGGGAACATCTTGACTGTAAGAGTCTCAGAGCACTGGCACAGGCTCCCCAGAGATGTTGTGGAGTCTCCTTCTCTGGAGACTTTCAAGGCCTGTATGGATGTGTTCCTGTGTGACCTGAGCTAGATTGTATGGTGCTGCTCTGACAGGGGAGTTGGACTCGCTGATCTCTTTGGGTCCCTTCCAACCCCTGACATCTTGTGAGCCTGTGATATTGTTAGCTTCAACCATGAATTCAACACTGAATCAACAGCCCTTAGCAACTCTGGAAAGACAACCCTGGAACTGGTAATTCATAAAGCCTGTGGTGCCTGGGGCCCCATATTCAAAAGGATATTGATGACTTTTATCAGTTACAGGAGGGACCAAGTGCATGCACTTACTGATCAGCTACATTAAATTATATAAAACAGGCAGAAGGGACACAGGTGCTGTGCTGACTGAAGTGCTGCAGGTTTAGTTTTTACCTCCACAAAATGAAGTAATTTTGGTCTAAGTCCCCAGCACAGCAACATTACCCTCACACACAGACACACACACACACACTCTGTTTCTGCTCACTCTCCTACTTTTTACTTTATCAGCATTTGCCATCTTTGTGTTTGCACCTCAAGGATTTTGCAGGGTTCAAGAACTGAAACATTATCAGTTATGTGCTCTAAGCAAGCACCAGGAATTGAGGATAGTCACTCAAAACAATATTATGGATCTATCTTAATGTCTGCAGTCTCCTCTGGAGAACAGTTGTGTTCCACCTCTTCCTCTGGGACCACTTAGAGAAGATGAATCACCTTATAACTTGACACACCTAATTATTACATGCTACTAGGATTCAGGGATGCTGTCAGATAAAGCAGAGGGTGTAGCCACCATGCAAACATGCTTTCCTGCTCTCAAATCAAAGCTTTTCCTTTAATTAGAATAATCTAATTAATTCAGGTTCAAATGAAGCTTCACAAGCAAGGGCAAATCCGGATGAGGCATCATAAATAAGCAATTCAAACCTCTCCTTCATCCTATAATTGCTAGGGTATTTTCACGACAAGCCTTAGAATGAGGCTGAGGTCCCCTGTTATTTCTATCAGAAAAGGAAGAAAAAGCTTCTTTAATCACCTTATTTTGGAATACATCTGTATAGGACCATAGAATCACAGATGTGCCAAGGTTGGGAAGGACCACAAAGATCATCCAGTTCCACCCCCCTTGCCGTGAGCAGGGACACCTCACACTAGATCAGACTACTCAGAGCCTCATCCAGCCTGGCCTTAAACACCTCTAGGGATGAGGCTTCCACCACCTCCCTAAGCAACCCATTCTAGGCTCTCACCACCCTCATGCTGAAGAACTTCTTCCTGACATCCAATCTGAATCTACAGATTTCTAGCTTTGTTCCACTCTCCTCTCCAGTCCTATCACTACCTGGCACCCTAAAAAGTCCCTCCCCAGCTTTTTCGTAGCCCTCTTCATATACTGAAAGGCCACAATAAGGTCACCTCAGAGCCTTATCCTCTCCAGACCAAACAGCCCCAACTCCCTCAGCCTGTCCTCTTAGCAGAGGAGCTCCAACCCTCTGATCACTCTTGTGGCCCTTGTCTGGACATATTCCAGCATGTCCATATCTTTCTTGTAAAAAAGGGCTCCAGAACTGGATGCAGTACTCCAGGTGGGGTCTCACCAGAGTGGAGCAGCAGTAGAGAATCACCTCCCTTGAGCTGCTGGCTGCACTTCTCTTGATGCAGCCCAGGATATGGTTGATGAAGATGAATAAATGATTAAACACAGCAACCCCACAAAAAAAAAATATCAGAAAGCAATTTAAGAGTCTTTTCAAACAGCTAAAGCTATTAGAAGGATGGGCAATCAAATCTTGCCTCTTGCAAATGTTCTGGCAATTAGCCTTTATTTCCTGACTTCCTGATTATGGAAAGGTTGCTCACAGTTTTAATGCAGGAATTTCTAGCAGGAAATCCTTCACCCAAGACAAATGTCACATTTCACTGCAGGCAGAGATTTGGACTAGATGAGTTTACATATGGAGTATAAAATTCAGTGGTATTCTGCTGCCTAGCGATGAATCAGCTGTTTAACTTTATTAGCTGGAACAGTAAAGTGTGCCACTTGCTTTGACTCAAAATCTCTTTCAGTACATGCTAGCTACTAATCCTGACAGGGAAGAATGGCAGAACTCCCTGAGATCCCACCTGGAGTACTGTGTGCAATTCTGGAGCCCCTACTACAAGAGGGATATGGATGTGTTGGAAGGTGTCTAGAAAAGGGTCATGATCATGACCAGAGGGATGGAGCTGCTTTGCTATGAGAAGAGACTGAGGGAGTTGGGGCTGTTTGGTCTGGAGAGGGGAAGGCTCTGAGGTGACCTTATTTTGGCCTTTCAGTATATGAAGAGGGCTATGAAAAAGCTGGGGAGGGACTTTTTAGGGTGCCAGGTAGTGATAGGACTGGAGGTAATGGAACAAAGCTAGAAAATTTCAGATAGATTGGTAGATTCAGATTGGATGTTAGGAAGAATAGATTTTTCAGATAGATTCAGGTATTTTTTTCAGATATTTTTCAGATAGATTCAGGTAGATTCAGATTGGATGTGAGGAATAAGTTCTTCACCATGAGGGTGGTAAGATCCTGGAAAGGGTTGCCCAGGGAGTTGGAGGAGGCCTCATCCCTGGAGGTGTTTAAGGCCAGGCTGGATGAGGCTCTGAGTGGCCTGATCTAGTGTGAGGTGTCCCTGCTCATGGCAGGGGAGGTTGGAACTGGATGATCTTTACAGTCCTTCCAACCCTGTCTGATTCTATGATTCTAACAGAATGAGTCCAGCATTGGTTTTCCAGTCCTTTTAGAGGCAGTGCAGAGATGTAGCAGCTAAAAGGATCTTTACTCTTTCAGTTACAGTAGCAATACAAGGCAAATGGGAGGAGGAGGGGGAGG
>WAAF01012839.1:419043-681814 GCA_013400475.1 Tricholaema leucomelas
AGAGGAGGGGGATGGGGAGGAGGGGGAAGAGAAAGAGGAGGGGGATGGGGAGGAGGAATTGCAGCACTGTGGGATTTCAGCAACAGGAGAGTGGATTGTTTGTCCTCTGCACCCAGCCAGTGCTTTTCCCCAAGGCAGCACTGCTCAGACTATGAAAACGCAGAAACTGCTCTGGGGGAAAGAAGAGAAGACCTCATGCCGTGGTTTAAGACGACAAAACCCTCTCTGTGCAAGAAAAAGAAAGGAGTAGAGACTGTTCTCATCTCTGGACTCCCATCAGCTCTAGCTAATCTATACCAGCACAAAGTACACTACTTTTCTTCAGGCATCTTCTGAAAAGCATCTTGAGACAGCAACCAAACTGAGTAAGAAACAAATGTAGGGAATGTGATGGTAGTGAACCATCACAACTCTGCCCTTTCTTCTGAAGCCACAGGGAAGTGAAGTCATTCTCCTCGGTTGACCTGGTTAATTCAGACAAACCTCACTTTCAGTTCGAGCAATTATTTGAGTGGAGTAGAAGATTCTGATGACCTTGAAAGAAGGTCATTAAGGTTTTTCAGAAGGCAAGCCGAGCAAGTGTTCACAGACAAATCATGTTTTGGGTGAGTTTTTCAGCCAATATGTTGCTGTAACAAACTTGCAGAGACTGAAGCAGCCCTTTCTTCCTTAGAGTGACTCTGCTTTTTCCCAGTTATGTCTGGAAAGTAAATTCTTCCTCAAAATGTCTCAGAACTACCACTACAACAACTCTTAGTGATTAGTTTGTATACCAGAGAGTCATTTGGGGACACACTCTTAAGGAGGATTAAAGCTGCACTTCTGAAGTGTTGGTAACGCAGCCCCAGCGTTTCAGACTGCAAGGATGAAGACAGCACAGATTTAAATCACAGTCTCACAGGATGTTAGGGCTTGGAAGGGACCTCCAGAGATCATCCAGTCCAACCTCCCTGTCAGAGCAGGATCACCTATCCCAGATCACACAGGAATGCATTCAGGCAGGTCTTGAATATCTCCAGAGAAGGAGTCTCCGCAGCCGCCCCAGGCAGCTTGTTGCAGTGTTCAGTCGCCCTCACAGTGAAAACATTTTTCCTCCTGTTTCCATGGAGCTTCCTACGCCTCAACTTCCACTCACTGCCCCTTGTTATTAGTAAAAAAAGTACATTTCCCTGAAGCTTTCTTAGGATGAACTCCAAAAGGGTCAAAGCAGAGGACAGGCTTAGTGACACTATCTGACCTACACACCTGTGTATCAGAAGATTCCCAAACATGATGATCAGGTCAGGAGAGAAAGTGCACTGAGGCCTCTGGCAGGTCATCAAACAGAAGACGCTGGCATCTGATAGCAAGAAAAACATTACTTGAAGGCTCCCAGAAAGAAATGTTTACTTAAGATGAAGACAAGGGTGGATTTGATAGCAACCTTCACAGTTAGAAAACAATGAAACCTCTAAATACTTTCCACTCATTTAATTTGAAAACAAATCCACCTAATCTGTCTTCTCATTTTCTGCCTTTGCTCTCTGTTCTTACTGCAAGCAATGCGAACAGGAGCCATGTGCCTAGAAACTGACTTTTAAGCAACTGTTACAAAGAGATCTCTTTGAATGCAGGGTGGTAAAGGCACACATTGGAGGCAGAGTGACCAGGCAGAAGGAAAAAGAAGCAGCAATTCTCTTCGGTCAGAACACACCAGTGCAGAGTGGCTGACACACCAGAGCGTCGTGCTGCCGTTCAGTGAGATGCAGACAGGCCGAGAGCTGGGCAGGGAGAGATGGAATGAAGTTCAACATGGGCAAGGGTAAAGTTTTGCACTGGGGAAAGAATAACCCCAGGGATCAGTATGGGTTGGGGACTGAGCAGCTGGAGAGCAGCAGAGGGGAATAGGACCTGGGGGTCCTTGAGGATGGGAGGTTGACCATGAGCCAGCAATGTGCTCTGGTGGCCAGGAAGGCCAATGCCATTCCGGGGTGGATCAGAGGGGCTGTGGTGAGTAGGTCAAGAGAGATTCTTCTCCCCCTGTGCTCTGGCCTGGTGAGGCCACATCTGGAGTACTGTGTCCAGTTCTGGGCTCTTTGGTTCAAAAAGGACCTCAGGGAACTGTTTGAGATAGTCCACAAAAATGATGAAGGGAGTGGAAGATCTTCCTTACAAGGAGAGCCTGAGAGAGCTGAGGCTCTGGCTCTGATGTGTGGAGAGGAAGAACCTGAGGACTGCTCTCATTTATGTTTATAAAGATGTGCAGGGCAAGTGCCAAGAGGCTGGAGCCAGGCTCTGCTGAGTGATGCCCGATGACAGCACAAGGGGTGGGAGCTGAGGCATAGGAAGTTCCATGGAAACATGAGGAGGAATTTTTTCCCTGTGAGTGTGGCAGAACACTGGAACAGGCTGCCCTTGGGGGTTGTGGAGTCTCCCTTTCTAGAGATATTCAAGATCTGCCTGGATGTGTTCCTATATTATCTACTCTAGGTGAGGCTGCTCTGGCAGCGGGGTTAGGCTGGATGAGCCTTGGAAGTCCCTTCCAGCCCCTGCCGTTCTGTGATTCTGTGATCAGTAACAGAAGTCATGTGTGGAGCTGGCTTCTTCAGGCCCCTGTTTCCTGCGACTACAGGCTCCTCTGGCTCCCAGCCTCCCCGGTAGCACAGTAAACCCGTGCAAGGTTGCTGAAATCAGAGGTGGCAATACAACTCCTCCTTGCCCCAGCCCCCTCCTGTTTCAAACAAAATAGTGGATCTTAAGGTTTCTTCTAAAGCAGCTTTGTCTGCTTGAAGAGAAAAAGGCTTCTGCTTCGCTTCTCCACTTTTAACTAAGGTGAGATAAGGTAACATGTGGGTTTATGGCACAGTAAGCATTCCACAAAAGCTGGCCTTGAGTGTGCCCTTATCACAAGGTGCCAGTGAGCTGCCTCCAGTATCACTGCACAGCAGCCACCTCACACGTACTACACACTGATGGCTGTGTGCACAGGCACTCACCAGCAGGAACTTATTTATATAAACCCAGGCTCTTCTACCACTGTGCCCTGTCTTGTTTGTGTGTCCACACAGACTGGTCCAGATCTTAAAAGGAAATGAAGCATTTCACTTGGCCATTAGGCACTCAATGGACTGTCAGAAAGCAAGACTATGTTAAGTTACTGCATACACTGCAGCAAAGACAACTGCCTAGGTTTTCTTTTTTAATTAAAGGATGCAGTACAGGACTTCCTAAGCACAGCCCCATCTGCCTATGTGAACCTTCTGAGGTACTCGCAGATAAGCTGGTGACAGAGAGCCCTATTATCATGCAGGAACAGCACTGGGTGACACCAAAGAGATGTGCTCCCATTTAATTCACATTTTCCCAGACAGCTAAGAAACTTCAGTTATTTTTTTTCAAAGGGGCATCGCATATTTGGCACCACATTGGTATTATCAGCACCTGCCTACAACTCTCTGGAAGTAAACCTTTCATTATGTTCAGCCATGATTTACAGATCCACTCCTTCAAATAGAAACACTCTGTTAATTTTAAGACAAATCCTTTCTTGTGTCCAGATCTGATTTACAGCTAACTTCCTTCAACTAAAGACACATGACGCAGATTCTGCCAGAAGCTTCTATTTTTAGGTGCAGGGGCAGCTTACACTCTTTTAGTACACCCACTACTCTTGTATAGCAAACAGGGCACTTCAGCAAGTGCTGACACATTCTGTTAGATAAATAAACCCTGCAGAATTGCTGACAATTGTATCGGCATCGATAACAGCAGCACTGTGTTCCGACCTCCTATTTGGGGGAAGCCTGCAAAATAAAAGAACTTGTTTCTTTCTCTCTCCCTCCTGCTCTCTCCCCCCTTCTCTCTCTGTCTCTCTTTTCAAAATTATTGTTTTTACATGTGAAAACAAACCAGAAAAAAAGCAAAACCAACGACAAACTAGCAGCTCTCTGGGTGCACTGCACACTGGAACTCAGTTTCTCTGACACAAAACGTTCTTCTGCATCCCTCAAGTTGGGGCTGCTCTCTAAGGCTTTGCTGACTCCCATTTTCAAGGCACAAGGTCTCACGTTGTTTGCTTTGCCCAATATTGTCTCCACCTATGTCTCTCTCATTGCCTCCCACATTTACCTCCCACTCAGCCCAAATGACTGATGACTGGCACTTTGGCATTCTTCAACAGCTCTCAGCAGCAGACCTTTCTTACATCCCATCCATGCTAGTAGAAACAATCTCTCAGTCAGTATCTTCAACACATTTCTTGCTCCTCACAAGCACTCAGAGAACTCCAACACTGAACAAACGCTCATTGTTAAAGAGTATGGGGGACATGTAGAAAATCTTGTGTCTAACTTCACCTCGCACATGTTTGGCATCACACATGCAAAATAGATAAATATTTTTGTAGCTAAAGGAAAACACTAGAATAATTTTCTGGTTTTCCTTCTCTTTTCACCCAGGTGACAAAGCTGGGTTAATTTTCAATAGAAGTGACAATCTGACACAGGTTTCACACACACATATATGGCTCTGCTCTTTTGCCTTCACAGTCTCAAGTGAAATGGAATTTCCCTGATTAGGAAACCAGTTTTCCTACCTGCCTTGTCTTCCTGACAGCCTGTTTTCTATTTTATGACATGACGACAACTTCAAAACCATGTATTGAACACACAATCTGAGAGGAACATCATTTACTGCTCTTCCTGACAGCAACCAGCTAGTAGTCTGCAGCTACCTGAAGGGACAGTGTGGAGAGGCTGCTGCTGGGCTCTTCTCACAGGTAATTGGAGACAGAACAAGGGAAAATGGCCTCAAGCTGAGATTGGGGAGGTTTAGACTGGCCATCAGGAAAACGTTTTTCATGGAGAGAGTGTTCAGGGACTGGAATGAGCTGCCCAGGGAGGTGGTGGAGTCACCCAGTCTGGATGTGTTTAAGGGTGGTTTGGATGTGGTGCTTAAGGATATGGTTTAAGGTGAATCTTGTAGAGTAGGGTTCTAGGTTGGACTTGGTGATCCTGAGGGGCTTTGTCAACCTGGATGTTTCTGTGATTATCCACAGTGTGGCCCAGATGAAAAGGACTTAATTTACTAATTCCATTCTCCCTGCAGCACAAAGTCAGAGCGCGCAGAGAAGCTCACACAGCTCATACACTGTGTTTCAGGGATCTCTACCACACCGTGCCGCAAGCATCTGGGAAAAGAATCAACTTCTTCTGCAAAGAAGATTTTCTTTTCTTAGTTAAATGATTTTGAGTTATGTGAAACCATGAATATGTGTTCAGAAGTTTACATTACTGAGCAAATATTAAGGTAAATTCCATCCAAACAATGAAGCAACTTCCAGCAGTGAGTAACACAAGTGGTGCCTCCCTCACATATTTCTTTCAGTAAATGTCTACAAGCAATCTCACAATCAGCTGTTGCAGCAAGAAATGAAAGACACTGGGAGGATCACAAGGTTTGGAACAAAAATCCTTTTCCCATGTAGATAGTGACTGTGTAGGAAGAGAGGCTTTGTGCTCCCTTTCATTTCTCATGGATGTTCTCCCTTGTCTGTTCTTCTCAACGCTTCCAAATTATTTCTTGCTTTGACAAAACAAAACAGAACTATTTTTAGAGAGTTTCTCCACTCTGATAAATGTTTTTAAATAACACTTGGAAAGCCTACTAGAATAAAAAAAAAAAAGCCTTCCTCCTCCAGCTTGGTCTAGATTGTGCTATCAAATATTTCCCATTTTAGGTAAAACACTTCCAACAACTGAAAAAAAAAAAAAAAAAAAGCCCACACATCATTTTGGCAATAATTATACTTAAAGTAAGCCATGATCCTGATGGAATAGGAAGTCCTTTGGGAAAACAAATTTAATTCCCCTCATTGCCAGCTCCTTCAGAGCCAGCTCTTGGACAGCACCACCCTTTGTGCAGTAAAAACACAGAAAACACAATTCTTCTTGCTAAGTTTTACTGCTAAGTGGCTCGGTCCAGTCTGAACAATCCCATTTGAGGAGATTAAGTTCAACCCAGATTACAAACTGACTGCAGCATTAAATGAGCTGCATGCATTGCTGCCATGAGGACATACATGTTAGTATGACATTAGTTCTGGAATAAAAAGTATGCATGACCCCTAAGGTGAGCAGGAAAACAAAAAGGGAAGTTTGGGTCTGTTACAGAACCTGAAAGCCTCCAGTTGTAACACAGGGAAAAAAAATCAATTAATATTGTGGAAAAATGGAAGGTGTAAACTCCACTTAAGTTCGTTCAGGATCTCTCCCCTAGCTGCAGCTAGCAGAGATGGACTTATTTTCAAGTTCTGCCTTGGCTCGCTTTGAAACACTACAGGTCCAACATGCCTGCAGGGAGCCTGGCACAGCTTCATTCGGTAGCAGAGAGCTTCGGCAGCTGTAGATCCTGATGGCTTTTTGTCCTACAGCCCACACAATTGGTGTTTTGTTAAATGCACTTTGTTTCAACATATTGTAAACATTTTTCTTCTACTTGTACATTGCTCCCCTGGCTCTTACTGCCTGTGAATGCCTGCAGATTTCTGCTGATGTCTATGTTATGAATTGAATCACAGGATGCTAGTGGTTGGAAAGGACCTCTGGAAAACTTCAAGTCCAACCCCAATGAGATGAGGATGTTCACCACCTTCTAAGATTTGCCTTTGTAGCAGCTCAGTGTTAAGCTAGGAGGGATGAGAGGAGGGAAGCACTCTGCTCTTGTGATCAGTTTTACTGGGTTAAGGACAGGTTGTCAGAGGACTTTGGCTAGAGCTGAGATTGTGCCAGTAATACGTCAACATATTTGACTGTGGCAGATAAAGTTGTTCCTTCACTCAGTACAGAGCAATCAAGCTTCAGGTCAAGGAATTTTGAGTAATCTATAAAAGATAAAACATACTGGGGAGACAGGAAAGAAGGAACAGAGTGTCTCTTCACTATCCTCCAGCTGCAGAGTGCTTCGAACTCTTTACACTTTGGACACCTCAATCTATCACCTTCCTGAAAAATCACCTCAAAGCAGCACTCGGAGTGTCACTCTTCCCAAGTGAGCCACCAGATACCTCCTTTGCTTTAAATCAGATCCTGCATTTGCCCAACCTTCAGTAACTCCAAACTTCTCCAGAATACAGACTGCAGCTTTCTAAGAAGATCCCACATCTGTTATTTGACATGTGGCCATTTCAACCCCTCTGCCAACCAGACTAATCCCTTGCAAAAAAAAAAGCCAAACAACCCAACCCTCTCATCCTAGTTTTAAAAGTATTTTAAAATTGAATAGGTAGGGAAAGAGAGGAACAAAACCACATTGTAGTTAGCCATGTATTTATGGATCACCAGCAAAACTCCTTCAGCAGAAATCTCCCGGGTACAAACCAAGTCTTCTCATGTGGGAACACAGCACACCTAGCACTGCAGATATCCCTGCAGCTGAAGTAACTCAAAACTTGGAAGGAAGGAAGTCACCTGGGTGTGAAGTAACCAAAAAGTGAAAGCCCAGCTATGTAGTCACTTCTGACTTCAGATTAGAGACTGCTTTAATTAGAAGACAGAGATCAATCCTGAGAATTATCTACTAAGCAAGAAACTTCAACTTGGAACAGAAGTGAAAGGGGTAGCTGGGAAACTGAAAGCCTTGTTACCTGCAGGGCACCATCTGAGGAACATCAGTGTCTTTTAAAGTTCATATGAATCGCTCAACTCTGCTGCTTTGTGTCTTTTTTTTTACTGTAGTCTGTATGGGGAATTCTTTTTATCCATTTATTCCAAGTCCTGGTATGACTGACCCTGCATGACCACAGTATGGCCAAGCTCTACCATAAGATCAGACCAAGACACGTCTCATCTAATTGTTGCCATAAACATAGTAGGAATGCAAAAAAAAACCCAAAGCCTCCCCCACCTCCTCTTTCAACTGTGTCCCAAAGCCTCCAACCATCTTTTACAGGGATAATCAAGGGTGGAATTTGGCCCAGAGCAATTTGCCTTTAAGTTGCATTCTAAACATCAAGATGATTAATAGATACCACAATAAAAAACAACATATCCCTAAACTCTGGAGTAGCATTTTAAGTATTCCAAAATGATCTCCTGGGATGAATTACTAAAAATCTTTGCATGCACTTCCCCCTCTCCACTTGCCCTTCATTGTCTGTTTAGACTGGGTCCAGCCTTTCACTCTTTAAAAGCACCTGGCTCCATCCATCCATCCATCCATCCATCCATCCTCTGCCATGAATTCTTTTGTTATCAGATGCAACACCAGAGCAGTAACAGAGCAAACCATAAAACCAGCAGCCTAGGAGGGTGAGATGATTTCCTTTTCAAACAAACCTGATTTCACTCACTCACACCCTCATAGCCACATACTCAGTCTACCTAGAAGTATGCATCCAAGCAGTCTGCAAAATTCAGGTTCTGAGATTCCTGGATCCAGAAGGTCTGTCCAGGACTCCTTGTGGCAATACAGAAAAAGGGACACCAGCCATTGAGTTCTTACCACTTTGGGTTCCTCTTAGGCTGGCACCTCTGGATCTGCCTATAATCAGTCTTGTCCATCTTGACCTGCCTTCAGCAGTCAACAAAATTTGCTCAGGGACTTCACCTCCTGACACCTGCATGTAGGATTTTGATGACCTGCTAATCTAAGTGACTTCAACAGCTGCTGCTGCTCCCTTTGCTACCTCTCCAGCTCCCAAACTTTCCCATCCAGTCTTAACACATCTATTACAATTCCCCAACATTACAGTGATCACCAACCATGGAAAAGAACTACAGAAACCACAACCCTTTGCAGAGTGAAGCAGAGAAATTGCTTCAGTGCACAGCAGAACTGCAGATGCTTTTTAAGGCAAGGAGTGAAGTAACCATAACTTGGTCATAGGTTATAAATGGGCTGTCTTATGATGTTGGTTACTTATCTATACATTGAAACATGCTCTAGAAAATAAACCAGTTTAGAAGAGATTTCTAGGTACCAAAAAAAAAAATAAAATCCAGAAGTCTCCTCTGCTTTAGTCACCAATTCATCCTGCTGCTTTAATAATGCTTTTTAGAATAAAGTAACTACAAATTAGGGCAAATGTGCTCCTGTTTTCCATGCAGCTGGTCAAAGTAACATCACTTCAAAACTAACACATGCAACCTGGAAACCCTTCTACCCTCCTGCATTTCAACATTTTGAGTACAACTCAATAACTGGAGAGAGCAAGGCACTGCAATCATTACCTATTTCTAAAAGGCAAAGCAAAAAGCATTGTGTGTTTGCTTCTAATCTAGGAGGATTCCACGATGCAATGTGGTTAATTCACCAAATGGAAAGGTAAGAGTTGATTGTTCTTCAGATGACTGCAACATTTGAAAGCATTGGTCTTTGTTCCAGCCTCAGGAAACTGCAGCTTACCCTCAACAGCCTAAAATAAATGATGAACAAATTCCTTACCTTTGCCCTTGTGAGCCTTATCCGTAGTGGCTGTTGAAGATAATGATTTCCAGTGCACCTGAGGGCAAGTCTCCATCCCAGTGACAGAGTCTATGTGTGAATTCTCTTGAGAGTTACAAGAAGCAAAAATCAGTTGCTGAAGACTTTAATAACTAATTGAAGGAAAAAAGAACATGTACAGGGGAAGAAAAAACAGCTGCTCCTCTAAATCTGTGAGAGAGCCACTACAGTGGGAAAAAGAAGTGGAGGGGTTTCCAACTGTTTTCTGATCACTTTGGAAGAAGGCCCTGAACCCATTTCCCAGGTGGCCAGCACATACCCTGATCTCCAGATTGCAGTATCAAACATTTTCCAGTCAAGCAAATAAATCATTGGGTTTGTTCAAAGCAGAACAGATTCAGTTATGTTCTAAGAGAACTCCAGCACCAGATCCAACAGCTCTGACTGAATCTCTTTTGTACAACAGTAGGAGTAGAGATTTGAAAAGTGTCTTTTATTTCCTGTACTAGGGACTAAGTGGTTCTTTGCTTTTTCTCTTAGTCAGAAGAGCTCACTCTAAGAGGATAGGTTCCTGGTGAGAACTAAGAACTAAACCCAATAGGAGCCTTAACTTTATCCTCTAGGTAAAGCGCGAGACCTGCATCAAAACACCCAAGGTCTTCTGATTTACAGGTGCAGGCAAGATTGCATAATTTGCAGAGAGCTGCCAGTAGAGCTGTAAAACTCCCAGCCAGGAGCAGTAGCCATACAATACCCTGGGGGAAGAATGACAGAACACCCACACTACATTTATATCCCATAAAAACTTCAACCCTGGACTTTGTTAGCACCTATGGTCTCCAGACTGATTTGCTAGCAGCTCTGTCACTTAATCTGAAGTTATAGTTAAATACATTTATTCACCTACGAGTGGCATTTCTTCTCAGAACCAGAGAATTAACCAGGCTCGAAAGACCTCCAAGATCATCAAGTCCAACCTATCACCTAACACCATCTAATCAACTAAACCATAGCACCAAATGCCACATCCAGTCTCTTTTTAAATACTTCCAGAGACAGTGACTTCACCATCTCCCAGGGCAACCCATTCCAATGCCAATCACTCTTGCTGTGAAGAACTTCTTCCTAACATCCAGCCTAAACCTGCTCTGGCACAGTTTGAAGCTGTGTCCCCTCGTTCTGTCACTGGGTGCCTGGGAGAAGAGACCAACCCTACCTGGCTGAAACCGTCTTTTCAGATAGTTGTAGAGAGCACAACAATAGGGTCCCCCCTGAGCCTCCTCTTCTCCAGGCTAAACAACCCCAGCTCCTTCAGCCACTTCTCACATGGCTTGTGCTTCAGACTCCTCACCCCCCTCTCTTCTGCTTCCAGAGGTGGTGCAGGTATTTTCCTCAGAATTCCTCCCCAGTGGTACCCTCCATAGAGATCCTGATGTCATTTTGCATCTGCCTTCTTGAAACTCACCCTGTGATGATCCCTTTCATCCTCTCTCCTCATTCCCGTGCAATCTGGTTGCTGTTCATTATGAAGCAATCCATAGTAAAGTCTTCCTTTCCCCCTTCAAAATGTCCTTCTTGGATTGCTAGCACTGTTCCACGGCACAAGCTAAGCCAACTCTTCTCCAAAACCAGCTTGTGAAGCAAGAAATTAGTCACAACTCCAAGAGCAGCAGCTAGCTTGAAGCAGCAAGAGAGATCTCAGGTATTACTGCAGAACATAACAAGAGACATGAACTAACTCTTAGAATCATAGAACAGTTTAGGTTGGAAGGGACCTCAAAGATCATCCAGTTCCAACCCCTCACCCTAGGCAGGGACTAGAACAGGCCACTCAAGGCCTCATTCAACTTGGCCTTGAACACCTCCCTGGGCAACCTGTGCCAGTGTCTCACCACCCTCACTGGAAAGAACAACTTCCACTTTAAATGTCCCCTCTGCCAGTTTAAACCCATTACTCCTCATCCTGTCATTACAAGACCTTGTAAATAGTCCCTCCCCAGCATTCCTGTAGGTCCCCTTCAGATACTGGAAGGCCACTCCAAGGTTTCCTCAAAGCCTTCTCATCTCCAAGCTGAAGAGCCCCAACTCTCGTAGCCTGTCCTCATAGCAGAGCTGCTGAAAATCTTTGTCACCTTCTTTGGACTTGTTCCAAAAGTTCCATGTCCTTCTTGTGTTGGGATCTCCAGAATTGTTCACAGTACGCCAGGTGGGGTCTCTATTACTACACACAGGCCACAGAAACCAGCCTGGACACTTATGGAGAAGGCTTTCCCATTCTGTCGAGCTTTATGTATGAGCTTAAAGTTTTTCAAAGCAGGTTTTTCTAAGCCAAGCAGCATCCAGATCAGCTGCAGGTATTGTCACACAATGCCACATGTCTCTGCAGAGAGAAACAGTTAACTACATCAAGCTTTGCTTCACTATTTCTCTCCATCCATCTCCTGTCTTTTGGAGCGTCTGAAGTGGTCGTTTATGAAGGGAGGTGCAAATGTGCAACGACAACCACGAGGGGGAGGCAATGGTACCACAGCACACCCATGCTGCAAAGGAAAAGACCGTCGGCTGGTGACAGCCTGAAGTAGAGACTCAGCAATGTGGTGAATTTTGAAGTCGTGGATACCAGGCAGAAAATGCATGGGACAAAATGGTCTGGAAAAGGATTACAGAAAGTGAGCAGCAGAAAATAAAATAATACACATTTCAAAAACTAGAAACAGCACATACAAACCAGGCAGATATCATAAAAGAAATGACTCTTACAGACCTAAATATTAGCATTATGGAGTGGACTGTGTGTACACTTACTGAGAACACAAGAGCTCTTTTGACTACACAACTGTCATCAAAGAATGAGAGGTCCCTGCAGAAAAAAAAAGGAACGTGCCTTCAGTCAGCACAAAAAAGGATGAGAGATCAAAGTGCCAAGCCAGATCACCATGTCCAGCACCCACCAAAACCCTGAGAAACTTTTGGCACCAAGCATTTCAATCTGTTGGAGTGTAGAAGAGCCCTGTAGAGGGACTTTGACAAGCTTGGATGCATAGGCAGAAGCCAATGGGATGAGATTTAGCAAGGCCAAGGGCAGGGTTCTACACTTTGGCCATAACAACCCCAAGCAGCGCTTCAGGCTGGGGACAGTGACTGGAGAGCAGCCAGGCAGAAAGGGACCTGGGGGTACTGGTAGGTAGTAGCTGAAGATGAGCCAGCAGTGTNTCCCAGGTGTCCAGGAGAGCCAATGTCATCCTGGCCTAGATCAGGGACAGTGTGGCCAGTAGGACAAGGGAGGTTATTCTTCCCCTGTACTCAGCACTGGTCAGGCCACACCTTGAGTACTGTGTCTAGTTCTGGGCTCCTCAATTCAAGAGGAATATTGAGACACTGCAACATGTCCAGAGAAAGGCGACGAAGCTGGTGAGGGGCCTGGAGCACAGCCCTGTGAGGAGAAGCTGAGGGAGCTGGGGGTGTTAAGCCTGGAGAAGAGGAAACTCAGGGCAGACCTCACTGCTGTCTATGACTACCTGAAGGGAGGTTGTAGCCAGTTGGTGTTGGTCTCTTCTCCCAGGCAACCAGCAACAGAACAAGGGGACACAGCCTCAAGTTGTGCCACAGGATGTCCAGGCTGGATGTCAGGAGGAAGTTCTTGCCAGAGAGAGTGATTGGCATTGGAATGGGCTGCCCAGGGAGGTGGTGGAGTCGCTGTCCCTGGAAGTGTTCAAGAAAAGCCTGGATGAGGCACTTAGTGCCATGGTCTAGTTGACTGGATAGGGCTGGGTGCTAGGGTGGACTGAATGAGCTTGGAGGTCTCTTCCAACTTGGTTGATTCTATGATTCTGTGATTTCCTGTCACCCTTTGGAAAACACATTACTGATATTTATTATTACAGAAGTCTGGTAACAAAATAAACCTTGACATAAGGAACCAGCAATGCTTTCTGAAGCACTGACCCAAACTGGGTGCATTCATATTATGTCACTGTAAAACGGAGAATGTGCACAGGTACTCACCCAAGCCAGAAACAAAACCCTCCACTGACTCAAGTATGCCCAAGACTGGCCTAGAAAGATGCAGTGTAAAACCACAGGGAGATTTCTGAAGGGCAGGTCCCTGTTGCACAGGACATACCTGCGGTTAACACAAATTTAGAAACAATTAGGAGCAGAACAGATCAGATTTCCATGTGCCCATGGACTAAAACTGTTCAGCAGAGAGCACAGCAAAACAATTGTTCCCAAGCACTCTAGTGTGACAGTTCTGAAAAGTTAGATCTGAAGCAAAAGTTTCCAGGAAGAAGACCAGCTGAGAGGGTTCTGTTGCAGCATATTTATTCTTCTCCTCCCTTGCAAAAAAAACCTGCAAATAGAAAAACTCTCAAAGAAATTTGGTTCATACCAAACCAAGTGCCAGGAAAAAAAAAGGATCAAACACACATACTGGAGAACACAGAGTCTTTGTTGAGCAGAGAACTCTGACACACAGCATCCTGCTGCAGCTGCTCCAGTAACTACAGGACACATCCATCATCTCAGCAGCATGAAAGTAGAGTCTTGGTCCTTTACCAGTATAAAAACCTAATGTCAAGGATCCAGGCTCGATTCCTGCTCTTCAGTTTCATCAGGTAGCTCCACAGCAGCTGCACCACACACATTGTCCTGGTTATCTGCAGACTGACTCAGCTCATCAGGGTCACCAGCTGCAGTTTGAATTGTTTCTTCTTCCTCTTCTTCCTCAACTTCCCCATCATCCTCTACATCCATCTCAAACACTCTCACGTGACGGAGATTTGAACTCAGCTATGGAGACATTAAGAAGTTTTAATTATTAATTAAAATTATCATTATCACTTAAAATGTCAATAGATAGCTTTGAAAAAGTTTTATCTTTGAAAAATGGAGACATCAGGGAAATTAGCAACTGTTTTACATCTCAGCAGGCTGAGAAGTAAAGCAAGTAGATCTGTTAAGTTCTGTTACAGTTATTCCATATTGTGGGCTACAAGGATGATCTCTCCCTGTGAGAATAGGCTGAGAGAGTTGGGGTTGTTCACTTTGGAAAAGAGTAGGCTCTGAGGAGACCCCATTGTGGCCTTACAGTATCTGAAATGGGCTACAGGAAAGCTGGGGAGGGACTTTTTACAATGTCATGTAGTGATGGGACTGGGGAGAATGGAACAAAACTAGAAGCGGGTAGATTCAGACTGGATGTTACGAAGAAGTTGCTCAGCATGAGGGTGGTGAGACCATGAAATGGTTTGCCCAAGGAGGTGGTGGGAACCTCATCCTTGAAGGTGTTTAAGGCCAGGCTGGATGTGGCTCTGAGTAGTCTGATCTAGTGTGAGGTGTCCCTGCTCACGGCAAGGGGGGTGGAACTGGATGATCTTTGTGGTCCTTCCCAACCTTGGCACATCTGTGATTCTATGGTCCTATACAGATGTATTCCAAAATAAGGTGATTAAAGAAGCTTTTTCTTCCTTTTCTGATAGAAATAACAGGGGACCTCAGCCTCATTCTAAGGCTTGTCGTGAAAATACCCTAGCAATTATAGGATGAAGGAGAGGCTTGTATTGCTTATTTATGATGCCTCATCCAGATTTGCCCTTGCTTGTGAAGCTTCATTTGAATCTATATACATGATCAGTGCTACAGGAGAAGAGATTTAGATTGGATGTTAGGAAGAAGTTCTTCATCCTGAAGGTAGTGAGAGACAGGAACAGGTTGTTCAGGGAGGTGGTGGAAGTCTCATCCAAGCCAGGCCAGGCTGGATGCGGCTCTGGGCAACCTGATGTAGTGGAAAGTGCTCCTGCCCATGGCAGGGGGGTTAGAACCAAGTCATCCTTGAGGTCCCTTCCAACCCTTACAATTCTGTGAATTTGAGAGAGGTATGGCTGAATGCTGACACACTTAGACTGAGAGAACAGTCTCTGTTAAAATAGGGTTTTGATAACTCTCACTAACTCAGCAGAAACAGCCTCAGCATGCTGCTTTTGCTGTTTACAGGCTTGCTCATAGGGAGTTCACTTACCACACAGGAAACTTTCCTAATGCCATTTACAGAAATATACTGAGCTTTCATATTCTCCAGCACTCTCCACTGACTCTCCAGGAAGACAGTATGTGTGGGTACCTCATCACACTGCTCATCCAGCCTGCACACAGCAAGAAGGAAAACTCAAAGCTAGTACAAAAGACAGAATGACAGCAGTAATTAAAAAACTCAGTCTGTTTCATTATGCCTAAGGGTGATTATATCACATGCACCAGGCAGATAAGCATTTGAAGCATCATAACACTGATACTTATATTCTAGAGCAGGGCATCCAACTGTGGAGACAAAGCATTCACCTCAGCTGAACCCTGAAAAAGACTACAGCAGGTGAGAAGGGAGGGTAAAGCCTGATCTTCCCACAAGTAACAGCTACAGCAGGAAGATGAGGATGGACTTACTTCAGGCCTCTCCTCTGCAAGAAAAGGAGCTTCTGAACAAAGTCGTGGAGGCAATACCTCCACTTATACACAAGTTTGGTCTCCATGACCATTATGAGATGTATCACTTCAATTTACTCCCACTCACAGAAGACTGAATGAAGGAACTGTACCTATCACAGTGGGCAGGATTAGTTTGAACTTGCTTTCATTCTTCAATATACATTTCCTTCATGGCACAAAAGCCCCTAATATTTACAGTTCAGTGTGGCTCTTTGTTTGGGGGTAAAGATGTATCTTAAGCAATCCACTAGGGAGGCAAACAGAGAACAAAGAAGCAGCAGCTAAGGAACAACTACTGAAGGGTTGGATTCACTGCCTGAATGACATTGGCCATTTCTCTGTCTGGGTATTCACTTCTCTGAGATGCTCTCCTCTTCCTGTGTTAAACATGGGGAGAGGCACCAGCTCTGATATTGTAAGGCTAAGTGCTAGTTTGAGCCTAGCTAGAATGTTTTGGTGAGGAGAACTAGATCATAGGCTGGGAAATGAAAAAAAATGGTGTTGTCTACTTCGCTCACAGCCTTGCTGAGATGTGTACAAAGGAAAGGCAAAACAAAGATTAGGGCACTTCGCTTGGGCACTTTGTGCTGGGCTGTTCCCTTCTGCTTTGCCTGCTGGGGAAAGCTGAGGCTGCTGGCTGAACTCCATCTTGCTTCCTAACCTCACCCTCCATTTGCTTTGGCTGATTTCACCTTTGCTTTCTTAATCCGCTTGGCCGAACCTCCATTCTTCCTTGGGACTGGGGTAAGGTTGAGAGGGGTAGGGGGAAGGTGAGGGGGTGGCTGAGAGCCCCTCCTGGGGACTCAGGTTTCTGGGAGGGGAGTTGTGTCTGTATTACCTTTTTACCTTGTATATTTCTGTATGTAACTGTATATACTGTAAACATCTGCTTGTAAATTGTGCCAGCTGTAAATATAAGCTTCATTCAAATCTCCAGAGCCGGCTGAGTCTAGTCTGGGTGATTTCTAAAGTTGTGGGGGGCGGGGGACACCCAAACCATCACAGGCTAAGCTGGCAATAGTTGTGTAGACCGGGAAAAGATGAGGAACTACTTGTACCTTCTTATTACAAGGCAGAGGTATGAGCAAATATTGAAAACATCCTAAATTTAAGTATTCTGGGCAGAAAAAAAAGTCATTCTGGTTTCCCCACTGTTTCTTCAATTAGTTCTCCCATTTCCTGAAATCCATGTACCCAGACAGCATTTCAGCCTCAGAAAAGCAAAACCAATTCCTCAAGAAGCCACAAAACAAAGTGTTTAGGAAGCTTTCATCTCCCCATCCCGCTCTTTCTGGCACAAAAAGGTTTTTGACATTGAAATATTCACAAATATGAGTAACTCTGTACAATTAGAGTGTTTGTTTAAACTGCTTTTCAACTTTACACTTTCAGATTTGCTCAGCATTTTAGTACCTTTTAGTAGAATCCCAGATGAATTCTCTGTCTTGGTCCTCATCTGCATACACTGAAGATAAAGGCAGCTGAGCCAAGACTCTCTCTTTCTCCTCTTGTTCCACACTCTCCTTCAGAACTACAGTTACAGTTTCATCATCATAGAAGTGTGCATCTAAGCAACTGTAGCATCTGTAAGAAAACAATTTAGAAAGCACCAAGGAACAAAAGTGAATGCAGAAATAAAATACTTTCACTCTTCACAGCACCGATGTTAAAAAAGTATTCAGTAGTTAAAAGTGAGCTCTACTGTAGGTGATAAAGGTCAGTCACAGAATCAGTCAGGGCTGGAAGGGATCACAAGGATCACCTAGTTCCAACCCACCTGCCACGTGCAGGGACACCTCACACTGGATCAGGCTGTCCAGAGCCTTATCTACCCTGGTCTTAAACACCTTCAGGGATGGGGCTTCCACCACCTCCCTGGGCAACCCTTTCCAGGCTCTCACCACCCTCATGCTGAACAACTTCTTCCTAACATCCAGTCTGAATCTACCCATTTCTAGCTTTGTTCCACTCCCCCCAGCCCTATCACTACCTGACAGCTTAAAAAGTCCCTCCCCAGCTTTCTTGTAGATGAGATGTTGACAGCCATAGCAGGCTTCTGTACCATGCAACAAAAATTACCCTGAAGGAAAAGAGCACAAACTAACTTACTAACAATTTTATTTCTCCCCATTTCATGTGAAATATAAGAAGCAGTAAACACAAATACCTGAGAAAATTTAGAAACACAACTTAATGTATGGAGGGCAACCACATCTGGCCTCTCTACACCTGGTCTCTTCTCACAGGTAACTGGAGACAGAACAAGGGGGAATGGCCTCAAGCTGAGACTGGGGAGGTTTAGATTAGACATTAGGAAAAAGTTTTGCATGGAGAGAGTGTTCAGGGACTGGAATGAGCTGCCCAGGGGGGTGGTGGAGTCACCCAGCCTGGATGTATTTAAGGGTAGTTTGGATGTGGTGCTTAGGGATATGGTTTAAGGTGAATCTTGTAGAGTAGGGTTCTAGGTTGGACTTGGTGATCCTGAGGGGCTTTGCCAACCTGGGTGTTTCTGTGTGTGATTCTATGTGTGAAAAGGACGAGCTTAGTCTGCCATGCCTTCTAAGATGCCTTGATTTGGGTAGTGAAAGTCTTGCTCTGTCATACTTAAAAAGCATAAGCAAGAGTTTTGCTTCTTGCATGTGTGCCAAAGCTGTAATTTTCAACTGGAAAAGCACCGTTCACCTGACTTTTAGATGAAGTGCAAAATAAGATGCCCACAACCCCGCAGCTGTGCCATTTCTAACAGATTGATTCATCCAGGGACTACAAACCATTTCAGTTCTGAAATGGCAACTTGCAGGATAAAAGCCAAACTATAAGGGCTGAAAAGTTAACCTAACATAAACTAAACACTAGAAGAGATGATCTTCAATTTAGCTATCTGCAGATCCAGAAGAAAATTAAAATACACTAACCTGGAGTCAGAGCTCTCATTTATACTGTTGGTCAAGAAGTTTCCAAACTCCACTGCTACAATTCCATTACTGATTGACCTAGAAGAAGAATTTCATTACCTGAGTGACCAATTCCATTCCCAGAGAAGCCACTCTCACACCAGCTGTGGTAAGAGATGGTGTAAGCCTATCTAAGGTTAGCACAATACACAGCTAACATCTCCAAATTATGAAACTCGTGGATGGGAACCTTTTGATGCCTTCTCCCCCTCAGCAAAATGGAGTGAAATGGGCAAACTGTGTCTGGCTTGTGGGATAAAGTTCTTGTCTGAATTTTTGTTTCAGTTGTCTTAGTCTCAGGTCCATTAAGTTACCTGTTACTCAAATTCATGAAAAATGAGTTTAGACTGCTTTAGATGCCAATGAAGGAGGAGCTAGGAAAGAAACTATTCCATAAGGCTGTAATTTAATCAACAGCAGCTCTTGACCAAACCCAGAAAGGTTAGCGTCACCATATCTTCAGCAGTAAAACTGTATACATGTGCACAGAGCACTTCCCCCCATCTGTCTTACCTAGAAGTGTCAGTAGGTCTCCTCAAAATGTGTATTTTAGAAACAGAGTTTTCTAATATGGTGAAGAGGACATAATGTATATTGGATGTTTTATCATTCCACCTGTAGTGTAGGGGAAGGAAATGAAAATTTAGCTCCAATTTTAGTAAGTGGTAAACGCCACAGAAGGAGGACTAGCAGCATACTTACAGAAATGGTAGTTTAAATAAGTGAGGAGAGGAGTCTTCACTGAAAAGGGAAGAAAATAAGAACAGTTTCCAAAATTCTGCTGTAATTTTGTGCGTCTGAGCTTTATAGACAATGTAAAGAAATACCTGTGAGAAGTTTTGTACAGAGACATGCAGACTGCTTGATGCACTGACTTGCCAATTACATCCTAACAAACAATGAAAACAGGCCAAAAAATGCAGGCATTATTTATAATTATACATGTTTTTAAGGAAAAACAAATCCAAACACTCTACCAACCAAAGACATCTCAGTACATCGAAGAAAAATCTGCCAACATTTTGGATGGGGAGGGACTATTTACAAGGTCTTGTAATGGCAGGATGAAGAGTAATGGGTTTAAACTGGCAGAGGGGACATTTAAATTAGATGTTAGGAAGAAGTCCTTTACAGTGAGTGTGGTGAAACACTGGCACAGGTTGCCCAGGGAGGTTGTGGCTGCTCCCTCCCTGGAGATGTTCAAGGCCAGGCTGGATGAGGCATTGAGCGACCTGTTCTAGTGGGAGATGTCCCTGCCTATGGCAGGGAGTTGGAACTGGATGATCTTTGAGGTCCCTTCCAACCTAAACCATTCTATGACTCTATGGTAATATCTATAGTGGAATAAAAATGCCTAATGCAGACATTCCTGTCACTTGATAACATTTTTTTGACGTTTGCTCATATTTATATCCCAATGTATTGTCAGCTAACAGCTATCTAGCACTCAGCACATACACCAAGCTAACTAACAATAGAGGCCACCAATGTGGGAATGGAAGATGTGAAACAAAAAATCCCCCTTGTAGCCAAAGGCTTGGGACATCCTGGCAGAGTGGAAGCTTTCAGCAAAAGGCAAAGACTAGAACTTCAAGCCTTGCTAAGAGTGACTGCTGGCTTCAGTTGACTGCTCTCCTTATAACAAAAGTTATCCTTTATATGATATATATGTGGACTTACAGCTGGCTTTTGCAAGCACTGGTCAATGACCCCTTCCATTTGCCTCTTGACAAAATGCAGTGATTTCTCAGGATAGTAGGGAAACAGAAGTGGACTTTCTGTAAACAGATGAAAGTAATTTTTAAAAAAACCCACCTGTATGGCTATAAAAACATAAAGTTAAAGTAACAAACTGGAATGAGTCCAGTGGAGACTCCCTTTTTGTTGAATTCTACCAGCAGAAAAAGGCAGCTATAGCAAATTCCATTAAAAGACAGCTGATGCTGCAGAAATTTTACAGTCCATGGTTTCTAAAGTTAAACAGGAATAATTTTCACCATCAGCTTGATAAAGTTTCTCACTTCTTTTTCACCACTAATTGACAAAATAGTTTTAGACTCTGGTGAAAGAGAACAAGTACAAAGAGTGCCATGGGAAAGACAAGGGACTACGGACATGCATTGCTGCTAGGGAGATTCAGACTGGATGCCAGAAAATTTTTTTCACCATTCACACTATTGAAGATAGGAATAAACTCCCAAGGCAGGTGGTGGATTCCCTTACATTAGACACGTTTCAAGGCTCAGCTTGACAGGGTGCTGGACCAGCTCATTTGAACTATTTTCTTACCCTGAAAGGCTGGGCCAGATGATCCTTGAGGTCCCTTCCAACCTAGGGTTCTATGAATCTAAGAATTTCCCCTAAGTATGATCTAAGTGTAATGATTACTTTCTGGAACTGGAATAAAAATCTCCTAACCTAAGCATCTCCTGGGATTCCTTCCAAGCCAACATTTCTGAGACTGGTTCACTATAAAGGAGGAAAACTCCTAATACTCAGAAAACAGCAACTGACTGGTAAAGAGCTACATAAAAACTGTGTAAAATAATGAGGCATATCTGTTTTATTCTGCTCAGACGAAGACCACTGACTAGCACTACAGAAATAACTCATCAGCAGGTCAACATAGGTTACTCTTCAACATTTCTTACATTCTACATACAACTTTGATTCATTTTTCACTTTTGACTAACGCCCCTCTAGGGAACTT
Source organism: Tricholaema leucomelas (assembly GCA_013400475.1). Lineage (NCBI taxonomy): Eukaryota > Metazoa > Chordata > Aves > Piciformes > Lybiidae > Tricholaema lacrymosa > Tricholaema leucomelas. The sequence goes on from WAAF01012839.1 coordinate 440,611, forward strand.
ACCTTTAAGATGAGTACTATTTTTAAGAAAGTTAAACCACTGGTTTCCCTCTATATTAGGTGGTGATACAAGGTCATCATCTTCATCCTTCAAGTACTGCAAAACAAACAGACATTGGTTAAGACTGAATTTTAAGGACAAGGAACATTAAATTCACCTCTAACACTGCCCCTTGTGAGCCTTAAATTTTGCTTCCTAATTTATGTTGTAGTCGTAAAACTAAACATTTCATCTCTTCTAGAAACAATAAGGAAAATTAGATACCTATGATCATAGAATGGTTTAGGTTGGAAGGGACCTCAAAGATCACCTAGTTCCAACCCCCCACCATAAGCAGAGACACCTCCCACTGGAACAGTTTGCTCAAGGCCTTATCCATCCTGGTCCTGAACACCTCCAGGGAGGTTGTAGAGCACAGAATCACAGAATGTGATTGAAAATCTTCAGTCACATACTCCCAGGGCAACCTGTGCCAGTGTCTCACCACCCTCACTGGAAAGAACTTCTTCCTAACATCTAGTTTAAATCTCCCCTCTGTCAGTTTAAACCCATCAATCCTCATCCTGTCATTACAAGACCTTGTAAATAGTCCCTCCCTAGCACTCCTTTAGCCCCCTTCAGATACTGGAAGGCCACTCCAAGGTCTCCTCAAAGTCTTGTCTTCTCCAGGTTGATTACAGTGATGTTTCCATAAGAAGCTGATTTTCACATCAAGTTTGAGCAGCACTGTTTTGAAAGCCAGTTCGTCTAAAGACAAACAACACATTGCAGTTTTAACGTTGCTACTGCTGGCTGCAAAGAAACTTCACCCTTTTACTGAAGATACTGTGTTATCTTACACATGCTGTAAGATATGTTTTTAAGCACTCCTTTTCCTAAGACAGAGGAAAACAATTACAGTATTTTCCTCTACCTTTGATGGAATTTGCAACACAGAGCAAAAGGGACTAACAGAAATTTGGCACAGCTTTAAAAGCTTCTCCATCTAAGGATTTTCTCCTATATTCTCTTTCCCTGATTCTTTACCTGGCCAACTCTCTCCACATTGAAGTATTTTCCTTTACGATTGTAAAGTTCTGGTGCCTGAAAAAAATAAAGAGAAAACAATTCTTTAAACTCAAAGAAGTAAGAGTGTACAAAAGGATGACTGAATTATTTTACTATGAAGTTCTTCAGATTCAACTCTTGGCAGCAGAAAGAGAGACAGATGCTGTAGTTGGCAAAGCAACAGAACTCACCTCGTTGAAGTGTTCAGTAAGGAAATCAGCAACAAATGTGATATCTTTTTGAGTCATCTAAAAGGAAAAAAAAAAAGTGAGAAAAGGATAAAAAACACATTTCAGTGAGCACAAAACACGTTCTGCAGGCTGAACAATTGCAGATCCCTCAGACTGTCCTCACAGGAAAGTGCTCCAGCCTCCAACCTGTTTAGGAGCCCTCTGTTGAACTCATACCAGTTTATTCCTGTCTGTCTCTTACAGGAGGGCCTCGAACTGGAGAGAGTATTCTAGATGTGATGAGCCCTGAATAAGGAGAGTGATTACCTCTCTTGACTTCCTGGCCATGCTGCTAGTACAGTCCTGGCTACTCTTAACCACCTTCACGCCAGGGCACGCTGTGGCTTGTGCCCAGCTTGCATCCACCAACACCCCCCAGCCCAATTCAGCAGAGCTGCTCCCCACTCAGGGGGGCCTTGCTGTACAACTGTGGGAGGTTAATGATTCCCCAGGACAGAACCCTGCATTTGCCTTTGCTGAATCTCAGGATGTCCCTATCTGTCCTATTTGGCTCTTCTCAGTGGCACCCGATGACAGGACAAGGGGCACTGTGTGGAAGCCAAGGCATACGAAGTTTCATTTAAATGTGAGGAGGAATTTTTTCCCTGTGAGGGTGACAGAACCCTGGAACAGGCTGCCCTAGGGGGTTGCAGAGTCACCCTCCCTGGAGATACTCAAAATCTACCTGGACGTGTTCCTGTATGATCTGGTCTAGGTGACTCTGCTCTGGCACGGGGTTGGACTGGATGAGCTTTGGAGGTCCCTTCCAGCCCCTGACATTCTGTGATTCAGTGATTCCTCCAGCCTGTCCATTTCCCTCTGGAAGACACCTCTGCCCTTGAGTGCTTTAACACAGCGTGATGGTGCCTGCACACCTAATGCAGCAGGTGTATTCCATCTCCTCCAGCAGTGCAATGGTAAAGATGTTCAAATCCCATTCTGGCAATCACTTATGGCACAATAAGAGCTGCTATAAACAGAGGTCTCACATTCTCACACAGTGTACTAAAGAGAGTAGCCTAAGGAATCAGAAAAGGCAATTCATGTGAGACAGAAATGAGTGTGAATCTGCAGGCATCGCCTTTTTCAGACACTATTCTTTAAGTGTGGGAACAAAAATAAACCTTTCACTTTGCACTCGAGCCAGAGATACAGGGCCACATATTAGCAGATGTTACTACTACCTTGTTCAGCTCTGGAAGCACATGATCTTCTGACATCCTCAGCATGGCTTAGGGGAAAAAAATATTCTTAGTGCATTAATATTAATGTGGTTTTCCTAATATTCTTAGTTTTCCATGGCTATGTAATAAGACACTCCTGATAAAATAGGAAATGTTGTCAGAGGCAAGAGTCTGGGACAAAGAATTATGAATTGAGACTGAAATTAAGAGCAAAATTAAGTGACAAAGTATTTAAGTATACTTCAAATCTGGTGCAAGCTAAACACAGCCCTTTAATTTCTTCAAGTCAAGACCAGCAAATCACTCATGGAGCAGACAAGTTTGGAGTAATACTAGAGGTTAAGTACATATAACCCCCACTGCACACAGACTAGGTTTAATTAAGAGCTATCAAATTAGTGATCTGTGTGTTTAGTATTATAATTATTCTTGCTTCATCAACTGTACCTCTTTAGATTTCCAAGAAGCTTACTATGATAGAAATAAATAGATGCCTATAGCTAAGACTGGCTTCATTATTTGCTGAGCTCTCAGTGCTTACAACACAAAACAGACACTGGATCCTTACCCACATAGAGCCATCGGAAAAATGCTTTGAAGTTTTTCATACTGCTGTCAATAACTCTGAGTAAGAGACAAGAAAATAAGTTAGACTTAAACATCACAAGCTGCTCCAGGCTTGAGTCCCACCTTGACTACAGAGAGGCCTGGCAAGCATTGTCAACTCTTTAAAAAAAGGCCCAATGTAAGACTGTTCTTAGGGTATGAAGTCTGTGAGATGCTTTGAGAGAAGATAAAAGCTCACCATCAGCAGAGGAGTCTTGCTCTCCCAGCCTCCCCTATTCCCAACCACATGCTTCCTCTTATGCACAGGACTATCAGAGACGTTTTTGGAACCATCCAGACTTTCTACTTACTGAAGTAGCTCATTTGCTTTCAGGATGAAAGAACCAACAGCAGTAATAGCCTCTGCAAAAAGAGATAACCATTATTATCAAGCCCGTGAAAGTGAAATCAGAGTGGGTAAGTATCACACACACCACTGTACCTTCAATTCCAGATGCATCTAATCCCAGAGACTCATACTTTTGTTTCCACAAAGCCATTCCTTTCAATTCACTCAAGTGGTACAACAGCGCTTCGGAACCACTAGGAAGGCAAATCAAAGAAGTACAATCTTTCAGTCACCCTTTGGATATTCACTGCTTCACTGCACTTATTTAATGTGCAAAGTGGAGAGCTTTATAAGGTGGTCTGGCATGCAAAGATTAAAGTACCACTTTGAAGAAAAGCAAATATTGTCCTAATGATTTAAACCGACATAGGAAATTGCTGAGAATATTTTGCATCCATCCTATGAACACACCAGCACATGTACAGGTGCAGGTGATCTGTCCTGGAGAGCATTCTAAATACTTCCAACAGTTCTCCATTACCCAACAGTCAAATAGTACATCTTGCCATGATCATAGCCTGTGCACCAGCACACCTACATACCAAGAACAACCAACACAGCATAATGTCTTTTATCAAGGCACACACCATGCTATTTTATCTGCAAATCCCTGACTTACCTCTGCAAATGACTTATGACCAACTTTTGTATACTGGAATAGGAAGACTCGATGGACTGACCAAGTTTTTTTAAACCCTGTTAAAAAAAAAGATAAATATAAGCCTGCAATAATATTCTGTTAAGAGACAGATTAATAAATAGAATATTTTAATATGTTAGAAAATATTGAACATACCTTTACTGTCAGTTGGTTCATAAGTAATGCCTGAAGTTCCAGACTGAAAGGGTTGGGAACAGAACCAAAAATGTGTTGATTTTGTATTTCAACAGCAAATGCAAATGTATACTCAGATAAAACAACAGTTAAACTACCTTGCTTTGCCCCACAACAACAGCTGCATAAACTCATCCTGAACAGAAGTGGTTGTATTCTTTTCCTGTCAGTCAGAATGATTGAAATAGGTTGGTGAAGAGATTAAATCCAGGCTACCAAACAATCTCACAAATATTTCAAATAAAGCATACTGGAAAACTCACTCAGATCCTTCAGTGCTGAAAGCAGACTACTGATCATTTGATCAGTATTCCAATTATATTACTCAGTAAAAACTCTAAGCAGTTTGCCATCACCAAGAATGTCTTTTTAAATAAATAAAAAAATGTAACTAGCTTCTACCTATGGTCAACAAACACAAAATCCAAGCAAATCGAAGAGCATCTTAATCATGGCTCTACTGAATGAGGCTGCAAGTGTGGGTGGCTGTTACTCGACATTTACAGTACTCAGTTTACCAGCACAAAGAGCACAACCTTAAACAGAAAGCAACTGCTCAACACTTGTGCAAGCTGAAAACTATCACTTCTGAATAACTTAGAATAAATAAAATTCAGAAGTATCACAAGACAATCTTCCTTGATTGTCCTCAGCTTTGTGGCCAGAGAGCACGCAACAGCTCCTAGGCTGCCTCTGAGCTGAAGAGATTGTTAACCGGGAGGCACTCTGGTAACACCACTAAAACATGCAGCATGTTAACGTGCAGCGACAGAACTACTGCAGAGAATGTTTTTTCTCCAACAGAATGGTTAATCCTACAGTACCTGTACAAACTTGGTTAGTCTTGAGTCCATCTGCATAAGGATTTCTTCCCAGGCTTCACACATGCATGTCAACGACAGCTTTATGTACTGTGACAGACAGAGACATGAGTCTCATTCCCCTGTCTTCCCTTCCAAACACACACAAGCAATGGACATCAAAACGCAAAGGGAGGATATTATAGATATTATACAGCATTTTATTATCAAATTCACAGAATGGACCTCTAGGTATCATTGGGTCCAACCCCACTGCCACAGCAGTTTCATCTAGGGCAGGTCACAAGGCCACACAGGAACAAATCCAGGCAGGTTTTGAAAGTCTGCAGAGGAGGAGACTCCACAACCTCTCTGGGCAGCCTGTTCCTGTGCACCTTATGTTAAACTGGAACTTCCTTCTTTCCAGTTTGTATCTGTTGCCCCTCACTCTATCACTGGGCACCAGTGAAAAGAGACAGGCTCCATCTTTTTGACTCCCACACTCAATGTATTTGTAAACACTGGCCAGATCCCCTCTCAGCCTTCTTTTTTCCAAGCTAAACAGATCCAGCTCCCAGCCTTTCCTCATAAAAGAGATATTCTATGCCCTTAATCATCCTGGGAACCCTCTGTCAGACCCTCTCCAGTAGTTCCCTGTCTCTCTTGAACTTGTAAGCCAAAAACTGGACACAATATTCCTTATGAGGCCTCACTACAACAGAGCAGAAGGGCAAGAGCATCTCCCTTGAGATGCTCTCAATGCACCCCAGGAGACCATTGGCCTTCTTGGCCACGAGGGAGTATTGCTTTCTCATGGTCAACTTACAGCCCAGGTCCTTCTCCAAGTTGGGAGCTCTACACTTACTTGAAACCAATTTAAACTTCCCGCTGTAAAACATCTATTTTACTTGCACTCAGAATACTGAAGCCTGTAAGAACTGTGATATTAAAAGGATGTGATAACGCCACTGTACCTGTAACAGAGTTGAAATGTGAGTAAACTTCCGGGCCATTCGAGTTACCTCAGGCAAGTAACTTGACAACAGACTGGTGTCCAGCTACAAGAAACAAACCAAGCAGCAGGCAGCAGATAATTTGTCTTTTAGGAAATTTTAGGTTACAGAAATCAAGATAGACTGAGGGGATCCACAGAAAAACTCTCATTTCTCATTTGCTTAAAGCTGATTTTAAGAGGGAGATAGATTTTGTTCAAAGGGGGCATAAATATTTTTAATACATCTATAAAAATCTCTGAAAAAGACTCCTCATTTGGGAGCTCTAACAGTAATAGTTTTAAGCCTGACTGTTTTGGACAGACTGGATAATCAACAGCATTGATGCTGTGCCTTTGTGTGCAGAATGAAGAACATCTGAATAACTGCAAATGAACAAGTGAATGTTATGTTTAAAGTGATATTCCAAAAGAGTTCCTCAGATCATCACTATCAGTCCCATCAGCGAAAGTGCACACCAACAGAAATCCACAGGCTAAATGTGGGTGAAATGCAGAAAGGCTGGAAGTAGTATTTTGGGGTTTTGGTTTATTTTTTTTCCTGCAAATGATAGGAAAGCAATAAAGCTATCAGAAAGTAATTTAAAAATGAAATTTACTTGTAAAGAACATCTGAAAACGATTTTACTTGCCTGAAAATACGTTATCTCTGCGTCGCTGTCTGGAGAGCCTTGGATTTCTGTAATAACTGACAAGGACTTCAAATCGCTGGACAAACACAGTCCACGACAAGAACCTGCCACCTGAAAGAATCCAGTTTAGCAGTTAATGACACCTTGCACTCCCTTGCAGATGCATTTGCTGCTCTAACACATCTAACAGTTGAGGCTGTTTAGTTTGAGAAAGAGGAGGCTGAGGGGAGACCTCATTGCTGTCTACAACTACCTGAAGAGACAGTGTGGAGAGGCTGCTGCTGGGCTCTGCTCACAGGTAACTGGAGACAGAACAAGGGGGAATGGCCTCAAGCTGAGACCGGGGAGGTTTAGATTAGACATTAGGAAAAAGTTCTTCACAGAGAAGACGGTCAGGGACTGGAATGAGCTGCCCAGGGGGGTGGTGGAGTCATCCAGCCTGGATGTATTTAAGGGTGGTTTGGATGTGGTGCTTAGGGATACGGTTTAAGGTGAATCTTGTAGAGTAGGGTTCCAGGTTGGACTTGGTGATCCTGAGGGGCTTTTCCAATCTGGATGTTTTTGCGTGATTCACATTCAGAGGTCTGTGGCCAGTGACATGTGAAAACAAAGGGGAATTCCCAGCTACTGAGCAGCAACAAACCCACTTCTTTTACTGTGGATTAATGTTGAGCTTTCTTTCATCTGAAAACAGCTGTTAGAATCACCAGAGTTAGAATTTCTTTCCAGTGGTAACCACATGAACCAACAACTGTTTCTGTCTTCAAAATTAAGCAAGCCAGTTTTGCTTAAGTGTAAGCAAAAGCACAGGTATTTTTTCATTCAATTCAGCTGCAGTTTGCTATATTATGAAGAAAAAATGATGGAAAGAAACAGAACCTACCCCAGTTACTGTAGCAATCTTGAACATTCCATAAGCATAAATCTCAATAAACCCTGAGCTGCCACCAAGGACAAGAGCATTAAGCCTGTAAAAATGCAAGGAAGTGCTGATGAGCATACTGACACAAATTCTAATTCTTAACACTAAAATTCCAACCCTGTACAAAAAGATCCTCTAAAGAACCACTGAACGAGAAGAAACATTGTGCTGCTGCTGCCTGGAGTGCACCAAATTAACTTGGATTTCACTCTAACGTTTACAGAAAGCATATAAAGTATGAAGTTATCTGATAGATCAAGGTAAAAAAACCCAAACTTAAACAGTTCAGGCACAAAAATCCTTGTTTACTGATTTTATACCTTCCAGAATGAAAAAGTTACAGTTTCTAGCAACAGCCTACAGATTGCAATGCATTCTTAGAAAGTTATTTTTATACTCATTTGAGTTTATTCTAACTCTATAGAAAGTCTGGCACAGTCACTCACTGACACTCCTCAGGAAAACCTCAGAGGCAACAAACATGTGGAAGGGATGCTGCAGCAAAGCACAATCACAAGTGATGGAATCAGGTCAACAAAATCCCAGGTCACATAGTGTCCGGGACAGGCAGGTCTTTATTGTGCTCACTTACTGGAAGCTTTTCTATGACCTATCCCTTTTTGCATATGTTTGAAACATTAAACTTTGGACAGGAAGGTTGCTATCATACATCCAAACATCTTCAACTACACATGTGCTTGCATAACAGTAAGCAGTAATGATCTCCAACATAAAAACTGAGAATGTTTTTTATGTCCCTTTAAAAAACACAAGAAAATTAACTGCAACTTCTACTTATTACACTGCTAAATACATGTTAAAGGAGACTGTTTCCATCAAAGACAAGACAGAGCTTAACAAATTTGATTAAGTGAAAGGATGAGGAAACACAGAATCTAGACAGCTTTGACACCACTGACAGCTTCCCTTTCTAGCAAGGAGGTCTTACTGTAAGAAAAGGTATCAAGTTTTAAAAAGGAGTAGCTACTGATAAACTGAGATGTAAACTTTGAAATAAAGAGGATGCTTCTCAGTGGTGAGACTGTAAGGAACAGAAGTGAATGGAAAGAAAATGACTGGAAAAACAAGGTAGAGACTTTAATGACCTTGCCTAAAAACGCACAAGCACCCCACAAAGCCAGTCTCAAGTCTGCTAAACTACATTTCCTCCAGTATCTCCTCATGTGTTTCCTAGTTAGAGATGTTTATTTTAAAGTAACACTAATACAGCTGATTTCAGAACTCATTTTAAGTTTAGCCAAACCCTCTAAATTGAGGAGAAAAGGCATAAACTGATGGTGACATTTTATGAATTCTTTGAATTTCATCTTTGTATATGAAAACAAAACACATTCTCTATCCTTTCTCCAGGATCCTTAAAAAATAAATTATGAACAACTTGAAAGTAAACTAACTCAACCATTATTTTATAGCTTCAAAAAATAACCAACAACAAGCCCAGCCCAAAAACACAATAGCCCACACAGAGAATTTACCTTACATCACCCAGAAGCTTCATAATCTCATCTGACTTTTCTTCACTGAGAAGATAAAACACATGATTGAGGTTTTCGTATCTTATCTCCACCAGAGACTGAAACAATACAGTTAGATACAAGATGACAATTCCTTACCTGAAGATTTTTGCAGTGGTACTGTAACTGAAAACAAAAGAATTATTGTCAACAAAGAGCACACAGGCACCTAGAGAGCACTGAAAATGAATAACCAAACCAATGACAAACTCCAACAAGTTGCACCTTCCCAAGCTTACTGTGTAATGCTTACTTTTTTGGCAGCGCTGGTAATTTAGGCAAAAGGAGATTTGATTCATCCTCAGCATTGTAAAAGGAAGTGAGAACACTGAAAAAAAAAAAGAAGCAAGACTGTCTTCACTACCCAAGCTGTCAAAATGGAGTGGGGGGAAGATATGGTCTTTCTAACTTCAGAGTTAAAACAATCACCCAACACGTCATGTGCACTAGTGACAAATATCAGAGGGCAAATCCTTATGGGGCCTTTAATATGCTCAAATTAATAAAATAAAGTCTGAAAAAACTTTTCTGCCACCGAAGGAGAATATAAAGTTTATACCTGCTGGCTCAGTAGCTTGCCACCAATCTGTATCAGTTACTGATTGAGGCTGTTTAAACCTTGTACAACCCTGCAGTACAAACTACCTACACCTCAAAAGAGCTTCACTCTGAAGACACATTGCAATGAAAAGAAGACTGAAGTACAATACCTAATCCCACACCCTAGACATGATAGAAGAATGAGATTCAGTATCTTAAGGGGGCCTACAAGAAAGCTGGGGTGGAACTTTTTAGGACATCAGGTAGTGATAGGACACAAGGGAGTGTAACAAAGCTAGAAATGGGTAGATTCAGAGTGGATGTTAGGAAGAAGTTGTTCAGCATGAGGGTGATGAGATCCTGGAATGGGTTGCCCAGGGAGGTGGTGAAAGCCTCATCTCTGGGGGTGTTTAAAGCCAGGCTGAGGCTCTACACAGCCTGATTTAGTTGGATCATCAACTCCATGGCAGCAGGGTTGGAACTAGATGATCCTTGGTCCCTTCCAACCTTGACTGATTCTATGATTCCCCATAAGCATACAAGTCTATCCCCCTCAGCAGAATGCTGGAGTGTTTTCAGATGCAGTTATTTTCTAGCTATTTTAAGATTGGTGTTTTCTAGAGGTATGTGTGTAAGAACTCCCAAAGCCAGACTTACACCAACTCCTCTTGTAAAACACACCTTTTGTTTACTCGTTGTTTTGCACTGAAATAAGATACACATCAGAGGTTTCTGTAAATCACTACAAAGCCCTTCAGATCAAACATGCTGCTAAAAGCTCTCTAACCCCACAGAGCTCATGATCACTTGGTCAGTCTGACATCCTGAAGTAAGCACACCCACAATAGCACTGCCAGCGGGGTTGGATGCCACACCAAAGGCACATCATGAAAGAGTCAAGAGTTAAAGGTCTGGAAAACAGAAGTGAAGATGTACATCTAATACTGATTCTAACAAAACAGACAAGCAGAATTCTATTATAGTTTAACTAGTTAAATGCTATCAAAGGAAAATGGATCAAAAGAAACACCTTTCTTTCTTTCTTTCTCCCTCCCTCCCTTCCTCCCCTCTTTCTTTCTTTCACCTTGAGTACTGCATTCAGTTTTGGGCTCAACAGTTTAAGACAGACAGGGATCTGCTGGAGAGAGTCCAAGGGAGGGCTACGAGGATGATGAGGGGACTGGAGCACTGCCTGATGAAGAGAGGTTGAGGAACCTGGGACTATTTAGTCTGGAGAAGACTGAGAGGGCATCTAATAAATGATTCTAAATAACTGAGGGCTGGGGATCAGGAGAGGAGGGACAGGCCCTGCTCGCTTGCTCCCTGTGATAGGACAAGGAGCAATGGATGGAAGCTGCAGCACAGGAGGTTCCAGCTCAACACAAGGGGGAACTTCTTTACTGTAAGGGTCCCAGAGCACTGGCACAGGCTCCCCAGAGAGGTTGTGGAGTCTCCTTCTCTGGAGCCTTTCAAGGCCTGTTTGGATGTGTTTCTGTGAGACCTGAGCTAGATTATAAGGTCCTGCTGTGGCAGGGGAGATGGACTTGATGATCTCTTTGGGTCCCTTCCAACCCCTGACATCCGGTGATCTCAAAGCTAAAACTAAAAATGAGCCTAAAAAAAGTGTTTCTCCTGAAAAAAAAAAAAAAAAAAAAAAAAAAAAAAGGAAAGTTCTGTCCAAGCAGTAAAAAAACCACACAGTTACATATTATATTGTTTTATATGACTGCCTGTAACACACTAAGCATAAATGATTAATAAGGTGGCACTACAGAGTCCATAATTTACTCTTAGGGCCTTTCAGATTCACCTGCTTTCCTCAGTTACTTCCATCCAGTGCATGTATGTAATAGAGGAGTCCACAGAGAAGGAGTGCAAGCTTTCAGGCTTTTCCACATCACACAGAATAATCCTCTTGGTATCAGTGAGGCCAAAAGCCAAAACTAGAGAAAGACAAGCAAATGCATCAATAACTTTCTTATTTGTTATTGTTAGACAGTGCAAAACATGCACTTAACACTGAACTAGAAAACAAAGTCTTCAAAGCTATGTACTGGGCAGAATTTTCTCTTTGTCTATTTAAGACTCTTCCAAACTTTGATTCTACTAAGTAGATTTCAAATGAGAATTTGAACTCCTATCATACTTTAGGTGACAAATTTAAGTCAAAGACCTGATTTCACAATTATTTATTTACATGTTAAAGTGAACATGCTTCTAACACTTCTAATAACAGTTCTGATAAAGCAGAGCTTTCAGTTCCTGCAAATTTGAGGCCAAAATAGTATAGATGGCTGTCCATCAGAAAGGTTTGTGGGTTACTACAAGAAACACAACAAAATTACAATGTAAGACTTGCTAAGCAACTTTTGCATCATCTTCTTAACTTTATTCATCCATAAAAGCACACAGCAGGCACAGGTTTCAGTGCTTATTTTCCTGCAAGTAAAAGCTTTAAGTTTCTTAGATTCCTCAGACCCCATTGCAAAACAGTATGTGCAGTTTCAACCCACATGCCATGGAAGAAATGTGTTCCTATTCTCCTACCTCTGAGTCAAAAAATTAACTGATTTCTATCTGAGGTTTATAAGGCTGCTAATTTCAACATTATTTCTATCGAGAAGGTAAAAGGTTTTTTTGCTTTTTAAATTCTTCCCTAGTGTATTTTTAGAGAAATTTCTGCCTCTACAGTTCAGCTTTGGAGCTGAGGTCTTGATTCAGTCCTGATCAGACAGTCCTTGAGAGCTCTTAAGTCAGTCATGACCATTTATTTCTCTCCCAACAAATTTGTAGTTCACACAAAAATATTCTGATTCTTGAAGCTGTCCTATACCTTGACAAGCTGTATTTTGGAAAGAAATCCAGCTTACAAATCTTTCTTGTAATTGCTTTCAACAACAAGCCTACAAATCTTTGTATAATCCTACACAAAATTAAGCCACCGCTCTCTTCAAACAGCTTACTTGAAAATTTCCTTCACAGACAGAAACCCCACAGACACCACAATTTCCACTGTGTTTAAAAAGGATTCTTATACACCATTATGACCTCAAATACTTGACATTACTTTTGCCATCTGGTCTCCAAGCAAGAGCAGTCACTTCTTTTCCTGTGTTTTCGTTTGGAGGCAAACTCCACACCCGCTGAAAGTTTGCAAGCCGGTGAAGTAGAACCTACAAAGCAAACACGTTGCAGAAAACATAAATAAGCATAATCTACCTTCTCCCTCCAACACCAGTTTGTAAGTCTGTTCGAGGTTTACTTCTTTAACGGTTCTTTACTGACATCGGTGTCTCAAGGGGACAGGCTACCTGCTCCTCCAAGCAGGTGATTCAGTCCTATATAATTTTAGAGGCCAGGACACTGTTTGCAGCAACACAGAACAGTAAGCTGTGCTTTGTATAAACCCAGAAGCCTGTGAGCAACATGGGATAGATACCCAGACCCTTCCAGCAGTGCCAGCCTCAAAGCACAACTGTCTCTCTTCAGGCATGACTGCATGCAACACTCCGAGGAAACCAACCAACCACATAAAACCAAACCCCCCAAACAAACCAAAACAAAGCAAAACACCTACCTCCCCCCCCGCCCAGTCAACAAAAAAATCCAATCAACTTAAAAACAGCTTTAATTTAAACAGGAAAATTCCTGCGTTTTGAAACCCCACTGGTGCAGGCACTGAGAATATCCTCAGGGTAGTTGTTTAAGAATTAGAAAGCAAAAAAAAGAAGAGAGAATCAAGTATTGTGACGCTCGTTAACACCCGCTCGCCGCCCTAAATGCTTACGAGCGCTATGCCCTCGCTGACAGCTAAGGGACCGCACGGCGCAGGCTGCGCTTTCCCGCCCGCCGCAGCCGCCCCTCCCTCCTCCAGTCTCTCCCGGCAGCGCCAGGCGCGGCCCAGAGCACGGCCCCAGCAACTCCGACCCCTGCTCCCGCTGCCGGTACCGGCGGCTCGCCAGGCCCCCTGCACTCACCTCCCCCGCTCTATTGGCCAGGGCGATGAGGTCCCTTTTGGGGGACCAGGCCATGAAGACGACCTCCTGGGGCAGCTGCTTCTCCCCGACCTGCCGGAAGGCGGGCATGGCGGCGGGGCTCTCCGGCCGGGCAGCGGGGCTGCTCCGAAGGCTTGCTAAGTTCTCTCCCCGCCACCGGGCGCCCCCTGACCCCAGCACGTCGGCCCCTCCTCGCCCTCCGCTCCCGGCTTCCGGAGGCGGCGCTTCCTGCCGCGGCAGAGATCGGGCCTGGAGGGGAGCGCGTCTGCTGTGGCTGCCGCTGCTTCGGCGCCCGTGGGGGGTGGCTCCGGCTCTTGCCCTGCCTGCACTGTGCTCCGCAGCGGGGACGAGGGCTGCGCCCTGTCACACGGGGCTGAGAGCAGTGCCCGCGGCCCTGAGGGGCTCGGCGCAGGCTGGGGCCGGCTGCGTGCATAGAATCGTGAAATCGATTCGGTTGGAGAAGACCTGAAGGTCCAACCACTGTCTTAACCAAGTCTGATGCTGCAGCGCGTCCCTTAGCACGACATTTCTGTATCCTTTAAACACCTCCCTGAGGAGCCTGTTTTAGTGTCTGAGAACCCTTTCAATTAAGAACTTTCAACTAATATCCAACCTAAACTTAACCCTGGTGCAACTCAAGGCCATTTCCTCTCATCCTGTTACTTGTTACTGGGGTCAGCGCAAAACAAATGCTGCTTTAACTGCATTGTTGCAATTCCCCCCCACGCTACAAACCTTTTTCTGATGTTTACAATCAAGAATGCATTGCACCATACAGTGAAATCATTTTTACAGTGCAACCCAACTCTGTCAATGCCAAACCAAAAGTATTAAAACTTAAGTATGTTAAAACCAAAACCTACTACAGGGTAACTTTTCCCCCCACTTACTAAGTTTATTAAGTACTTTATTCCTAAGCTTCTTTCGATATGGACAGAAAATTCAAACCCATACTCTGAGAGGACTGGAACATAGAACTTGGATTCCTAAGAATTTGTGCCTCCTTGGCACCTCACTTCCTTCCTTGTACCACATCCCCCAGCACTTAAGACAAAACCACAGTACCCACCAGTATACCTCCCACCAGTACTCTCCCCTTAATTTCAGACTAAATCAGACAAATTGTTAATCCTAAACACACAAAACTGTTACAAGACAAACATATGGCAAGAGTGTGATTTACTTAGCAGTTTTTTGGTGCTATTAATGAAGAACTGCAAATTTTAATTCAATCAGGTTTTATTTTAGATGTTACTATTCATGCTTAAAGAATAAATTAATAATCATGTATCAGCAAGCAAAGTTATGTCTTTTTTTTCTTATTCTTTACTTTCTTCCTTGAGAATACTGTATGCTTCACTGCTGATTTTTTACGGATCCCCATCTTTACCTTCTTTTGAGTAGTTTTCTGCCTTTGCTTTTTGTCAGCTCTGTAAAAGCAAAAAGAAATAAACACACAGGTTAGAATAACATGGAGAATGTACTTCTGCATTTGCTGGGATTTTAAATAACCTCTCCATATAAGTGTATGAACTCAGAAGTACTGTCACAAAACATACAAGGAGCATTCAATCTTACAATGTTATGACATTTAAACTTCCTAATAATATTTGCCCACTTTACTGCCCTTATTTTTCATTTATTCAGCACTTACCTTTAAATGGACATAGAAAACTTAAGAAATGCACTTAGTGAATCTCTTGATGCTGACCCAAGAGGTTAACTACCCAAAGCTTGCTAAGCCACAGCAGTACATCTTTAGGGAGAGACGATTTGCATTTCCAATGCTGCAGCCATTTATGTCAACAACCACAAATGAACCCACCCTGAGAAGCTACGTAAGGACAGGTCAACTATCCTGAACTAGAAAGACTGAGCCACCTGCTGGATCATCTCCTAGCAGATCTCCTTTCCTCTTCTCAGTTAGAGAGTGCTACACACTACTACTATGTGCTTGTGGATGTTACTGGAGCACAATCATGGCAGAATAAAAGTACTTAAGTGACTCTAATGATCACAGATCTTACATGGTGGAGATTTAACACTGTACTTACGGAAAGCACCTGAAATACTGAAAGGAAAGCAAACAAACAAAACCCCACCAAACTAAAAAAAACAAGGAGTAAGCAAAAGAGACAGGAAGCAATAAAACCAGTATAGAGACTCTTCCCTTCCATGAAGAATTTGAAGGGATTAAAAATGTGTGCTAGTTTGAGGCAATCAGAATATTTTAATGAGAAAAATCAGATTACAGGCTGTGAAAAGGAAGCAATGGTGATGTCTACTTCACTCACAAGCTTGCTGAGATGTATAAAAACAAGGACACAAACATAATTAAGACAGAGAGTCTCTATCTGTTGGAATGTTGTGTCTCTTCTGCTTGGATCTGTGTAACTAATTCTTCTCCTTCCAACCCCCCTTGCCAATTCTCCAAATACAACTTTGCATGTATGGTGAACTTTGGGGTAAGGTAGAGGGGTGGAAAGAAGGTGGAAGTGTGGTTGGGAGCCCCTCCTGGGCACTGATTTCTGGGAGGGGTACTGTGTTTCTCTATTACTTTTAACTTGTATATTTCTGTATATAGCTGTATATATTTGTAATATATTGTAAATACCTGCTTGTGTATTGTGCTAAGCTGTGAATATAAAGCTTTGTTCCTTAAGTTCCAGCCATCTGAGTCTAGTGTGGGTGATTTCATAAGAGTATGGGGGACAGATAACTCCCAAACCATCACAAAATGTGTTTCATTAATTATGAATCTTCTTCACAGTTATCCCATGTACCACTCAACAAATCCAAGGTTCATATAAACCAGACTTGAAAGAAAAGCCATAGCTAAGGAACAGGGAGCCACAGTGAGTGACTTGCCTGGTTGTCACATCCTTCTTTCAGTATACACACACCACAGCCAGTCAGCAATAGTGATGCCTGACATCACCAACCAAAGATAAAAATAATCTCTATCTCAAATGTTTCCATGGAATAAGATCTATTCTCATTTGAAAGTTATCTTTCATCATTATTAGTGCAGTATCACACTTACTGGCAAGCTATTCTGCTGCAGGAGAGACTGGGACAGGTACTGCGTTTGTGACCTGCCTGACCACAGACAAAACAGCCAGCAGCAGCCTTCTCACAAACATGGGTTGGGAGAGCACAGCAGTTGCAGTTGTTACAGTGAAACCAAGCTGCAAAATAAATAAGATGATTTGTGATCTTGAATGGGTCTAGAACGATCATTCTGAATCTCAGTTTCACAGGCTGTATCACCTGGGGTTTAATTTTGGTTTAGTTCTACAGAGGAGGGTGTAAGTCACGTTTCTGGTCTCTTATCACATGTCAGCCAGGCCTTCATTAGATAGTCTGTGCAACTGTTTCAACATAACTACATTATTTTACCATTAGAACTACTAAATTACCATAGAAGATCACTGTATTATATATTAAGATCACTGATCTTAAGATGAAGAACAGTCTAGATGTTAAAAGGGACTTAAAAATGGTGATTTCTGTATTAATAACAAAAATAATTGCTTCATCTATTTAAACACAAGTTACAAACACAACTGCCTGTATGTATGAACCATACTTCAATCATGCCCTCTCAAACATTTTAGTTACTGCCTAATTTTATTTTCTTAATGTTATGCTAAGGAAAAAAGTTTACCAAAATCAGAAAACACTTATGTGACAAATCAAAATAGTGAAGTCTTCCTGGGATTTGAAGTGACGTGAGAAGAAGTTATCACATACTGCAGTTATCAAATGACAACTCCTGTGAAACTGATTTTTTTTTTTTCCTGTACTTTGTGCCTTCTGAATGATTACATCTTACTCCTTTAGAATCATAGAATCAATCAGGTTGGAAGAGACCTCTAAGATCACCCAGCCCTATCCAGTCAACTAGACCATGTCACCAAGTGCCTCATCCAGTCTTTTCTTGAACACCTCCAGGGATGGCAACTCCACCACCTCCCTGGGCAGCCCATTCCAATGGCAAATCGCTCTTTCTGTGATGAATTGCCTCCTAACATCCAGCCTATACCTCCCCTGGCACAACTTGAGGCTGTCTGATGAAATATTTTCTCTTCTGGTTTGTAATCTCAGTTTTTTTGAATTATGCCTTAAACAATAAGTGCTCTTTTATTTCCAGAAGTCTCTTTCTGTACTTACAGGGTTTCACACATTTTTTGCAAAGAAAGCAATGTTTCCATCGTCTTCCATCCTACAAAAGATGAAAACATGCACTGTTTGCTTGTTTTAAAGAAGTCCATCAGTTAGATCTTGATATTGAAGTAGTGATGTATGGTACCAATTATTTACAGAAACAGGTCCTCTGTAGGAACAAGAGAAACTTAGAAAAAGGAGTCCTGAGAATCTGTGACAGCTGCAGCAAAATGACAGAATTTTGAAATGAACAAGTTCTACAACTTTGAAATCCAGCAAATGTCTGTGTCAAGAGACCTCTGATGAAGGAGGTATGAATGTAAGTGCTAAGTAGCAAACTTTTCTCATCCTTTGTCCAACACAGAAATCTGGGAAAGAGAAATTAATTCCCAATTGATTATGAATTATGTCCTTTGAAGTTATAACAGTAAGTCCACAAAATGGAACTGTTTGGAGTTTCCCAAGGAAAGCAGTATCAGAATAAGTTATCAGAATAAGTTTTTACCAGAGCAAATAGTTACCAAGAATTATTTTTTGACTACTGCCAAAACTGTCATCCAGAAAGAAGTCAGGATGCTTACTTTTGATGTACAGGAGTTGCATATCTCACAGTGCTGGTTACCAGAGCTAATGTAACGCTGGCATATAGCGCAAAACCTGGAGAAAAAAATACAGACGTACTGGCTCACTATTTGCTCACACAGCAAGAGAAATGGGTTTCACACAAACTCGACAATGTAAGGATTGCAAAACCACTTTGCTAAATTGTTTTTGCTGCATAAAATCACCAATTAGGCCCAAAGCTTCATAATCCTTTAGTTGGTACTCCCAAATAGTAAAGTTCAGGTGCTTGAACTGAAATTAGTAACACTATCAGGAGTGAGGTAAGCCAAATTCACTCTTGTAGAGTACAGTTATAGGTTGGACTTAGTGGTCCTGAGGTCTTTTCCAACCTGGCTATTTCTGTGATTCTGATTCTTTGGTCTTGATGCTTCTCTTAGTGTTTGTTTTATCAACTGTGTCAGCCAAGCTGATTATCAGGCACACAGACAAGCTGAGGTATCCCACAATTTCACATTGGAAAACGTAATCTGCTTTTAAGTTACCCAGCTCTCCTAAACAGGCCTCATAAAACACGTGCCCTCAGAATGAGAAAAAAAGATGCACTCCTGAGTCTGGCATCCAAGAGTGAGGCATGACAATACTGAACAGCACCATCCTAGCATGCTTTAGAAACCTTATGCCGTAATGAAGAACAGACAGACTTCCAGTCACTCGAGTGCTAACACATCTTACCTATAACCCTCTTCTGCAGGAAGCACAATCATCCTTGGGGTAAGGTTGGTGAAGATACGGACAGGAGACTGTCTACGACCTGTCTTGCCATGCTTATAAAGTGCATGATTATCATAGTCTACCTAGAAAAATAACATCAGGCAAAAGGAGTCTTAAATTGAATGCTAAGCACATGCAGAACTATTTACATATTTATTACATGTGGCCTTGTAAGAATTTCTCTATAGACTAACCCTTAATTAGATTACAAATTCTACAGCAGGTGTATTGTCTCATTTATTTTTAAGCTTGTGCAACCATAGTACAAGGCTAGACTGAAAAAAAATCAGTTTCCAATGCACCACTGTGATTTTACTCTGCTTATGCCTTTGTGCTGTTTTGCATGGGATATCCAAGATAATATTGCAGTTGCTCAGCAAAAGAGCAACCCACTAAGAACAAAAAGGAACTATACCATTTGGTCTGTCTGGAAGTACAAGAGCTGATGTGCATCTTAATCTGTCTCAGAATAATCACCAAGCTGCAAATCCAATCAGTTCAGCTTTTTCCAGCACTTGACTTCTCTTGGCCTGTTGGCCTCATGACCAACAAACTTCCCTACCTCTCATCTCTGAGCAGGAGCAGGAATTCAGAGTATAACCTAGCATGAGTTCCCAATTTTCTTCCCCAAATTTCCATTCTAGAAGATATAAATACCTTGTTTCCATGTCAAACTTTACACAAGAGTTGTTAAATGAGAACATAAAATTTCAATATCATGAATGCTCCTGATCGAGCTCTCCAAAGTCACTGATACGGACATTCCTTAACAACCTCTAGAACAGATACAATACTGATGCCAAATCACTGCTTCATAGTCCTACAACTGACAGGTAACAGATTCACTGGGTTCAGTCATACCTGGTAATCCATCATAGTGAAGCTTGGGAAAAATTCAAGAATACGAGACTCAAAGAAGTATGGAAATATCCAGAATGTGGGCATCTCTTGGCTGATACCATCTAGGAATGAAAAGATTCAGATGTACATTAAAGTGAAAGAAGGTAAATGAAGCATGGAAAATTTGCAGCAAACAGTTCTGGACACATCAAGATACGTATGCCATGCTAGGCATAACAACTAATTCCTTCAAGCAACAAAGCTAGGTTTATTAGTATTTGATTTATGCAGAGCTGTTAAGTTTCACTTAACTAACACAGAAACATACAGATTGGAAAAGCCCCTCAGGATCACCAAATTCAACCTATTTCACTACTCTACAAAACTCACCTTAAACTATATCCCCAAGCACCACATCCAACGACCCTTAAATACATTCAGGGTCAGTGACTCCACCACCTCCCTGGGTAGCTCAAGTAGAAACTCTTGCCACCCACCTAAGTTGGTAAGAAGTGCTATTGGCCTGGCAGTTTACGCTTCCCTATCTTTAAAGTCCTTTTTAATTGCAAGCAAATTTGTAAAAACAAACAAAAATATTTTTTAAGAGGGAGTTAGAGAACAGGACATTACTGGAGTATCAGGAGAGTAGTTAGATACCTTCTAGTTTGTCTTTACAAATTATAACATGAGGGTGTTCACATTCACCTAAGCTTCAAGAATTAGACTTTTAAATAGGTGCTTTTTCTCACAGTGATGTTACAGCTCAACATCTATCTGGTTGCAACAGATACCTTCTTTTTCTGTGTCCTGCCACATTGCCATCAGCTTTTTAAAGCTCGAAGCCAGTGCCTCCACTAAACCTCCAAAAGGAGGATCAGTTACCATGATGACCCTTTCACCATCCTCCTGACATAAGAATTTCCTGCAAGTTTCATGCGCATCCTGTAAGAACGAGAGGTTAATTTCCAGAAACACAGATTCAAGAACTACAACAACCTTGTACCTGAAATAAAACATTCTAGAAATATCAACTTTTCTTCTTGCACAGCATTAAAAAAAAACCCCAACCAACTAGATTTCAAGCAATGAATCGAGTGCCCCATTCAGTTAGAGATAATGCATCAGAGAGATGCAGTTCAAGCTTCCTAGGATAGTTTTCTTCCTAAGGGTACTTAATTTGTCTTGGAAAATATATGTTATTCATAGCAAGAAAGCAAAGGCTGGGACTATAACAATTAATTCTGCTGTAGCAACGCAAGAACAGGGCTAGTGAAGACTTGAAGGCAATTAACAAAGACCAAGCTGTCACTTTAATAAAAGCAGCAGTTAAAGTGTGGAAGTAAGCTAGCAAGATTTTAATAGACCACTTTATCTTCGAATCAAGTGGGAGAGAATTACTGGTTTTCTTTATTCTTATTTCCAGTACCACTGACCATTTTTATCTCATGATAAATGTCTTCTATGAGACTGGCCATGACTTTCTAACAAAATGCTGCATCAACAACATGCACTTTATAATGCACAGAAAAAATATTTGGTCTTACCTCTCCAGCAAAAAAGTAATGATTAAACATGTTGTAGTGACAGAATTCATCCTCTGTATAAAACTGTGAATACCTGCAAAACAATTTTTAATATATAAGTAATTTATAGCCTGCCCTAAGGGGCATCTACAGTGAAAACAAAGCCTTAAGAAGTTTGTTTGGGTTCTGATTGCATGAATCAACACTGAGAATTATGAAGTACTATTACTTTTCTCATAAACTGCTTATCACTTGTGTATGTGTGGAGGAACAGAGATGCAGAGTCAGAAAAGGGAAAACAACCATGACCTTATCTTTTAAGGCAGTAAGTACACAAATATTTGTACATATTCCTCAGAGAGAGAAACATTTGTTACAATTTACCTGAAATCAATATCTAGCAGAAGGCTTCTAACACCGAAATCTTCTTCTTTTGATGCTTTTGACTGGATCACTTCATGAAGCCTGAAGCATAATTGGAGCAAAGAAATTTAACAGATAATCACTGTCTTCAGAAAATTATCTTGGCAAGACAAGAATGCCTGGCACTTTACTAAACCTAAAACCAAAAAGATAGAGAAAATGGAGTAATCCAAATCTGGATGATTTTGTTTGGTTAATATTTAAAGTTAGAAACTTGTGTTAGACCTGAAAGATTAAATGAACAAGAAGTCCCCAAAGAAACTCACTCTCAGAGCAAGACACAAAACAGGACACTTAAAGCAAATCTGCTATATGCAATACAGCTACAGTCTTCTCCTGTATCATATAAGCTCAACGCAAGACTTTACTAGAGAACTGGATAATTTCAATCAATTAAAGCACAGTGAAGTTCTCACTATGAGAAAATCTCTGGTTTCTTAAACATTAGTAAGCTGCACAATTTGGAGACAGAAATATGATTTGGAAAAGCAACAATTGTCCACTGAAAGTGTAACCATTCTCACCTGGGTGTCCCAACAGAGAGCACTCGTCTGAATCCTAAATCAATAATAAGATCCAAGAGGAACTGGCAACTTCTGTCTGCAAATAAATACTGTGCATTTGTTTTTTTATTCTCCAGTGGATACAAAAGTTGGCTGGGACTTTGTAACTGGGCAGCAGAGATATCACAAAGCAGCTGGTGGTTTGAGTGTTTTCCCCATTCATCTGGCAATAGCAGTTGCTGGCACTCCTGGCAAAACTTCCTCTTTGCTAATGGCAACAGAACAAAATTCTTGTACCTTTAAACACAAGCAGCAACAGGGACCAAACTCTGAAAAAACTTCTATAAAAGATGTGAAAGGCAGTTACGAAAGGGGTTTTGGGTTTTTTGAGTTCAGACATTTACACAGGCAAGGCAGTTTAAGTTGCTCTTTGGAAAAGTCCACTACCTAACTGAATGAGGTAACACAATACTCAAAGCACCTTTGAGGAGCATATAATAGACTGGCCAAACATATTTGGAATCGCTGTAAAATAACTACATTACAGGGTGAAGAGCCCATATTCCCACCAGGAAGGAGTCCTGTGTGTTTATAGGCGAACTCAGACATTATTTGCTACTATGTTGCTTCTGCTTTTTTTTCAGTGTTAATAAGCTTGCTACTTTTTGCACAATGGACTTATTGTTAGCATATTATGAGAACTAAGGTAAACAGACATACATACTTTAAAAAGGAAAGATACAGTTTCTGGTTTGGAAACACCATGCTCCAATTCACTATTTCACGCAGACATACAGATTGTATGTTTCCAAATGTCTCTGGCACATTTCCACATTTTAAAGAATCCTGAAATGTTATCTCTACATTCAGAGTGCCTAAACTTGTGTGACTTAATTTTTACTGGAGACATAAAAATACCTTTCCACATTCTGTCTGTGTGTACGAGAAGGCTGATGGGTTCTGTTATATTCTTCACGTGCTGCAAGCCTAGTTTCTGACACCTGTAAAATTCACGTGTATGGGAAATTAGACACCAAATAGATAACTCAAGCACAAATCCAGGCTAGGTGGTGAATGCCTGGAGAGCAGCCCTGAGGAAAAGGACCTGATGGTCTTGATGAAAAGCTCAACATAAGACAGCAGCGTGCACATAGCACAGACAGCAACCATGTGCAGCAAGAACAGTGTGGACAGCAGGGCAAGTGAGGGGACTCTGCCCCTTTACTCTGCTCTCCTGAGACCCCACCTGGAGCAGTGTATACAGCTCTGGGATGCCCAACACAAGAAGGACATGGAACCATCAGAGGGAGTCCAGAGGAGGCCACGAAGATGCTCAGAGGGTTGCAGCAGCTCTGCTATGATGACAGGCTATCAGAGTTGTGGCTTTTCAGACGGGAGAAGGTTTCATGGAGACCTTGTAGTAGCCTTCCAGTACCTGAGGGGGGCTTACAGAAGGGCTGGGGAAAAATTATTTACCAGGTCTTGGAGTGACAGAATGAGGAGTAATAGGTTTCAACTGGCAGGGGATAGATTTAGACTGGATGTTAGCAAGTTCTTTCCAGTGAGGGTGGGGAGACACTGGAACAGATTGCCCAGGGAGGCTGTGGATGCTCCCTCCCTGGAGGTGTTCCAGGCCACGTTGGATGAGGCCCTGAGCGACCTGTTGTAGTGGGAGGTGTCCCTGCCTACGGTGGGGGGTTGGAACTGGATGATCTCTGAGGTTCCTTCCAAACTGAACCAATCTAAGATATTACTCAATACCAGTCTTGAGTGGTGCTCTCTTACCTTTTCATCTTCCCACTGGAAAAAGTTGCAATCTTTTCTATCTCTACAAGCTGAACAGGCATAAAATCTCCTTCCTTCCTCTTTTCCTTGGCTGGTCTTTACAAACAGGAGAGTAGGACCTAAAGAACAAACATCATTACGCGATGCCACATGGAACACCAACACCCTTGCTTTAATGCCTCCACCGCAAGTGCCAGACTGCTAGAGTAGAACATTAACAACGCCTGCTGTAAGCCGTAATCTCTCGATGTGGAAAACGGCTGAGACCGAGAAACAGAGATATTCAGAGAGGTGTCAAAGCTCGACCCACCGGGAACCGGGGCCACCTCAGTCAGCGCCGTGAGTGCCCCGGCCAGCCTCGCACTCCCATCCCACCCAGGCAGCCTCCTCGCCGCCCGACTCACCGTGCGGGCAGCTGGGAGCGCTGGGCGCCAGGCCGAGCAGAGCCAGCCCGCAGGCACCCGGACCGCACAAGGCCTCAGCGTCAGCCGCGCCGCTGCCCGCCATGACACAGTCGCTTTCCCGACAGCCCTCACTACCCGCCCGGCACCACGGCCAGAGTGAAGCACGACCGGAACACTAGCGCTGCAGCGCCCTCTAGCGGACACACAGCCCCACGCCTAAGAGAGCAGCTTTTGGTCCGTGGCAGAGGCAGGGATGGAGCAGAGCGGAAACGCATGACGGCTGAATGAGACACCCGAGCCTAAACCTCTTGCGTTTTAGACAAGGACATTTATTCTCTTCAGGAAGCGTGTCCGGTACATAAACACCGTCTTTTATTTTGTAATAAACTGTCTGGATAAAAGCAATTATGGGAAATATATAAAGGTGGTCATCTCAATTGTATTTTGAACTCCACCATACAGTGAAATTTTTACATTTAAGGCTTAAACGTTTCAGTTAATCATATGAATTGCTGACCCGCTACATGAGTATTGACATCCACTCAGAATCATATAAAATACAAGCATTTTATTATTTTTTGAGTTCAACAGTATTGCTTAGAATTACAAAATACAGCAATGTCTGAAATACTGAAGGTTTCATAAAAGCAGCAGTTTTTCTCCCATTTCCAGTCTTAACTGTCCAGAAAATTACCAAAAATATTTACTGTATTACATAAGCCACAGACCTAGAAACATGAACATCAAGTCTTAAATCATGTAACTTAAAACAGAAATCCAAAGGGCAAGTGGCAGATGAGCACGACACTGCCAAGGGCACAATAAGAAATCGCTGTGCTCTGTGTATTACAATCTTGCTTTATTCCAGTCCCCCCCCAAATAAATAATGGTGTGTTTAGATAGAAATTTAGAAGGCAAGCTGGCTTTGTGATGAACACAGTAGTGCTTCTGTCATTAATAGTGCAGAACCACTTTGGTGACTACTGATGAACATATATGGCAAAAAAACCCTCTTAAGAACCTGATGCAGTTCCTTCACTGCGATGCATCTATAAAGAAATATCACAGTTTCCCACACCTGTGTTTAAACACACAAGTTCTAAAAGCTACAGGTGAAATTTCAACCTCTGAAACATACACTCAGTTCATTTTGCCACAGTAAGAACTGTGTGTACTCACCCGGGTTGAATTCTGATGTAATCCAACTATTTCGCTGGTTTTGGTCCCAATGTGCAAAAAAAACCCTAAAACTATGTGGAGTATTTTTTTCCCTTCTCCTTTTTCTTTCACATGTTTATCAAGGATAGGTTGATTCTTTTTTTTTTTTAGTGCATGACTTTTCAAGTAACTAGCATACAAAAAAATCTATAAACAGCTTAAAACCGCAGGAAGAAATTCCAAGGAAAAAGCATTTTCACAATCAAAGATTTACATTCTGCACTTCTTTTTAAAAGACAATATAAAAGTAAAGTGATAGTGAGTAGGCGCTCACATTTATATTAAACAAAAAGAATTCCTGTTGTATTCAAAAGTAGGTCTTCAGCACGTATCTTCCCTTATTCATAGTTTGATTCAGAATACATTAATTTAGCCTATAAAAATACAATATGGATAAGTTCTTCCCATTCCCTGACATAAGGATTTACTGTTTCAACACAAAAATGGTAAACTTTTAGTACATTCAAAAGGGATTTCTTCAGTCTTTAGAATTTAAGTTCTGAGGTGTTGGCAGTCAGCTCTCAGTATACAGCAAACCTATGTAACTGAAGAGCCTTTACACAGAAGTTATGAGAAACTTACTCTTCCCACGTGTTTTTGTTGTTACCAGGAGGAAAAGAAAGGCTTCCTGCTATGAAAGGTCTGTGTGAATGCATTACTCAGGTGAACAATTCGGCCCTGACTTCCTGTGCTGCTTCGCTCCACAATCACCCGCGGCATCTGAACAAGCTGAATGGGACTCTTCTCATCCTTTAATGCCTGAGTAAGATTTAGGATCTAAAAAAAGTAAAAGCAGATAAGGTGAGGGCACAAAATAAAGCTGTGGTTAATATGCTGATATATTTAGATGCCATTCTTACATCAATTTTATGAATGACTGAGCTGTCAAAATACTTCTAAAAGATACTCTACTGCAAATAGAAAGATATTATTTGCTACCATTATGACATCCTACTGCTGTCTGACTACACTTTGATTCTTTACTTTGTTTTATGCAATCCTCTCTGGATATTTGGAAAATGTTGGAAACCAAAATTTACACTCCCACACACTCCCATACGTGGGAGCTTCCACTCACACAAAATAAAAGTCAATCAATATTTATTTAATATGGGATCTACTAAGAGTTTAGCTACAAATCCTTTTCAGATCAGGATATATGAAGCCATATTACTAATCCAAATGAAACCCAGTGCTAGGATCCACATTCAGCTCACCACACAACTAAGGTTAACTAGGACTATGTTTGACTAAGGGGAGCTACGGTCTTATGCAAGGTACTTCTCGATATGGGAAACTCCACAGGCATTGTGAATGTCTGACTTTAAACTTTTCATGTTGAATTTATGAATGTTGAATTTATGAACACAGATAAGTCAGCTCAAATAAATTCAAGGCAAATGAAACAAGTTATGCAGCCTAATTTCCTTACATATTCACAAATCACTGTTTTATGCTTACAAAGAACTAAATTTGTTCTCAGTACATCACGTCAGTCTTACATCTTAGAAGAGCGACTCTTCTCCTCTCATTTCAATGTTTAAAAAAAAATCCCCAACACTTAATTGTCATTAAATTCCTCATCTGAAAATTGCTGGACTAGTTCCAAGCACTGTTCTGACATCTGCTAGGATGAAGAAATGTTGCTACCTATTATTGTTTTATTACGAGAGGTAATTCAATAATCGAGTTAACCCTCTAGTATACTCACATTTATTTTAATAACATAATCAAATTACCTACTAAAATTCCCATCCCAGTTTATGACTTCTCTGCAATGTTTCATTTTTTAAATACCATTTAAATATATACAGTATTAAGTGCTCCCCTGCCCCCAACAAAACCCGATAAAACCTAATCACATTGAAGAAAATCTACAAATGCAATTAAAAAAAAAAAATATCAGTATATACTTTCTGCTGTCTCATCTACATGCAACTAAGAACAAACTCCAGAAAGAAATTTAGCCTTCTTAGACAAAAATACTCCAATTTTCTTTCAATTCAACAGGAATTAGGTTTCATAGCTGTAAAAAAAAAAACCCAAACAAACCAGTTGAGAAATAACAAAATTAAATAGAAAAAACTAAATCAGTCTTACCTGCCCTCTCATGACAGACATTTGGCTTTCAAACGTAGCCTTGTCAAATCCTTTATCAGTCTTTAATAAAGAAACCAAAGTTATTATGGGAAATGAGCTATTTTTAGCTATACATTTAGCACAAATTATCAGTTTCACAATACAGTCAAGTTTATTGATATTATGATAATTACAGGAGTTTGATTTACTTTAAACATGGTAAAGAATTCAGCAACAGATTCACATAATATGTGTGTGCAAAATTAAGTCCATGAAAGGCATGAAGGGTCTTTAAGTAACACTAAATAGATGATTTTTTCTGGTCACTACAGTTTATCTTAAGTGTAGCCACACCACACAGGTATGTTAAGTGGATTTTTTACACAGATTTGAGCTACAACTGTTAATTAGCTTTAACTGATTATACAAAACTCAGTATATAAGAGGCAATTATGTTTTCAGATGAGCTGGCTACTATCAATTAGCCACATTACTGACAGTTTCCTTTTAATTACATACACCTTTTCTACCATGCCAATGGTAAAGCTACAATAGCAAAGTAAAGTATCACAGTATACAGAAGTTAAATTTATACAAAGAAAAACTATCACCAAACTGTTCCATCACAGGTATCAGTGATTTCAATAATGATCAATTCAAAGAAGCACTCAGCTCACCTTGAACAGTTCATAAAGATCTTCACAAAGGTCCTGTACGAAGTTCATATCAGAAATGCGAGGAAGAACTAGGTCTCTGATTTCCTGAGAGAAAGGAACTTTTGCTTGAGGAAGCCAAGCCCAGTGGAAGGGATCTAGTGCAGAACAGTGGCACAAGTAATCACAGAATTAGTGAGGCTGGAACAGGCCTCTGAGATCATCAGGTCCAGCCTATGACCTAATGCCAACACATCGACCAGACATTGTCAGTTAACTGCCACATCCAAATTTTCCTTAAACACCTTCAGGGACAATGACTCCACCACCTCCCTGGGCAGTTCATTCCAGTGTCTAAATTCCCTTTTCCATGAGGAAGTGCTTCCTAATATCCAATCTAAACCTCCCCAGCACAGCTTCAGGCCATGCCCTCTCATCTTGTCACAAGTTGCCTGGGAGAAGAGCCTGACCCCCACCTTACTACAGCTTCCCTTCAGGTGGTTGCAGAGGAGGGAACTTATCACACTCAAGTCTCCTCTTCTCCAGGCTAAACACCCCCAGCTCCCTCAGCCTCTCTTCATCAGCCTTCCCCTCCAGTCCCTTCCCCAGTCTCATTGCTCTCCTCAGGACCCACTCCTCAGTATCTTTCTTGAAGTGAGGAGTCCAGAACTGCACACAGTGCTTGAGGTGAGGTGGTTAACAAACAGGGGAGAATGAAATTCTGAAGTGCTTGGCACTGATACTGTACTCTCCTGCCTACTGGAAGTTCTCAGTCACAGACTAATTTTCACAACACTGTTACCCCAGACAACTCATCTGGCTATGGTTACAAAAAGCAGCTTTACAGCTGTGTAGCCTTTACTTTCAGACAGTGAAAATATATTTTATGTAATCAATATTTAGTAGAAACCTCAGTTTCATTTGAGTAAAATAATGGCTGCAGATCTTTCAGATGTTTGACCCGTACTGAAGATGAGAAACTAGCTGTTTTTTTTCAGTAAAAATCTTAGCTTATTAAGAAGTTCTCCCCTAAATGCGCTGAGAAAAGCATTTCTCACACAACTGCTATTAAACAGTCATCCCAGTTCAGCCAGAAGCTCCCTGTTCATCCATGCTGAACCGACTCACTGCCTTTTTTGGGGAAGGCTGTTCTCTGGCTTTGCAGAAGTTATCCTTCATGATCAACGAGCTCCAGTCATCATGAAAATGTGATCTACCTATCAAGACCTGTGACTCTGGATGTCATGTTACAAGTTTACCTTCATGGAATTGTTATGCACTTGTCTGACTGCCAAAGAATTCTAAAAGACCATCCAAGTTTATTAATTTTTATGCTCAAGGAAAAGAGGAACTGAAAAGCAGTAACTGCCATGTCTCCAGAACAGCTGTAGGAGTCACTGCAGCCAAGAGTAAGTAGGACAGTAACAAACTACAGCATCAAACTACAGAGACTGCACAGAGCTCTGGGTGGGGTGTAGCCTTGACAGCTATGCTTACCCACACTTGATTGCTATAATTACTTGATTGGCTAATAGTCCACAGAAGAAGTAATTGTAAACCCTGCTGGGCACTTCCCTCTAAACTACAGGGAGTCAGAGCAATCTAGCTTTAATAATCAATTTTCAGTCTGATCAAAAATACTAAAGATATAAAGTAAGCTAAAGGTGAAAACATGTAAAGATAACATGTAACTCACCTTCTTGTTCATCTAGAGCAGAGTTCCACTGCGAAACTAGTCATTAGAAACAACTTGTGTCTCCATATTACTCAAGTAATTTCTCATCATGTTTTTCAAGAACACACAGATCAGAAACATGTTGCTGTATTTTTCCAATTCCACCATCAGTCAGTTTACATACAGTAGTATGTTTATGAATATCATGTCTTAATATTGTTCAAAGGTTTATACCATTGAAACATGAACAAAAACAGAACCTAAACAATATGAACAAGGATTAAATCACACATGCCACGGCAAAGCAGCATTTGTTGCTAATTTCCTGAAGAAAAGTACCTTATTTAAAGATTCCACACATAACTACAGTGACGGTTTCTTAGTTTCTTACTACTACCACCCAAAAGAGTTATTTGGGAATTAATCTCCATAAGGAAAGGGAAGTGAAGAATGTAACACTTACATGCTCTCCACTCATCAGGATGCTTAAAAGGAAACGCTAAACCATTGTCAATTGCAGCAATTTTAATTGTAGATTCTTTACTTATGGTCCATTGGCTGTCCTATGAAAGAAGCATTTTAAAAACAAGTTATACTTCTGTGATTACAACAACAGCGAAATACATTAAAAATACTAAGTAACATTCCTCTTACCTTCACTGCCTAAAACTCAAGGCCAAAGGAGTATTCAAATAAACTCCAGCATGTATAATTCCTACTCTTTCACCATTACAAAGAAGCCCTTCCCCCAAATACAAGATAAGTAAAGCACATAAGTAGCTGAAGAAATGTGCTTGAGCAGCAGTAGGTACTTTTATTTTTGCTCAGGCTAGTAGAGAAGAAGAAAACAAAACAGTAAAAATTACTTCTAGCTCTGTTCTAGCCAGATTAAATTTATTCCAAAGAGTTTATTGATTCATTTTGCCTAGAACAACTTGCAGTTATCATTTTTCTTGAGTCCATGCTCCAGGATTAAAGCTATGCACATCAACCCCTGCAATACCAAGTTATGAAACTAACAACTGAAAGAATTTAAGTTTCAGAGTACCATCTTCTTACCTTATCTGCCAGATCAAGTCCTTCGTCTGCTTTTTCATATCTGACCAACCAGTTGTCGTTACCTCTGTCTTGAAAGAGGAAAAAGCATGTCACAACTGTTACTTATAAAGAAATCATCATCTAAAAGTGATACACAATAACTAGTATTCTAAACTGGCAGTCTACCAAAGGAGTCAGGCAAAACTGTTCAAAAAGCTTTTTCTACCACATGTGTTTTAGCTTTACTGAAATGTACCAAGCAACTGATTTACTGGAAAGACCAAAACTGTACTAGGTGTTCTTAAGCACGCAATACTGCTTCAGCTTCTCTGACTGACTACACAGCAAAATATCAAGCAATTTAAAGCTTTCTGAAGAAAGATTGACTGTAGTGTGCATTTTTTCCTAGAGAATAACACAACAAACAACAAACCAAACCAATCAGCAACCAAAATGACTGAATTCTTAAGTTTATTTTAATGCTGATGGGAAAAGAGGCAGGCCCTTCAAAAATATACAGCGTGAACACAAACAGCCTTTCAGAAGCTGAAAATGTCCGCACTGTTCAAAGTTGAGGCACTGAAAGCTTCGACAAGGTCTTTCAGATAGAGGATGAGTGCATGGATTTGCCAGTCCTTCTGTCATCTTAAGGTGCTCCTTTAAGTTAAACATCCAACAGAAGATTTCCATATTCTGTTATGATTGGATGTATTAGATGTAGGTAAAAAAGTCACCACGTAATGAGGCTGTGCATTCTGAGTAGTTTCCTTACACTTGTAAGGACATCACAGGACACAGTAAGTGTTTGGAAATGCTGGGTTCTCTTTGACAACACTGGCAGACCACAGCAGAAGCTAGAAAGTTTTATGTTCTTAGGAAACTCTCTTTCTTTAGCTTGCTTCTAAAAGCCTTAGAGACAGAAGTTAGCTGAGCTCTTTTCCAGTACGTGAATTAAAGAAAAGCAAAATGAACTACAGTGTGTCAGAAGAATAAAGATGTCCACCCCTGACAACACAGCAAAGGAAATATTGCAAATGTAACACTGCCTTTGGATTCTTGAGGAAATCACCTACATAGCCAACAGAAGAATTCCAGCTTCCAAGTGAAAGAAACAAGAATGCAGGAGAGCTGAGACAGACATCACAGTTGTACTTCAGGCAATGAATCTCAGTTATTTTGCATTGCACTGGTTTTGGCTCCAGCTCAGCGTAACAGAAATGGTAGTCATGGCTTCTCTTATGGTTCCTGTCATATTGCAATATTTAATGTTTGAATCCAAAGTAATTTTTTTAAAGTTTAAAATGAACCATTCTGGCCCTTCAATTGTGAGCAAAATATCCAAAATGCATTAGAAGTCTTCAGGAGCAGCTTCAGCCAGCCTTGCTTACTCTTCCTGCTTTACAAAGGCAGACAGATACCAAGCCACACTAATAAATACCTGTATTTCTGATGACATAATCCAAGATAACCAGTCTTTCAAACTGTGTCTGAAATTCTTTCCTTGTGTTCTCAGGTAAAGGATCAGTTTCAAACTTCCTGAGCCAGTAGTCAGCTTCCCTATATCCTTCAACAAATAGCTGGAAGGAGCCAACCTGAAATAGCAAGAAACTGCATTTGGAAAATGTACCTAGGTGGGTCACATAACTAATCTTAAACAGAAAACCTGATCATATACTTTCAAAGTTCAGAACACAGGAAGCATGACACACAGAAAACCCAACCACAAAAAAACTCTATTGAGCTTTAATTTCTAAATTGTGGAGGAAAACAAAATTAGGACTCCAATCACCACCTATTTTTTTTCATAGGGGTTTCATTGCTCTTTTCTTTGTGTGGGTGGGGGAGGTTGTTTGGAGGTGGTTTTACTGTTATTTGTTTGGGGGTTTTCTGTTTGCTTGAGTTGGTTTGTTTGGGTTTTTCATTTGTATTGGTTTTAAATATTTAAGCACTCAGGGCATTTACGATAATAAAATATATTCAGACAACACAATATAAATGAACACTGAGTACTAGGAGCAATAGATGAAACAAATCAAAATAAAATACTATTTTTCCTATGAACTATTGAGCCAAGTGTTTTTATGAAACTCACTAAAAATTACAGGAGGAAAACATTCCTTCTCTTAAACACTTGTAGGTTTCAACAACGGAAACAGCAGCATTAACTATTTTTTTCAAGACACATCTTTATTACATGAAAATTACAAAAAAGTCCAAGGAAGAAAATTATCAATGGCATAGGATCCACATAGAATCATAGAATCATAGAATGGTTTAGGTTGGAAGAGACCTCAAGGATCATCCAGCTCCAACCCCCTGCCACAGGCAGGGACACCTCCCACTAGAGCAGCTCGCCCAAGGCCTCATCCAGCCTGACCTTAAACACCTCCAGGGAGGAAGCATCCACAACCTCCCTGGGCAACCCATTCCAGTGCCTTACCACCCTCACTGTAAAGAACTTCCTCCTGACATCCAGTCTAAATTTCCCCTCTTCCAGCTTAAACCCATTCCCCCTCGTCCTAACATTACTAGACCGTGTAAATAGTCCCTCCCCAGCTTTCCTGTAGGCTCCCTTCAAATACTGGAAGGCCACTATAAGGTCTCCTCAAAGCCTTCTCCTCTCCAGGCTGAAGAGCCCCAACTCTCTCAGCCTGTCCTCATAGCAGAGGTGCACATGTATGGGTTCAGGAAAGATCTTCAACATCAAAATTAAAATTGTATTTGAGAAGAAAAATGCAGACAGATGCACACATGCAGAGACATGGGTAAACACAGAGCACATGGAATAACCATGCTGATAGAAGCTTGCATAACATGAGTCACATGGATTGAAGATACTGGGAACTGACACAAGTGGATTACTCAAGCTGGACAGAACCTATGTTTTAAAAGTTCAGGAGCAGAACACTGTGGTGGTATTTGGGGCATATAATAAGGCTTACTAGGTACAAAAGATGTGAGGTTGCAGTCAGTGGCGTACTGCATATGAGAGGAAGGTAGGCTGAAAACAACAATAAAATACATAAAAGAATACAACAGTAGAAATGAAAAAAGAAACCACTTAAGAAAAATGAAAGAAGCAGAAGTCTTATGCCCAAATTGCAGGGGGAAACAGATGATGAGAACATGACACTGAAGAAAAAGAAAAAACAACAATGAGCAATGTACAGCATTTTATTCTATTGCTCCTTCAGCAGAAAGTTAGATTGCAAAGTGGCAGCAAGACCATTGTAGTTCAAATGAAGGCATGATGTAACAGGGTGGATATATTTCCTCTAGGAACAGCCACATTTATCAAACCTCAGCTTTCAACAAGCAAGTTTTTTTTCTTCTACTGTTGAAGTCATCTAAACTTTGAAAGTTTTGTTGAAAAACAAGGAAATACACAACTCCTTTTTCACCTTACCTTAGGAGGTAGTCCGATTCGATTAAATTTTTTAGCAACTTTTGGCACTTTCTCTAAAGCATATTTTTTCCCTCTGGACTTTGCACGATCTATTGCACTGTAATTAAAGGTCTCGCTGACAAGCCAGACAACCTTGAAATACAAAAGTCATACACACAGGTCAGAAATCATTATTGCTTCAAATACAAATTTACAGCAAATGTTATGGTCATTGTTAACAACAAAAAAAAAAAAGAAGAAAAAGGAAAGATCAGGCACTTCCAACAGGCAAATCTGTCACGAAAAGGGTATTTTCTGTTTTACATATCTCCAATAAAAAAAGGGAGTCTTGATATGCTTCTCTTTTGTAATTTTTATATTTCACTGTAGTGGTTCTAGGTGTCACCTGCCCCTCCCTCTCAGTGTTCACCCAGACTAAAGTCAGTCAGCTGGAAGTTAAAGAATGAAGCTTTGTATTCACAGCTTGACACAATTTACAAGCATACATATATATATATACACACACAATATATTACAGATATTTACAACTGCATCTATACAAGTTAAGAGTAACACATAAATACAAGACCCCTCCCAAGAGTTAGAGTGTCCAGAAGGAGCTCCAAACCACCTTTTCACCTTCTTTCCACCACCTCCTTATCTCAGAATCTCCTTTCCCTGCAAGGTGATCTAGAAGGGTCAGCAAGAGGTGTTAGAAGCAGAACGATTAGTTGGAAGATGTGCAGGGTCAGGCAGAAGAGTTAATACAGCAAAAGCCAGGCACAGACTGTCTTATCTTTATTTGTGTCTGTGTTTTCCTATGTCCCAGCAGAATGAACAAGTAATTTAGACATCACCTGATTTTTGTTTTCACAGCCAACAGTCTCTCTCATTAAAATATTCCAATTAACCTCAAACCAGCACATTTGCCAAAATATGAGACACAAAAGTGCCAGAAAATGTTAGAAACTGAAGTGGTTCTGAAGAAGATTCAATTCAGATCTCAAACTTATCCTCCAAAACAAAAATCACTCACCATCTCTACACCAAACCAGTCTACCTGTGGACTTGCAGCAGCTTATCACTTGGGGATAACTTGCCAGTCTCCCAGATCTGTCACTACATATTTTTTTTTTGCCTTCAATAATTCAAACTTTTACCTTAGTTTTAGGTACAACTCCTAGCCCCAGCTTGTCATCCACAAGATAGGCACCAGCTTCAGAGAGGTATCCCTGATTTGGAACAAGGCAGCCTCTGCCAAAGCAGCAAGGACAACAAATTTTGTGAAAATATTTGGTCCACTTTGGATTTAGATGTCCATAAGGCTCTTCAGATTTTGGTTTGAATACTCCAATAATTTTCTAGGATGAAAAAAAAAAAAACCAAAACCATGAATACTTGGCATTGTGAATGATTAAAATTCTTTTGAAAATCAGTTATTTGAAAATACACTGGATGATATACAGTGGATTCTTGAGTTGCTCTGTTTGATGAGGATATAAGCCAAAATTGTATTCCAAATAACTTTGTATTTTAATGCCTACTAATTAAAAATAAGCTCCTGATAAAATGAAAGCATGCTCATATTTAGTAAGTTTTTCAAAATGAAAGAGGACTGAATTTTAGTCAAAAGTCTAATGTTAGGTTTCAAATTGTTTAAGAGACTTATTTCATTTGTCCCTGTTGAATCACCTGTTTAAAATCAACTTGCCAGCTTTTCAATTCCCAGAACCACAGTGGTGTTTGGTAGTATATGCCAAGCCATTAATTATCACTCTGGACAATTCTTTTCACAAAGTGCTTATTTTAAAACAGAGCTTAGCTCATTCTATTACTTGCCTGGACCATATTATGCTATAGCAGCAAACGCAGACATGGTTTTTCAAGGTTTCACTGAAGTTGATATCTTGCTAGATTTGAAAAAGCCACTGCTGTTGAGAACCAAAGCAGAACCAGAAAGCTTAACACACAGGCAACCTATCAAGGCAGTCCTGGTTTTGCATGTCAGAAACACTTTCTAGACTGACTCCATTGATATTGTCAATTAGCCAGTAGCTGAACTATCAAAAATGTGTTGTAGAACAGTTTGTAACAGACACAGTATATTTTACTTTATTGGTTACACAATGAACAGCAAATGCAGAAATATTCAACACTTCAAATGTTGCTTAAGAACTGAACTGCTTTGTAACAGTATACACCTATGCCAATAAATGCAAAAATTATTTTAATTAGGCAAGTTTAGTATTATTTTACCAAAGGAGCCAAATCAGCAATTAGGATGACCTAATGGAAACAGACTATTTGACCTGCAACCTCCTATTAGTGTGGATAAACACTTCAGAAGCTGACCAGTAAGAAGGCTTAGCACATCCTTAATAAGCTCTTTCCCAGCACAAGAAGAGCAGATTACTCAAGAAGAATAGGAGAAAGCAAGTCACAAAACTGGTCTGAGGCAGAATGATGCAATACTCTCAAGCAGGATGTGAAAACCATTCTACAACTGGGAGTGCAAAACGAGGTTTTATCAGACCTTTAACAGGGGAACCAAATCTAGACAAGCTCTGAATTCAGTACACAAAACAAAAGCAAAATTGAAAGTCAGCTACAAATTCAGTATCACTGCTCTCACGGCCCCATGATGGCAAACACTTTCACCTTTTATCATAAATTTTTTCTAGCTTATAGAAATGAGGAAAAAGTAAAAAAAAAAAGTTTTTTCAGTTTTCATTTCTCCTAAATGCTTACACTCAAACCAACGACCTGCATGAAGGGGGAAGGCAAGTCACTCCCAGGAACAAAACAACACTTCATTGCAAGACAGAATTAAAACCACGCAAGGAAAATAAATTGCCTTTTAAGCAAGAAGGAAATAAGGTGCTTCACCTAAAATCCTGTGGTTACAAAAATGCTAAGTACTCGCTAGAGCCAGTAAGAGTCTCTCAAGCATTTGCTTACTCACCAGAAAAAAACCCTACAAAATCAGGCTGAAAAGGCTTCACACAGACTTGTACATATGGAAACTCAGAAAAAGTATGATTTTTTCCTAAACAAAGAGGAAATGACCATATATAGGATGCAGGAAAGAATAACAATCTTGAACATGTTCTGCAAACCCAAGCACTTGAAAGGTTACAAATTCCTTGCCCAACACAATTGGGATCTTCAGAATTAATGAACATCTGCATCTACCTAAGACCAGAAGACCTCTGAGTAAGCTTAAAATAAAATCAGATATAATAAATGAACAAAGGTATGGTGGTTGGGAGTCTTATTTTTAGAAACAGGTCATTAAGCAAAGACTTCCTGATGTAAAGAAAACAGTGTGAACCTATGCTTAGAACATTTTCTCTGACTAAATGATGCTAACCAGGTGTTACTTTTCAAGCAATATATTCAGGCAATTGTTACCTAGCTCTCCTGAGGTTACTTTCAAACCGATGACCACTATTGGAGGTACCATTTACCACTACGGCCGGGGAAAACAAATCTTGAAGTCAAGATTCAGCAGATAAGCACAAGTAAAAAGGCAGATTTGTTTATGACACTATTCTTGCCAAACTAACATTTATAGGAGGAAGGATACATGACCTAAATAAAGGACTACCTAAAAAGAAAAGAGATAAAAAAAACAGGAAGTTTGGCTACAGAAACCTAAACCAACACCTCAATCAGAAGCTCAGTTTTGTAAAAGATGAAGTAAAACAGGCAAAGAACAAAATGTTAAGATTCTGCACAGAGCAATTCCTGTATTGTTTTCAGATGTTAGAGAGGCCTTTTTTTTATTTCATTGGTGTGTATTAATTAAAACACAGTAAAAGTGTTAACAGATGAGTAATAGTTATTTGGCTTAGCTTATGCTGCAAGACATAATTAGAAATCCAAATATTCTTTGTGTTGCATATTCCAACACAGATTTGGGCACACCAT
This sequence comes from Tricholaema leucomelas, assembly GCA_013400475.1. Lineage (NCBI taxonomy): Eukaryota > Metazoa > Chordata > Aves > Piciformes > Lybiidae > Tricholaema lacrymosa > Tricholaema leucomelas. Next base: position 479,256 of record WAAF01012839.1, read on the forward strand.
AAATTATTAAACAAACTAATTTAAATAGGATTTTAAAATTTCCATTTAAAACTCATTGCTGATTATGTCTCTGCTTTTGCAGTTATAAGCTCACCCCTTTTGGATCCTTGGCAAAGTAACTCCCACTGGATCCTTGAGAGATTCTTTCTGGAAAAACTCCACACTCTATAGCTTGCTCTGCTCTCAGAATAATTTCTGCAAATTCTGGATCATCTAAAAATATATTCATATCAGCAGCATGTCCTATATGCCCTGAAAAACAAGAAAACAAGCAATCTTTAGTGTAATTTTTACAACACATTAACAACAACATAAATACACACTGAAAAGCCTTCCCTGCTAATGCTCATTCAACAGCAGGCTGAAAAATGTGGTCCATTAAATCAGTGCAAGCTTCCCACTGTTTTACCTTTTGTTTAATCAGGCCAATCTGTAACAACTGGTTTGAGAGTAGCACTGCAAAGTGTTTATACTTTTAAAGGATCTTTTAAAAAGTTTTGTTTGCAGCCTATAAGGAAAAAAAATCTCAATATTATATCTGTAAAAAAAAAAAAAGTGCTAAAGATTTCACCTTAAAGATCAGCTAGTTTCAACCTCCCTCCATGAGCAAGAATTTCTTCCTACTACGTAGTCTAAATCTACCCTTTTCAAACTTCAATCATTCCCTCTCATCCTGTCACTACAAGCACTTGTAAAAAGTCCCTTCTCAGCTTTCTCGTAGCCCTGTTCAGATACTGGAAAGCTACTATGAGGCTGAGCAGCCCAAACTTTCCCAGCCTGTCCCCACAGGGAAGGTGCTTCAGCCCTCTGATTGTGTTTCTGGCCTCTTCTGAACCTGCTCCCAGTCCCTTTCACACTGGGAGCACCAGAACCAGATGTACTACTGCAGGTGGGGTCTCATGAAAACAGAGCAGAGGGAAGAATCACTTTCCTTGCCCTGCTGGTTACATCTCTTTTGATACAGTCCAGGACAGGGGTGCCTTCTGGGCTGCAAACATTGTCAGCTCACGTTGAGCTTTTCATGAACTGGCACTCCCAAATCCTTTTCCTCAAGACTGTTCTTGAGCCACTCCTCACACAGCCTGTATTTGTGCTTGGGATTGCCCTGACCCAGGTGTAGGACCTTGCATTTGGCCTTGTTGAACTTCGTGAGGTTCACCTGAGTCCACTTCCCAAGCGTAAGTCTCTCTGGATGGCATCCCTTCCCTCCAGCATGTCAACCGGACCACACATCTTGGTGTCACCGGCCAACTTGCTGCGGGTAACTCAATCCCACTGTCCATATTATTGACAAGAATGTTCAACAGCACTGGTCCTAGTACTGACCCCTGATACTGTCACTGGTCTCCAATTGGACATGGAACCACTAACTGCAACTCTGAGAGTGGCCATCCAAGCAATGGTCAACCCCTCAAATCCATACTTTTCCAATTTGGTGACCAGGATGTCAAGCAGAACAGTACCAAATGCTTTACACAAGCCCAGGTTGCTCTTCCCTTAAGCACTGATGCTGTAACTCCATCATGAAAGCCACCAAGTTCGAAAGGCAGGATTTGCTCTTGGTGAAGCCATGTTTGTTAACCTCAATCACCTCTTCATTTTCTATATGCATTAGCAAGACCTTCAGGATCTAGCTTCATGATCTTGCTAGGCACAGAGGTGAGACTAACTGGCCTGTAGTTCTCAAGGTCTTCCTTTTTATCCTGTTTTAAGATGGGGGTTGTTTCCACTTTTCTAGTCAGCAGGGACTCCACCAGACTGCTATGATCTTTCAAATGTGATGGACAATGGTTTGGTAATTTCATCTGACAGTGTCCTCAGGACCTGTGGGGTGGATCTCATGGACTTGTGCACCTTCAAGTTCTGTACATGGCTGCTATTTTAACATGATTAAAGGCAGTACCTTTTCCCAGTTGCATCTTTTTCTCTACAGTCTCCTATTCTGACCATAATTCCATTATGCAAACACTCTTTTTGATGCAATACCATCTGTTGCGTGTTTGTTCCACCTGACACATGAAACAATCCTGTACCTTCAAGTGTTAGGCAAACAGACAAGGTAAGGAGGAAACAAGAACAAGAGATGAGATGTTGTGATCAAGCACCATTCCAAGATTTCCCTACATACTCCTGCAGCAGATGCCAACCAGTGCTTTGCATTCACCACCCTGATTGACCCAGTGGTGCAAGACCCACAACTCTAATCTCTGCTTTGAAGCATCACTGCTATGTTTTGCTAGAAGCATTCTCATCAACACATCTTAAGCTGGGTCGGATACAAGGCAGAACTCTTACTGTTTTAACAGTCTGTTCACATTACAGGTTAGGTCTACTCCTGAGATCACTGGATAAAGGATGAGATTATTTTCTTATGGTTAAGCACAGGACCCCTACAGAAGCTCTCCGTGGCTAGTAACAAAACCGCTACCAGCACAGAATCCTAGAATGGTTTAGGTTGGAAGGAACCTCAAAGATCACCTAGTTCCAACCCCCTGCCATAGGCAGGGACACCTCCTACAGGTCGCTCAAGGCCTCATCCAAGCATGACTTGCTTTGCTCAAATTGATGGAGTTTGTTTCATTCTTTAAATGTGCTATTGCTGCAAAATAAACAACTCTCACCAGTCTCTGGCAAGAAATTCTACAGTGTAATCACAATTATAAACATTACTAATGATAAAAGTCCACAGATTTCTGACAGCAAACTTTTCCTAGAGGTACCTTTGTTTACAAAATTGCACAGATTAACAAAAAAAGCCATAAATATCGTGTAGTTTATCACCTTTCCCATACATTTAGAATGTCATACTTATGCTGCTTTTCAACTGATAGCTCTTGCATTTCTGAATTTTCCCACCACATTTCTTTCTCTCTTCAAGACTGCATGTCAAAACATTGAAAGCAGATACATTTTTGTAAACACCAAAAATGTGACAGTAGCGATGGTACAAAGAAGTAAACAGATGACTGGGATAAAGAACAAAGTGAAGAGGTGAGGGTTTCAAGCATATAGCTGATGGAATAGGCAAAGCAAGCAGAAAACTCGAGAGATTTGGCCAGGTGTTCAGGAAGCAAAAGCCACCACAGAGCAGTCTGTAAAACATGCAAAGCCAGAGGTTTAAAGAGATATGACAGAAACAAAGCAAAGCCCAACAAAACAGAAGACAGAGAACAAGGAGAAGTTAACAGTGGAGACACTCATGAAGATGCAAATGAGTTTCGCAGCCCTGCACAGAAAGCTTTGAAATGTTGAGCTATTCGTAGCACTCTCCCTTCAGAGACCATATGCCGAGCAAGGGCAACGCACCTCTGCCCCTTGCCGATGCTCTGCCTTCGGACAAAGGAGCGTAATAAGCTCCCTCTGAGTCAGGGACAGCTCAGGAAAACACCGGGCATAGCACAAAAAGCACACTTTGGTCTCTTCAGGTACTTCTCTCGCCTCGCTGGCAGGACAGGGCAGAGGGTACCTCCGCCAGACGAGGCAGCCGGAGCGCCATCCCTGGCAGAGCCAACCTACCCCAAGCCGCGCACCCCCCGCAGCTCCCCTCCGCGTCCAGCCAAGTCCAGCGGAGCAGGCGGCGGCCCCGGGCCGTACCTGCAGGGGCGCGGGGCTCCTTGTCCCAGGCGGCGCACGCCCGGCGGCCGCGGCCGGTACCCGACGCCCGCAGGAGAGGCTCGTCCTCTCCATCCCCCTCGGGCCCCGAGTCCTCTGAGTCCTCCTCACCCTCCTCTTCCTCCTCCTCGAGCCCCGGCTCCCCACACAGCCTCACAGCCCCGCCAGGGGCAGCTTTTGCTCGTTGCGGGTCCCGCCAGGGCGGCCCTGTCTGAGGCAAAGAGTCCTCGAAGACGAGTAGCCGCTCATCAGGTTCCTCAGCACCCAGCTCCGCCATGGGCGGGCGCGGGCTGAGCGTGGTAAGAGGCGCCTCCGGCCGAGTTCAGGCCCCTCCGCCGCAGCCCATAGCAGTGACTACAGCGCGCCGCCACCGCGGCTCCTGTCACCACTGTGCGCATGCGCGGCACCGCGCCCCACCCGCCGCCGCTACCTGCTTAAAGAGGCCACGGCGCCTCCCGGTCGCCTCCGCTCTAAGCAAACGAGTCCGGGTGTTGAGTGGTACTCGGCACTGGGGTAGCTGTGGTCTCCCAAATGTTCTACAGGCCAGCCTCCGGTCATGGGGCTGGCACGGCGGGCTGCAGAGTACTGACGCCTTTGACCACGGCTGTAGTCGGGGAATGGCGAGGTTTGTTCAGCTTCCAAAAGGAAGCCTAAAAACAACAGGTGTGAAAAAAAATACTAATGTTTTGTCATTATTTTCATATTCCCAGAACTATCCCGGTGTTACTGACTCTAAGACAGAGGATACAACTACAGGACCAACTTTGACCTGAATGCCTTCTCCTACACCCCTACAATAACTGCACATAGTTATTATTAATTATTCTTATAATTGCTCCTCATAAAAGGATTTATTCTGCATATTACCTGGATCATGGAAGGAGAATTACTTTGTTTACTGGCAAAGTAAAAACCTTACTGAAACACTTGTGTTTGTTTTGTCCCAGGTTACCTGTCAGCCAGTGGACTTTGGAACTAAGTTCACTGTCCATTACTTACATAACTATTAATTTCTGTAACATTTGATAAAATCTGTTCACGCTTGCATTTGTTTCCATTTATTTTCTATTAAAAGTGAACATACTTGGTCAACTCCGACTCCAGATAAACAGCCACTTTATGCCTAGCAAACAAGCGTAGGAAGCATACAACTGGATGTAGCTTTCTGTACAGAGAACAAGACTAGTGTTAATTCCAGCAAAAAGATCAGCCTAAAAGGGGAGAAGTCTGACATCTTTCACAGGAGACCATTAAGGAAGACTGCATCTCCCTTAAACTACATATTAGTTATGAGCTACAGCTGTTTCAATAACATTCTCAAACAGTTTATCCATGGGTTTCTAAAAAGTATTAAAAGTTCTTGCTTTTGAATGAAGCAATCAAGAAATAATTCGTTAGTTATTTCCTCTGGTTTAAGGATGAGTGTACACAAGCTAGCATATGTCTAAACGCAGATAACTTAGTTTTCATTTTTACTGCAATGAGAGTTCTGTAGCTTGCTCACAGGTCTCGATCTAAGAAGTCTTTACGTTTCCTCAATCCTCAGTAGTGCAGACGTCAAACAGCACAACAGCCCATAATTCAACGAAATATACATTATTATCATCGTTATTAACAAACTATTACTTTTAATTCTGAGTCGCTAATACTCTCAATTAGGCACTTGGAATAAAATTACTAGCAATTAAATCATGCAAATAAGTTTGATAATTTTCCTTATCCTAACACTTTTGTCACTGTCCCTCTAATCCGTGGAGCATACTTTGTCGTCTGTTTATAACTTGCACCTGAGAGCTGTGCCGAGACATTGGAGTGGGAAAAACGAGACGAAAAAAGGAAATACCTGGAAATTGGGCGCTTTTCGCTTTGGGTGAGCGCCCTCTTGTGGTGCTTTATAGAACAGGAGTAACAGCTGTTCGGAATTTGTGAAGAGCAGCAACACCAAGTCACATCACAGCAATCCAGCTGCAAGACGTCTTGGGGGGACTAAAACGCGGGATAATTCAACTCTCAAAGCTTTTACGTTCAAAAGGACTGTGATAATTATAGCCTGAGACAACAATTCAAACAAGTGTGTAAGAATACTTTGTCAGAATGCCTAGAAGATCCTAATCAGGCTAATTAGACCTACAGAAGCAAGAGGGTCACTATGTACTTTCCACATGTTAATTAGCCTTCTGAGCTTAAAATTGTAAAGCAGAAGAATCAGATAAGACTTCCTGAACAAATTCAGTTCATCGGATGCGGGCTGGTTAAATCCAAACATTAGGATAAACACCTTGTATAATTAACACACCCCTTCAGATTCTCTACGCTGGTAGTTTTAGGAAGGCCAGTGGCAACCTGCCAGGCCCTGTTGCTGCCTGAGTGCAAAGGACAGTGCAGGGAGGGAGCTGGGGGCTCCAGTACCCCGAGGAGCCTCTGGGCTCCAGGGAAGTCAACACCTGCTGAAGCTACACTGATGGTTCCTAGTAAAGTTGTGATTGCTGTCCCAGAATTCCCACTGTCATAACTGTGTTTTTCCAAACAACGTATAAAATAAAACAAATTAGCTGTCTTCTAGCAGTGTGTAACGCAGTATTTGCACTGCCCGCACAGCCCTGGCAGGTAGGGCAGGCTGAAGCTGCGCCAAGTCAGCTGACGGCTGTTTCTGGCTGCGGACAGTCACACAGCCACCTCTGCTCACAAAAAAGGCTTTCACCGTGACAAGAACCTTACGGGGAGTTATGAGACTCTTCTCCGTAGTCCAATACTAAACTTGGAGAGAACAACTCAAGCAGAGGTTCCTCACAGCCAAGAAATCTAGTTTTTGGTGGGTTACTTCCTCCTTCCCCTCACGTAGGGACCCACACGGTAGCTTTGGACAAAGGCTGCCGCATGCCCGCGTAGTTTCTGTACCACAACCAAGCAGAACAACATACCCACACAAAAAACAAACCCGCTCCTCCTCAGCAAGGGAGCGGGAGGCGAGGCCAGGTACGGCCCAGCCTCTATGAAGGGCGGGGCTCCGGTAGTGGTCTGTGGCGCAGGCGCCACGTTCGTTCCGGCGGGAAGTGATAGGCCCGTAGGTGGGCGGTTGGGCAGTTCTGTGCGTGGTGCAGCGCGGTACGGCACGGTACGGCACGGTACGGCGCTGAGGGGGAGCGGTATCGGCATTAGGAGCCAGTGCTGCCGGGAGCCTCGGTCAGCCGCGTCAGTGGGAGCCGCGGCGCTGCCCGCCCCGCGGCCATGAACGCGGAGAACTTCGGCTGCGGCGAGCGGCTGGTGACGGCAGCCTACGTGCGCCAGGGGGCGCAAGGCCGCCGCGCGCACGAGCTGCGGCTGCGAGCCCTGCTGGAGCAGGTAACTGCGGCTGCCCGCCTGGGCCGTGCTAAGCGCGGAGGGCAGCGCTGGGTCGCTCGCCGGCGTAGGCCCGCCGTGGACCCTGGGCAGCGCTGATGCTCTCTCGGCTTGGCACGGCCGGAGCGTCGCTTTAGCCCCGTATTTACACAGGCCTGCCGGGCTCCGCGGACACCCGCCCCTGCAACTTCCACAGTGGGGTCAGAGGCCTCGGTAACCCCCGTGGCGGTAGGCAGGGGCAAGGTCCAGGAGAGGTGGCTCGGGAGGGACCGGCACCCTTTGCCGTCGTGGCAGAGACATTACGGAGCCCCAAAAGGAAAGGTGGCTTCTGGGAGAAAAAAAATTGCTACTTTGGGCTGTACATTTGCCGGGAAAGGTCCAGAAAACCCCAAATAAAAATAAATAGCTGAAGGAGTTTTTAACAGCGGCAAGATGCTAGCGTGTTTTTACACGAGGTAAAAACTTAGGCTTATAAGGTGACAAACCAGTGTATTTCTTTGTCTCCAATTTAAAGAATTCTCAGTGAATTCTTAAATGTTTTGGTTCTTGAAGTCTCCTAATCACATAATCCACTGTTTCAAACTTAACTTTAAATCCACACTTAAGATTTTAAGTAGTTCTACTGAATTGTTTTACTGTGCTAAAGGCAAACAAAAGCCTCTGAACGGCGGAGCTGTTGTAGTGATGCTTCGTGGGCTTGTGAGGCCCTTTTCCTCTGAACATCTCATCAGCTCACAAGGACGAGGGCAGTTCTTAACACAGTGAAGGCGTAGGAACATGTCTCTAGCTGCAGTTTTTGACCTATTTCATTCTGTGATTTCCTTATCTGTTGGGAAATAGCTAAAAAAGAAAATGCAGATAAGATGGTGTGTTACAAGTGAAGCTATATTTTCCTTTAGCTCATAACTAATTTTGGGGGGGTTCTGTAATACCCGGTGATCACCCTTTTATCTGTTTGTTGGATTCCTGTAGTAGATTGTTTGATGTGTTCTCTAGACAACAGTCTGTAGTGCTCTAGGGAGTAATTAACCCCTGTGTGCTGCCGTGGTTTTTGTGTGTACCTAATGTGCCTCTGGTGAGACCACACCTGCAGTGCCGTGTCCAGCTCCCGGGCTCTCAACACAAGAAGAGTGTGAATCTGATGGCTAGGGTCCAAAGGAGTGCCACAAAGATGACCAGAGGGCTGAAGTAACTCTGGTGAAGACAGGGTTAGAGAGTTGAGGTTGTTCAACCTGGAGAAGGCTGCAGGGAAATGTTACAGCAATCTTTCAATACCTGAAGGGTGCTACAAGGAAGCCGTGGAGGGACTGTTCATGAAGGCTTATAGCACCAGGACGAGGGGCAATAGTTTTAAACTAGAGAAGGGTGGGTTTAGGTTTGTTGGTGGAACACTGTCCCAGGTTATCCAGGGAGGTGATGGAGCCTGCGTCACTGAAAACATTCAAGCTCATACTTGATGGCCCGCTGATCAGCCTGAGCTTGCTGGGGATGGCCCTTCTTAGTGCTGGAAAGTTAGACTAGATGACCTCTAGAGGTCCCTTCCAACCCACTGCATTCTTTGATCCCTATGATTAAGGAACGCTTGAAAGTGAAAAGTACCCTGACTATTTCAATATCGAGGTATGCTGATATAATTGCACTTAATACATCACTAAATCACTCCAGATACAGGTTTGCAGCATTTGATAATATCTAACAGCATAATGAAAACACAGAGTCCTGTTTCAGTGTGAGAAAGAAGGGCTGTAGCAATCTTAACAAGTGGCATACTTTTTTAAAGATTTCTAGTTCTTGTAGTTACCTTTATGTTATTGTTGTTATTATTAAGGGAAAGTGCCCAGAAGATGGCTGGGATGAAAGCACCATCGAGCTGTTTCTTCATGAACTTGCTGTTATGGATAGCAATAACTTTCTGGGCAACTGTGGTGTGGGTGAGAGGGAAGGAAGAGTGGCATCAGGACTCGTTGCCCGAAGGCATTACAGGTACAAATTATTGGCAGTTTGAATTACTCAGATTTATTAATTTTGCTTTCAAATGGCATGTTTTGTTGTGTCTATCTGAGACCTTGATAGCATTTGAGAACAACAATACAATGCTGTGCTGAATTGTTACAAGTTTCTGTATTGAATTTTCATTACCAGCTCATTAAAAGGTCTTAAATGAAACAAACATCTTCTCTCAGGGTCATGTCCTGTATGCTGATCTGGTGGAAGCTCAAGATGCTGAGATGATTGCATGTGTGGGAAGCAGAGATCTTCCTGTTTTAAACTAACCTGTGCATGTCTTTCCTTTTTTAATACTGTACAGCTTTTCTTCTGTATGTTATTAAAAGCTCCTGCCTATTGTAGTCGTAAAGTATCAAACTTTCATAGTGAGCAGCTGTTTTTGTTTTATTTTCATTAATATCTTTAGAATGTAGTTAGTTGATATGCACATGAAAGCCCAGTCCACCTTTAATAGATTAAATAAGGAGATCTATAAAGGCCTGAAGAGCTTTTAATAACTTGATGATCCTTCTGACACTTCATGGTTATGTTGGATGCTATAATTCTAGAGGCTCTACCTTAAAATTTTTATTAATATAGTCTTCTTAGCGTGAAGTCCTATGCTTAGGACCTTGCTGTGGTGTTTTATCTAACAGGAATGAAGTGAAGTGAAATTTCGTAGTATGTTTCTCCCTGAAAGATAAACACAAAAGCATGTAAGAGAACAAAAATATACTAACCTTTACCATAGAAAAGTTGAATAACTTAGGCTTAGCGGCTTTCATAACCCCAACATGAGAAAAGTAATGAATAAGGCCAGGTATACATCAGTTTGTGGTTTTTGGTGTTCTATACTGCTCTTTAGGATGTGTGGTGAGGGTCACACTGGGGCAAGTATCCAAGGGATTATTGATTTCTGGCAGTGCTGGAGAAAGCATGCCCGGCTTCTGGCCAGAGAGAGCCTGAGCTGGCATTTGGCTGCTGTTTGTCTGATGCATCACCGTCACCTGGCATCTTGCTTTCACCTGTGAGCATTGTCAGGTAGCAAGGGATGGCACAGAGGCATCCTCCACTGGGTTCTGCAGTAAATTTTACAGGTAGCTTTAGGAGTGATGGAGATAGCAGGAGATGGTTCTCAAGCTGCCTTTACTTTCAGCTTAATAAATTTAAGGGCCTTCTTAGGAAGGGGTATGTGTGTTCAGAAAAGAAAAAGTAGTAGTATGAGAAAGCTGTTAAGAAGGTACCAACAGGAGCAGCACAGGAGAATATTTTCGATGGAGTGAGGATTATGTGCAAGTTTCATTTAATTACCAAGCTGTTGTTGATCTCAGCCTATAGTTTGAAATAGGGAAAACAGTTTAAGCTGTAAAACTATGCTCCAAGAAGTTTTGAATTCCATGCACTCACCAGACTGCATTTTACTCTACTGCCAACAGAGAACTGTCAAAACAGAATTAAGGCCATAAATAGATGGGCATTGTTACTGGCTTACTTGAGCAGCTGCTGCATTTCATCTGTGGGTGAAGTTAGTTCTGTGAGCTTAGATTTTAGAAACTAACAGGATAACTCCTGAAAGGTGATGAGTAATATCCAACATTTGTAAACTCAGTTTATAAACATAGTTTAGAAGCAGAATGCAGAGAGAGAGAGAGAGAGAGGTGGTGTGGCATGGTGCATAATACTGAATAGCAGAGTGAGGTAGATGAAGTGAAGGTGCAGAAAAAGATGGATAAAGTGATACGCTGTCTTTCAGGACATTTTGTCACAGTATAGATTATTTCTCTGCCCTGTGGAGAAGTTTAGGCTCGAGGTGAGGAGAAAATTCTTCACTGAGAGAGTCATTGGACACTGGAATGGGCTGCCCGGGGAGGTGGTGGAGTTGCCACCCCTGGAGCTGTTCAAGGCAAGGTTGGACGTGGCACTTGGTGCCATGGTCTAGCCTTGAGCTCTGTGGTAAAGGGTTGGACTTGATGATCTGTGAGGTCTCTTCCAACCTTGGTGATACTGTGATACTGTGAAGCATTTGCCAGGGGAGTATCTGTATATAGTACTATGCCTATGGGATGCTACTCTGTAGGCAACTGAGTTTCGTTTTCCTTGGAATTGTCTGAGCATGTCAGCATTTATAATGCTAATTCATCAGACATCAGGAAGTGCTGAGCTGTGCTTTAGCACCTGGCAGGTTTCCTTTAAAGGTATTGCTACTGTGGGTCTTCTCAAAGTTTTTATTTGCATACTGAAACATTGCTATCTACTCTTTTGAAAAAAGAAAAAAAAGGCTAGAAAAGACAGTTTGTGAAGAGCTGCAGTTTATAGAACTCATGATAGTTAATGATCACAGAGTCACAGAAACATCCAGGTTGGCAAAGCCCCTCAGGATCACCAAGTCCAACCTATAACCCTACTCTACAAGATTCACCTTAAACCATATCCCTAAGCACCACATCCAAACAACTCTTAAACACATCCAGAGGTGGATACAGTATTTTTCACAATGGTTTATCAAACTGAATTGTCTTCAGCCAGCTTTGGGATGTGAAAACAAAAAGCTGATGCATGTGTTCAACCTTTTTGTTTTGTTTAGACTGATCCATGGAATTGGAAGGTCAGGTGATATTTCTGCAGTCCAGCCCAAAGCAGCAGGGTCAAGCCTTTTGAACAAACTCACCAATTCAGTTGTTCTTGATATTATAAAGCTGACTGGTAGGTATAAATCTGACAGTATCTCCTGTTTGTGGGGACATGTCATGGCTTCTTCATGTTAACTTCTGACTTTTTATGTGCAGGTGTCCGAACAGTGGCCAGTTGCTTTGTGGTTCCTATGGCAACTGGCATGAGTCTAACTCTGTGTTTTTTAACACTGCGGCACAAGAGACCGAAGGCGAAATACATTATTTGGCCACGTATAGACCAGAAATCCTGCTTTAAATCAATGATAACTGCAGGTAGGAAGGAGCTAACTGGCTATGCTTTGTATTCTTTTAACCTCATCTAGTAGAGTGCTCAGTTCATATGCGTACAGTAAGATCCAGAGAAGGCCTAGTGCGAGGTGGTCGAAGTGCTTTATTTGTACACTCCTGGTTCCTAACATGCAGTCACTCATAGGGATTGTCTTTTTAATGCCTTGTGAAGTGCAGGTGTACACTGAGCTATAGAGGTGTATAAAGTAGTCAGTAGAGAACACAGTACTGAGGAAGTTACAGTTCACCGTCAGATGCCTAATTTGCTGCCTTGACCACTATGTAAAGCCCAAAGGCCATGACTCAAATCTTTCAGGTTTATGCATGTGTCCTAGGAATTAGAATCATAGAATCAGTCAGAGTTGGAAGGGACCACAAGGATCATCTATTTCCAACCCCTCTGCCATGGGCAGGGACACCCTACCCTTGTGACAAGCTTTCTGATTTCAACATTCCTTTCTTTTAGAACATGGGAAGTGTTAGCTGCTCTGTTTATTTTTTATTGTGCAGTGTCACTCAGCTCACTCAGGAAACTAGTTTGGTGCCTTTCTTTCTTTAAGCTAAATGTCTTTCAAGTGGAATTCCTTGTTTACCAGACTATAAGTAAACAAAAGGTAGAAGTCTATCCCTTCTCTGAGGCTTTCCCATCCTGAAGGCAGATGTATGGGGTCAAGGAGATGGCAAGTAAGGGAGACCATAATTTTCCAGCTCGGTGCACATACCTGCAGGTGGTGGCATAGATTCTGGTCCTAGTTCCTAGGACACATTTATTTTTTGCACAAAACCCTCATTAGATAAAAATGACTAAACACTTGGAAGCAGTGACTGGATTCTGTCCAGGTAAGAGGCAGAAGTGTTTAAAATGAATCAGGTCAGAACAAATGGAACATGTATATAAGAAAAGTGGGAGTATTTTTGGAATGTTATGCTTAATTTAGAACATCAGGCCAAGGAAATTACCTTTATAATGGAGGAGGCTGTGGGGAAATTTAATTAATTTGTTATTTTTTTAATAGCTGAGATAATTCTTTTAATTAATTATGTGATAGCTATCAGCTGAAAATAGGAGAGAAGGAGGTATCAGATTATCTATTAAATGCAGTCTCTCTTCTGGATCTCTAACTGAAAACCAGAGTAGGGCTAACAGTGTCTAATCATTTCAAGCTTTTCTGTAGTGTTTGAGCCTTAAATGTCAACGTTCAGGCATGGTGTTGAGCCATGAAAGAGAAACTTCCATAGCTGTTGCCATATTACGCTGCTTTGGAAGGCACTTTTTCCCTTTTCCCCTCCTTTGCTTTCATTCAGTAAAGTGAATGTCCGTCTGGTTTTAAGAAAGTAATTCACTTCAGCTGGCATGGTATTGATGCTGTGCCATACTTGTTTGGGGAAGGGAATGTATGGTTACCAGTGTTTTATTCTGTAAACAAAACCTTTCTGGTTTGTTTATAAGCTACAAAGTTGAGCAACTGCTATTGACAGAATAGTTGGAAGAGGCATACAACAGTCATTTAGTGCAACTGCCTGTCCACTTCAGAGCTGACCAAAACTTCAAGTATCTTACTAAGGGTATTGTCCAAGTGCCTCTTAAACACTGACAGGCTTGGGGGACTGACCACCTCTCTGGGAAGTCTATTCTGGTGTTTGACCACACTTTTGGGAAGAAAATGCTTCCTAAAGCCCAGTCTGGATCTTCCTTGGTACAGCTTTGTCTTGTCATTGGATACCAGGCAGGAGAGACCATCACCTCCCTCTCTGCTTCACCTCCTCAGGAAGATGTAGAGTGCAATGAGGTCACTCCTCAGCCTCATTTTCTCCAAACTAGACAAGCTCCAGAGTCCTCAACTGCTCATCATAGGACATTTCCTTCCAGCTCTTTCACTAACTTTGCCTCCTTTGGATGCATTTGAGCACCTCCACATCCTTCTTAAATTAACACATTCATGTATATTTTTTTTCTTTTGGTCAGGATTTGAGCCTGTGGTAATAGAAAATGTATTAGAAGGTGATGAGCTACGGACAGATGTCGGAGCAGTGGAGGCTAAAATCAAGGCTCTTGGTGCTGAAAATATTCTTTGTGTGCATTCTACAACGTCTTGCTTTGCTCCAAGGGTACCTGATAGGTGAGTAGTGTGTTGTTATAGTGGGGGAAAAAAAACCAAACCAACAAAACCCCTTTCCATTATTTTGAATATCTATCTTCCTAAAATTGTTGCAAATAATTAGTAAAGAGACTTTTTAATCACCTTGCTCAAGGAGAATGGCAAGTTGAAACAATGTTCCACTTTCAGAAAAGTGTATTAAAAATGTGGTTTTCATCTCATGGCATAACTGAGGTTAATGATGATCTCTTGTGTCATTTTGGCAGCAGTTTTCTTATTTCATGGAAGTGGTAAAAGTAGGCTTCCAGAGAAGCATAATCCCGGAAATGTAGTTCCATAGCTAATGCCACCCTTCATATCACTGTTGCCTTTTCTACTCTTCTCCTCTAGACAATAACTTTCCCAGGTGAGAAAGCTACAACCAAATTTAAAATCTTCACTGGAGTACTGAAAGTGCAACTCAAGTAATGTTGATAGGGCGAATCATAGAATGGTTTGGGTTGAAAGGGATCTCCAAGATCACCTAGTTCCAACCCCCTGCCATAGGCAGGGACAGCTCCCAGTAGAACAGGTTGCTCAAGGCCTCAGCCAGCCTGGCCTTGAACACATCCAGGGAGGGAGCATCCACAACTTCCCTGGGCAACCTGTGCTAGTGCCTCACCACATTCACTGTTAAGAACCTCCTCCTAAGGTCCAAATCTCCCATCTTCCAGTTTAAACCTGTTACTCCTTGTCCTGTCATTACAAGACCTTGTAAATAGTCCCTCCCCAGCCTTCCTGTAGGTCCCCATCAGATACTGGAAGGCTACTACAAGGTCTCTTCAAAGCCTTCTCTTCTCCCAGCTGAAAAGCCCCAGCTCTCCTAGCCTCTTCTCATAGGACATGATTTGTCCTGCTCTAACTCACCTTGGTTTGAACATTTGCTGCATGATGCTCCTATTTAAAATTTCCAATTGTTAAATCACCGTTAAAGGAAGCTTAATATATATTGTTTCTTTCCTAATATTATGTGTCTATGTACATCACTTCTGTAGGTGCTGCAAAGGTGGCATTCAGGTACTAGCTGAAGCTGAGATGAGAATTAGGATTATGGATTAGAAGCAGGGTATCTGGGACGTTATTTCAATGTGTAGCTTCGTTATGAAGTAATTTGGAAGACTTCTCAGTCTGCAGATGGTTCATTGGAATGGAGGTGGCTAAAGTGCTTGGTGTATTGAATCACTTGTCTAAAATGAGCCCCCTTGTTACTTACAAAGCTTTTATTTGCTTACAAAAATAAGTATCAAGAAGCAAATTAGTTCTGAGTTCTAGAATTTGAACAGGTATATTTTTATGGGCTTGTGTATAATGCACTTAAGTGTGAGGTGTTAGTAGGATGACTTTTTTTCATAACTTTAAATGTAGTGGTTCATTTCTTCTGCTTGAATTTTTAACTTATCACAACCTTAAAAAAACTTGGGTCTAAAGCTCCTTTGCATCTCATGCTTTTTCTGTTAATTACTGTGTTGTCTGGTAAATTTAGTTGACTATTTCCAAGTGCAGCAAAGAAACATTATTGATTCTGAAGCACAGCAAGTAAAGATGTGTTTCATTCTGTTTTCACACCCCTAAAAAAACCCCCAGTATTTATCATAAGTTAACCCAGTTGCTAGAGGGATGTTAAAATGGTATAATTCTGTCAGAATACCATGAACATGGCTTGGAGTTGACTAGCAGATTTATTGGCTGACTTAAATCACAGCTATCAAAATTGAATAGTCTATTTTATAGCTTGGGTAAATGAATCTTTTCCTTATCTGCCTCCTCTTTTTGACATGCAATTGTTTTGTCCTCTGCAACTAAGAGATGAATTATTAGGTAGTGGCACTGTGTTATGATATACTACAGATATAGGAGGGTTTGAAAGCACTTTCTATTTAAAGGATACTGTCAACTGTTGAAGGCCATAACATTCATCTTCCTGCAGAAAGGAAAATCCCATACAGCATTTCTGGAGGGTTCCATTTTAAATGTCTGTTTTTAAAAATCTTGCTTTTGTAAAGCTTTATTGTGGTGGTGCTGTTTTCAAATTTTAAGTGTCTTAAGTGTTAAAAGATAGGGCAAGGGTTTTCTGCCTGGTACTGATAGCTGTCCTTTGAAGTGTTATTTACCTCTGTGGCAGTAATTCACTAGTGTACAAGCCCACTTCCTCAGGGAGACATCTGTTCTTAGTGTTTTACCTGCTGTTGCTGGGAGTTGTCTCTAAAAGCTACTGTATTTAAAACAGCTAAAGGAAGAAAAATGTCTTTTTGAGTTTGTGCTTAGCAGAAGTTTGTACCATTTTACTAGATAGAGAAGAAAGAGCAAAGCTTTCTTTCTATGAACTTTTGCAGGCAGGAGAAAGAATAAAGAAAGAATAAATAGAAAATATTTTTATAAGTCCCATTTGTGACTTTTATGAGCTCAGGTGATAGGAAAACTTACACGAATGCTTTGTTTTTCTGATGTGATTAAGCAGCACTTTTAATGGTTCATTTTAAGCTCTGGAAGCAGCCAAGTGCTGTGCATCTCCTGCATAATGAGATATTCTTTTCAAACTGTGGCACTCTGATCCTGTGTTGTAATATGGACCTCATTGTTCAGAAGAATATTCTTAGGAAAAGTTAAAGCTACTTTTCTATTTTCAGTACTTGTAGAAGCTTGCTTATTGTTGCTTTAAGTATTGGTGTAAAAAAACCCCAAACATTTGCAGCAGTACACTTTCTATTATTTCCAGTTTGGTGAAAAATCTCTACCTGTACTAACTGTTTTCCTTTGAGTCTCTCTGGAAGGTGAGGAATGACTCTGATTATGATCAACAGATCAGAAGGCAAAAACTTTGCCCTGTGCAGTGTTCTGTTTCCTGAAGTATTCTGTTAACATTACATAGTTCAGGATTCAGGATGTTGATAAATGTGAGAAATTATTGGGCATGCAGCTCCTGCTGAGTATCTTGAGTGTGGGAGATCAATACCTACATTATACTTACTGGTGTTTCCTAATCATTGAATAGCTGTGATTTCTTTAGGGGTAATACAGAGATGATGATGTCTTCCTAAGGACTGAGGTTCAGAAAATGTAATCTGAGGTTTGCAGCTGAATTTTTGTGTTGCAAAATGACATTGGGCAATGTAATAGAAATAGAATGCAAAGGAATGTCACCTCTTGGAAAATGTTTTCATACACTGTCAAGTTTTATACGAATGTCAGTAAATTATAGTGAGAGACTGTACGTAAAGGCGATAGGATAAAAAAGCATTGGAGGCTTAGAGCTTCCTGATTTATTTAAAAGAGAAAGAATATTACCTTTATCATCACTTGGAAGTTATTCTATGTCACCTTATTATTTTCAAATACATTTTATTTTAGAATGTATTTACAATTCTGTGGAGAATCAAGATGCTTTAAAAAAAAAAGGGCAGCATGTTTGCAGTGCTTCAAAGAAAGGGTACTGAGTACATGCATGCTTAAAATGCTGAAGGCCCTTACCCAAAATTACCTATGTAGCCACTTAAATCCCAGTTGGACTGGGAAATCAATCCAGGCTGAGCTCTCTGGGGTTTCTAAATGCAAGATAAGGGTTGTCTTTATTTCTGAGTAGACAGTTGAACCAAGTTTTAATTTGTCATTATCCACATTCAGACATTTTAGGGCTCTCAATTCCTTTGAAGAATGTATTTTCTGTTAATCAGTTTATCTGAAACAAACTGATTATCTGTTGATCTGAAATGAAGGTTTCAGCCAAAGGGTTGAAATATTAGTTCTTAAGATAAACAGAAGCACATAAAAAAAATCCTTCCTGTTTCATGACGCTTTTGATTCCCAGGATATATCCTAAAGTTGCCATTTTCAGACTGAATATTAGTAGAAAAGGGAAGAAACTGAGAACAGCTATAGCTCTGTTAGTTGTCATTAAAGTAGTGTTTTAAAAATGCCTATATCTGACACAGAATGATTTGGGATCTTTTTACTGGTTTCTAGACAAACTTTCAGTGAAGCATGAAAAATTTCAGTCCAGGTCAACAATTTGCAACAGATGTAAAAGCTAACAGAATTTTCTTCTTAATCTTTATAGCTTAAAATGACAAGAGCTGTCTTGAGGTACTCATCAAAACAAAAAAATTCTTTTCTCATTTTGACCTCATTTCAGCCTTTAAATGGTCTGACTTGAAATGTGAGTTATCACTGCTTCTCTCAATTACAGTTTTGTGCTCACAGGCTGGAAGAACTGGCTGTGATTTGTGCTGGTTATGACATTCCCCATATTGTCAACAATGCCTATGGAGTTCAGTCTTCAAAATGCATGCATCTTATCCAGCAGGTAGGAGCTGTGTATTTCCAATAATAAATCTTTTTAAGAAGTATAAGCAAATCCCTGATAATAGACACTAGTTTTATCAGGTGTTTCACAGCTTTGAGACTAATCCCATGTGTGTCAGACATTTGAACAATTTTCTGACAAAGCAGAGCAGAGGAAGATAGAACTTTAAAATAGCATTTGTTGTTTCTATTATGTGCTTTTCATGTAATAACCCCAAGTACATTTCAGTTTTGTTTATGTTCAAATGTTTTTCATAATGGAAAAACAAGTCCATAATAAACTGTCTAAAAGTATTTCCTCAAAAAAAAAAAGAAAAAAGATCATAGTTGAACAGAGATTAAGCCTTCAGCAGAATGTGACTTAGAGGATTCTACAGCAACACTTGATGTTGTCACTGTTCAAATACTGTTGGCACAGAGTAGAGCTGATGGAATTGCCTTAAGTTCAGTGTTCAACAGAGTTTAATTTCTGTTGCTGTTCAGTTTGAAAAGGAGGTTGCTTAATATCTAAGATCAGCCATGGAACTCGGACTTCTTGCTTGTTTGCTTGCTGCAGTGGGCATGAGCAAACCTTCAGCCTTTTCTCTCTGTTGCCTGTATCAAAAGAATAGGAGGCTGTTTTTTTTTTTTGACACCACTATGACTATGAATTTAAAATAAGCTAGTCATTTTCTAAATGAAGAAAACATGATATTAGCTGGCACATACCAGTTTGTTACATAGTTACCACAGGAACATCGCCTTGGCATTCCTGAATCTTGCAAGAGTGAAGGAATTGGACAAAGCTTGAATCATAATCACATAACCATTTTGGTTGGAAAGATCAAGTCCAACCATTATCTAAATTCTACCAAGTCTGATGCTAAACCATATTCCTCAGCACCACACCTCCACATCATTTAAACACCTGCACTCTGGGGAGCCTGTTCCAGTGTTTGAGAGTCCTTTCAGTCAAGTTGGTTTTTTTCTAATACCCAACCTAAGTCCTTCTGTTGCAACTTGAGGCCATTTCCTCTTGTCCTGTCATGTGTTGCTCCTGAGAAGAGACTGACTCCAGCCTCCCTTCAGAGAGTGCTAGGCAGCCAGAAGGTCTCACTTCAGCCTCCTTTTGCTGCAGAGAAGAAGGCTATGTGGTCTCCTCTGCAAGGCTGAAGAGATGAGTGAAGTAGAAAATGGCGAATGCTTTGTTTGTAGTGGACTTGCTACACATTTGTTGTATTTAAATTGTTTAATGAAACCTTAGCATGTGGAATTCCTGAGTTTTACTGTGTGAAATGCATCCAGTGGTGATCTTTTCAGGCTATAAAATTACAAGTAGAACTGTTATGCTGCTTTCTGTATTGTTTCTCGGCTTGTTAATATGTTGGAGATTTTTGTTGTTGTTGTTTGCTCTTTGTTTATGCAAATGTAAACATTTGAGCTCTGGTTTATGTTTATTTACCAAAAAATATTTCCTGTGGTAGCAAATGTGCTGTCTATGAGGAAGCAGTCATTAATGAATACTTAGGAATATGTACATGCTGAGCACAGTGTGAACAGAACTTGAAGGAGTATCACAGGAAAGAGCTTTTGAGCCCATTTCATTCCTCATGCTTTTGACATGGTGGTTTCCTGTCAATTAAATCAAATGACAGCTGCTGGCATTCATCTTTCTACCAAAAAGCTGACAGACTTGGAGTGCCTCTTCCTATCTGCCCTGCACTAAGATATAACATAAAAATAACAACTGTGAGCTAATTGGATCTGCTTTTTCTGGTCTTTTTGCCATACATATTAACTCCATTTCTGGTTTTTAGTTTCTAGTACTTCAGCTACTCTGCCCACCTCTACTCTGCCCTGGTGAGACATCGTCTTGAATACTTCAGTTTTGGGCTCCCCAGTTTAAGAGGGACAGGGATCTGCTGGAGAAGGTCCAGCGGGGGGCTAGAGGATGATTAGGGGAGGGCATGGTTTATGAGGAGAGGCTGAGGGACCTGGGGCTTTTTAATCTGGAGAAAAGAAGACTTAGAGGGGATTAGATAAATGTTTATAAGTATCTGAAGGCTGGCCAGGAGTGGGGTGGAACAGGCTCTGCTGACTTGCTCTCTGTGGTAGGGCAAGGAGCAATGGGTGTGAGCTGCAGCACAGGAGGTTCCACTTCAACACAAGGGAGAACTTCTTTACTGTAAGGGTCCCAGAGTACTGGAACAGAATCCCCAGGGAGGTTGTGAATTCACCTTCTCTGGAGACTTTCAAGGCCTGTCTGGATGTGTTCCTCTGTGATCTGTACTAGATTGTGTGGTCCTGCTCTGGCAGGGGGCTTGGACTCACTGATCTCCTTGAGTCCCTTCCAACCTCTAATGTCCTGTGATCCTGTGCAATATGTATGCATTTGAAAATATTTTAGTATGTGTGTTCTTTGATATACTTCCCAGCTTCTCTTGTGCTGTTCACTTTTTACTTGTACAGTTCACGGTAGTGTATTGCTCAAATTGAAGGTGTGCTGCAGAATCTACATTTTGCACTTCAAGAATATTCAAGGGGCTAGGTGTAAGGATGTTTTGTTTTCTGGGAAGTGGGGAAATCTTCTTTAGGAAGTTACCTGGGTCTTGATTTTTGCAAGCAGCCTTATGAGAAGTGCTGTTGCATCCCACTTCTTTTAATGCAAATTTCCCCATTATCAAATAAAAAAAACTTCATCTTTGCTGATAATGTATTAACTCACAGCCACTTACTGTGAAAAGCTGTGAAATGTCTGGGGTTGTACAATTTTAACTGCCTAATTCCCATTAAATTCTGAGGGTTTTTTTTTTGGTTGTTGTTAAAAATAAGCTGCATTTAGGCTTACAGGAACTAAAATCAATATTTTAAATGACAGTAAAATAGGAAATTGTAAAGTACTATATAAGCAGACAATGCTAATAAATGAGCAGTGATAAGAAGAGGTAATATGATTTTTAATTTTTCATCACAAATACACTATCAGAGTTTCTGGAATTGTATTTATTTCCATTTCGTGGCTGTGCAATTATGATGCTATTGTGCGTTTCCTTTTCCCTGATGTATGCTGTGGATTATGGGTTTCTTTGTGTGTTGTTTTTCTTTTCTTTGATAAAGGGTGCTCGAGTAGGCAGAATAGATGCCTTTGTTCAGAGCTTGGATAAAAATTTCATGGTTCCAGTAGGTGGTGCTATCATTGCTGGCTTCAATGAGTCCTTCATTCAGGAGATCAGCAAAATGTATCCAGGTAAATAGTTCATGGACTGATTTCTTTCCATACGAAATAGCCATAGAAAACTTGATTATCAGCTTTCTTTCACATCGAATTTATTTTTTGCCAGTTTAATCTGTATATTGTGTTGATTTTTTTCAGGAAGAGCATCTGCATCGCCTTCCTTAGATGTCCTCATTACGCTTCTGTCCCTTGGTGCCAGTGGGTACAAGCAGTTACTGAAAGAAAGAAAGGTAAACTTCTGGGCCAGTGGCAATTTCTTGAAGTCAAATGTTAACAAAGTCTTGTTCAAACCTGCTTTCTGTAGTAAATTCTGTGTCTGTCCAGAAAACTGGTGAACTCCCAAGCTCACAGCTTGCGCATCTGGAGAGGCAGTGTGGTAGAATTGCTGCTTGGCTGAAGTGCTCATGAGCTTAGGGCCAGAGGACAGAAATGATTTCCATGTTGCTTTGCAGCTCAGAACCCTAAACTGAGGCCCTGCACTATCTTGTGCAGTATTCATATTTGTTGTTCTAAAGTGTGACTAAGACAGAATTTTGCCCATAACAGCTTAATCTGAGAAGCACTGTGCTCTGTTACCTGATCACACTGCCTCCAGGACTAAAGCATGAGCTTGAATGCTCAGAACTAACCCAAGGGTCTCTGTTTTTTTCTTCCTCATTTGACCTTTTCTGCCTTTGTGCTAGGGTAGTGTTCAATTAACTGTTTATGTGCCACGTTCTCTGGAGAATGCCAGCTTTTGCTTTGGTTGTAAATACAGTGCATGGCCAAGAAAGAGAAGAATACTGTCGTTTAAGGTACTCCCGGAGATAGAGAGCTAGATTTGTTCTCTGCCTCTCACAGACTATGTTTTATATTGGATATAGCTACATTGCGCAAATATTCAAGTGGTCTAAAGATGGAACCTGCACGTCTTGAGTTGTCCTTAATTCTGGGCATTGTCTCCTGTATTTATATATTAACACAAAGGATTCTTTTTGGTGGAGGGTTTTAGGTAAGGAAATGCTGTGAATTAAGTACTACTAAGTTAATAGATTTTAAGTCACGCAGGATCTGTTCCATTATTTCATTTAGAAATGATGTTCCAATTGTTTCCTGCTGACAGCTTGCTGATGCATCTGATTACGTGGCAGGACAGTAGTGCTGTGAGTTGTTTCTAGCTGCTTGTAGAGGCATCCAGAAATTCTGTACTGGAACTGAGATCCCATAGGAATAAGTAGGCTGTAGAAAATCAAACCAGCTTAGCAGCCTTACAACTAGGAAGTGATCTGTGCAACTGAAGAAGGAACCTGGCTTAGGAAACACTGAAAGCAGTCATCACTTGTGCTACTATTGCAGTACAATTTCTGACTTTATTCTGAATTGTTATATGTATTGCCATGTATGGTTTGTATCTTCATTAAAAGCAAAGTGTGTTTTTCCCCCTTTCACTCTCATCTCTAAGAGAATCTCAAGAGAATTTACTGTGTCTTCTGCAAAGCCGATGTTGTTTTCAATTTTAAACTTAGCAGGCACATAATGGGCAGTATAAATATTCTCCAAGTCATAAATAATAATTCTTTGGTAAATAAAAGGTCTTCATGAATAGCTGCATATTTTGAATAGTCATTTTCTGGGAAGTAGAATTCTAAAGTGAATAAAACATATTTTTATAGCTTCAGGTCTCTTTATTTCAGATCTGAGTATGCTCTATAAACACAGCCTTATATATGGCATAAATATGTTTCTTTTATTGGATTTGCTGTAGAAATAGAAACTTTTTTTTTTGCTTAAATCTATTTGTTCCTGAATTGTAAAAATGTAATAGTGATAGTTTATTGCCTGTGCTTTGTGAAGGCAGAGGCAGAGCTATTAGGCTCCCAGCAGGAGCTATTTATAGCTTGACATTGAGTACTCCTTTCTATATCGGTGCAGCTACACCTCCTCACACAAAGTCAGCTATAAAAAACTTCAGGTTTTTTTTCTCTCACTTTTTGCCTTATTCACATTGGTGTTGTTTCACATTATTTGGTCTTGAGCTAGAAAGACCACAATATTACTGAGAAGAGATTAATCTCTCTCAACCAAGGAATGAAGTAGTCTGCCCGGTTTTTCTTTTACATGGGTGAACTGTTTAATATAGGAAGGGAAGATGTTATCTGAAGGAGGGGAGCATGTTACTTGGAGTAGGATTTTTTTGATGAGCTGGCAGTTGTGGAATGTGCAATTGTTCAAGAGTATGAGATTATATGTTGTGATATGAAGGAGTTAAATGGTGCAATGGGGCCAGAAAAGCAAGGGAGTAACATGCATGTGCTCTCGTGTCTGAATAAAGGTGGCCATAGATGAAAGCCTAATGAAGAATGTTTTCAACAAGTCTTATTTAGCCTTCATGTTTCCAGAGCAGGGGTGGAAGACCACCAACAGTTATGTTTTCTCTGCTTGCTCTAGATTTTCAGTATTCTTTTTCACATGTTTATGTGAGCATGTTTAGAGCATGGGCTTCTGATTTCAGGTCTTCCTGTAGTGCAGATCGTGACAGGTGATCCGTAGCCAAATTTGTTCATGTCTTTGCTTTGAAGGAACTCATAATACCATGTAAAGATGACTTTTTTATAGCAAATACTTCTGATTTTCTCTGTACAGGTTTTGGTGTGCCTGTATTCTGCATTGCCAGATCTTGAATCTCTATTTTTAAGCATGTGTGTAGAACCAGGGCATGTGTAGCAAATGCAGTGGTTAGACTGTGTAAACAGTAGACTTCAACTGCCATCTCAGAACTGATGGAGAATCCTACATTCAGAATTTGCACTTGGGAACCCTATGTAGCAGGTTCAATACATTTTCTAATGTGGCCTATGTATTCTATTTATTAATTATCTGACTCATGGCTTCATTTTGTTGCTAGCAGTCAGGGATTTCCTCATTAGACTTCCCTTAACAATCTAAGCATCAAGATAATTAATAAGATAATTCTGATTTTCTTTGTTACTGTTCCAGTGAGTTCTCTGGGTACCAGGGAACGCTCTTGCACATGAGTACCCCACTCCGGGTACAGTTTCAATACTGTATTATAGCTTAAACACTAAAACCATAACGAGAAAGGTGTACTGGAAACCACAATACCTATGGCTCACGTGCTACAGCCATAAAGGGAGAAACTACAATGCTGAGTAAGCTCTACTGATCGAAGGGGAGGCTATCCTCGCCCTATCCCACTGGCCAGCAAAGCTCCTGAGATGCATAGATAGCAGAGCTGGTGAGCTGCAGTCTTGAAAGGTAGGCGTCCCCACTGTGGACCAGCACCTATGACCCTGTTCAGACTGGTGCCGCTCACAGCTGAGCCACCTATGCTCTCAGAATTCTGTGATGTGTGGCCAGTACATCCCAGAAGGCTGAACCAAGGAGAACAAAGCTCTTCCCTTATTTCATGAATTGTTACATAACTTTCCCTAGTGCCCAGGCGCATTGTTGGCTTCGGTGGTTGTGCAACCTCCTAGCAAGGGGAGACATCGTCTTCAGCTCCCTCTGCACTCAGTTGTTCTCTGCAGAGCCTTTCACGGTCGTTGCTGGCTCTGCATACTGTTTAGCCAACACCACATTCCAGCCTCTGATTACAGGAATGGTACTTGCAGGCTCTGTTTTCCTTAGATTTATCACTTGTGAGCTCAGAGACTCTGTTCTTATCTCTGGTAACCTGGCAACTATTGGCCTGTTGCCCCTAAGACCGATGAGCCACATACCAACTTCCCTCTTACAGTTACTTGGGATGTGATGCAGCTTTTTAATATCTGTATCCATCTGTCTTGAGCACTGTCTAAGAGTGATTAACTGGAGTAATTTTTATGTCCTTATGGAGTACACATCTGAAATATTTAAAATTGCCTTGAGAGGGAATTATTTGGGCTTTACAATTCAGTAGAATATTTGGTTTATGTTTCACAGTTTATCATTGATATAATTATTCTGGTAGGAATAAATTATTTGTACAGTTTAGTGTGAGTTTATATTGCTGTTCTACTTAAGGCTGAATTTAAGAATAGGAGACATTTAATAGTGGATATTAAAAATGTAAAAGATCAAATATTTTTACAAGGCAGATATGTATTACTTTTGGTATGTTTAGGCAGTTTGCTACAATGTAGTTTATCAAACACAGAAATACTGCAGGATCTTCCTCGTTTGAAATATGTGGAAGCACATTCAAATGGAGTGGCTGGAGACAAGATAGTTTAACTGAATGTGATCACTCTCAAATGGTGCAGTGTTGTTAAACAAGTGCCAGGTATGAATGGAGGCTTGAAATGGAGGCTTAAAGCATGTATTGGAGAGGTATGGCCCACAAGTAGCCTGGTATCAAGGTCTTGCAAGTGCTGTAGAGAAGATCTGTTGGTAAGAAATGTGAGTGTGCTGGTTGTCAGCATCAGTGTTCCAACATGGGAAGGCTTGCAGGGCAGTTTCTGTTGTGGAACCTTTACATCATCTAGAAGTAATCCAATTAATTTTATATTTTGAAAATTTCCCAATACTTTATAAACTCAACAACAATTTTTAACCTTGCAGTGCAAGTGACTCTCTGAGGGTGTATGCTGTATGCAGGTGTCACACACAGGAGTAGTTTCTGTGGTGCTTTTGACTGGATTTGAAGGAAGTAAGCCTTCTGCTGGGGCTCTTCTGGGCATGGTCTCCATGCTCGGCTGCTGGACACTGCAGCTTCTCTCTGCATGAAGCAGTGTGCCAAGTGGTCAGATGCAACCAGTCAGCCTAACACCCAAAGCAGAAGAGGCTATGATGGTTGCACTATAAACACTTGCTTCAGCAAAGTAATTTAAGTGGGACCAGATCACTGTCAGGTACAGCATAGGACAACTGTCAGCTTGTATTTAAGGCAAAGAGACTGTAAAGTGACTCTTCTGCAGTGTCTCCTATGGTGCCAAAACCAGCTAAATGGCTGCTCTCTGGGGACAACTCATCTTTTGAGAGGAGAGAAACAGTGAGAAGTCCAAGTGTTACAGGCAGAGCAGGCTGCGTGATTAGAACCAGCTAAAATAGCTTCAACCACACACAGAGTTTCCTGGCCTCCATCACTTGTCTCTGTCACTTGATATGGGACTAATGGCATATTTAGTACCCCCTTCTTCTGTGTTTTCTCTGCAATTACTCTGCAGTTTTCTCTGCAGTGTTTCATTGCTTGTTACCCTCCAGTTATTTTCATTTGGAAGAACAGTGCCTATACCAATGAAGAAACAAGGGAAGAGTTGCCCATATTAATGAAGGTTCTGTTAAAAAGAGTTTTGAAATGGAAATCAAGAGTGAGTCAAACAATAGTAGTAATTGTTACAAAACTTTTTGAGACTCTTTTTGTGTGTGTACATGGAAGAAAGCCACTTTGTTCAAAGAACTGAGTAATTTGACACATACCATTGTGGGCTTTTTACTTCTAGTTTGTGAGGTGTTTTATGGTTTTAAGTGCTAGTCAGACCAGAAGTAGTACAAGGCATTTTCACAGAATCACAGACTTGTCAGAGTTGGAAGGGTCCTCAAAGATCATCTAGTTCCAACCTCCCTGCCATGGGCAGGAACACTTGACATTAGATGATGTTGCTCAGAGCCATCCAGCCTGGCCTTAAAAATATCCAGGGGTGGAGCCTCTAGCACCTCCCTGGGCAGCCTGTTGCAGTGTCTCACCACCCTCATGGTGAAGAACTTCTTCCTAACATCCAACCTGTCTCTACCCACTTCTAGATTTTCTCTAGTTTTTGACACAGTTCAGCATTTACTTTGCAAGTCTGGTGAGGTTTTGTGCTAAGATTCTAAAGGGAAAGAGTGAATTAAAAGATGAAACTTAACTGCTTGGGTTGTTCAGTGCAAATTTAGCATAATGGTTAGCTGCTTTGGAGAAAACTTGAGGACCCACCATGGAAAATCAATTATGTAAGAGTTCATTTGTATAGAATTGCTCAGGGTGCTCATAAATATTCTGTGTAACAGAAATAAGTTATAATAGAGGTTGGTTATGGATTTGCCCTCACAAAAATGCTGCTTTTTTTTTCTTCTTTTTTTTGATTTTGTTTTGGAAAGGCCTTTAATCCATTTTGCAGCAAACTGCTTAGCTTCTGAAACTATAAATTATCTAGAGGGCTTCCAGTGGAAAGATGCAAAGTAAGGTTGTTCATAAAATAAGGTCTAAATTTCTGTTCAGATAGCTTCAGTCAAACTGATTAAAATGAATAGTTGGGATTTTTTGGCCATTTTTATTCTCTCTTGTTTTACGAAATTCCTAAATGTTAAAGACTCATCTAGTCACCTAGATACTTGATCTTAATACATTTATACAGTGGGCAACTGGTTCTACCAACTTGTCATCCTTTCAGCAGTAAATACTGTAGGAGATGCAGCAGGAATTCCCTAGGTACAACACACAAAGCATAATTACTGGGGAATTTGTTGCTGTTCCAGTACAGCTGCTTTGCTCAGTGCTGATTTCACCAATAGCATCTCCATAGTAGACACATTTATGTGCATTTCTGTACTGCTTTGCTGCAGTTAGAGAAGGAAATAGCCAGCAGAGGGAGCAGAAATTAATTTATGTTTTGGATTCCAAACAGTTGCTAACAAAATGGATAACACATTGGCTTTGTGGAAAGCAAATAACAAACAAGCAAGTGTTATGATTCTGTTCAGTGACAGACCAGAAGGAAGGCAAAAGTGTTTTGAGTTTTAAAGACAAATGGTTTTAAACTGCAAGCAAACTCTAAATAAACTCTGATAAACTGAGACCATAAAATCACTTCATTTACAAATGCCTCTGAAAAATGATTTTTCACAGATTTCAAGTTCTGACAGTTAACCATAGATGCCACCTCCAATTTTTTGTTGCTGTTCCAAGTATTACAAAAGCTCTTGTTAATGCTTAAACCAACAGCCAAATTCATGTAGGCAGTGAGATAGTACTTTTCCTTCTCTGGATGAATTAATTCTGTGGTATTAGGAAGAAGAGGCCAGGAACTGTGTTCACAAAGTGAGACTGAGTTGCAGCCTTTCAAGAAAAGCTACCAGAAAGTTCATTTGATTTTATAAAACCTTGGGGAGGTTCTGCTCAAAAAGGTAGTTTTGATTGCAAGCTGTAATGTGTATCTGTCAGAGTGCACAGGTCAGAAGAGGATAGTGGTCTACAAACAGAAGAGGCAACTCTATTTAAAGAATGAAAAATCACTTGTCAGGTCCAGAAATTGATGAGGATGCTTAAACAGACAGTCACATCAAAGCAGATGAGCAACACAATTTTTATGGCCAGAAAGAGGGAAAACCTGGTGTTTAGTATCTTTTAAAAAGACTACCCAGTATCTGTGTCTTTTTGCTAGTTTTTATGAGAGAGTGAGCATTAAAGAGGATGGGAAAGAAGCCAAAGGAGACAATAAGAAGAATGGTGTTTATTCTCACTCTGTCCATAAGTGTTTTGAGCTGATATGTGAAGAGGAAGATACTAAACTGAGGAAGAGCATGAGCAATTATGGTAGATTATTACTGGAGAAGAGGGAGGAAATAAAATACAGATGAAGTAAGAGAAGCAGCCTTTTATGTGTAGTGTGACTTTGTATTTGAGCCAAAACATTTATGAATCAGTTTTATGATGTTTTCACAATGAAGGTGCAATCTAATTAAGTGATAGCAGAAAATTCAGATATCTCCATTCTTTTAGTGGACTTGAAGAGAGGAAGGGTTGGAGCTGAGTATCCAGGAGAGTACGTATTGTGTGAAATAAAATGGGTTCAAATGTAGGTTCTGTGTGATTCTGTGCTCATGGCCTTACTTGGGTATATTGGTTGATTGATTGATTAGAAGTTCAACATGAGCTGTTGGTGCACTCATGCAGCCCAGGAGGCAAGTGGTATCCTAGGATGCATCTAGAGACATGTGGCCAGCAGGGCAGCAGAGGGTGTTCTGGCCCTTTACTTTGCTCTGTGAGACCTCATCCTGAATACTGTCAAATGCTGTGTCCCCATCATAATAAGGACACAGAGCTGTCAGAGCAAGTTCACAGGCAGGCCACAAAGATGATCCAAGAGTTGGAACACCTCTCCTATGATGATAGGTTGAGGAAGCTGGGGTTGTTCAGCCTAATGAAGACAAGACCTTATAGTTGCCTTCCAATACCTGAAGAGATCCTACAGGAATGCTGGAGAGGGACTTTTCATGTGGGTGTCTAGCAACAGGTCAAGGGGTAAATGGTTTCAAGCTGAGAGAGAGTAGGTTTAGACTGGATCTTAGGAAGAAGCTCTTCAGTATGAGGGTTGTGGGACTCTGGAATAGGCTGCCCAAGGAGGTTGTGGATGCTGCCTTGTCCATGGGGATATTCATGGCCAGGTTGGATGAGGCTCTGAGCAGCTGAGTCTAGTTTAGAGACATCTGTGCAGGTTGGAGTGAATTATCTCTAAGGCCCCTTCTAACCTAAGCCATTGCATGATTCTGTGATCTTTAAGAGACTATTTTGCCATTCCATACAGCAGAAGTGCATACCCTGTCCTTAAAAAAAAGAGGAGCGTAGGAATGAGTGGTGACTGTGTGATACAAGGTGACGAAGGGCACTGCTTTTGGCCTCAAGTGTGGCAGTAGAGAAGACAAAGGAGCAATTTGCCATGACTTGGCCACCTGTGATGGTAGCGGTTGAGTCTCAGGGGGCTAGGGGAGAGGGAAGCTCTTGCAGGAGTGGGGTGGGGTAAGACTTGCTGTGCAGTGGGAATCGTTTCAAGATTTTCTCTCCTTGAGTTTCAGGGCCAAGAGAATGTTTGACACCCCCAGTACATCTATTAGACCAGCAAAATTGCTCCCTACCAGATTGAGGAGCAAGTGCAGTGTTCAGAAAATAGAGCTGTTCCTTTATGGAATGATTTCAAAGAATTGTTTGGTCCACTTACTTGTTACACATGAAAAGAGGATCAGCTGAGCATCTGTAAGCCATAATGGAGGGATCTAAGTTGTGTGCAGTAGGTACTGTTTTGTCTGATAGCTTATAGCAGAAATACTGCATTCTTCTTCCAGGAGATGTTTTCCTACCTTTCAAGTGAGCTGAAGAAGCTGGCAGATAACCACAACGAGAGACTGTTAGACACACCACATAATCCCATTTCTCTAGGTAACTGTTGGGTTTGTATCTCTTAACATTTTTTTCCTAATATACTGTGCATTCATAAGACACTTTCACTTACAGTTCCTGTGGATTAAACATTGTTCACTAGACTCCATTACATTGCTCTTAGGCTAACATAAAACCACTGCACTCAGTAAGGCAGGCGAAAAGCAGAGTAGTGACTTGGACCTTGTCATTGTGACAAAATTGGTCATGTCCAATGTATTTATTTTTTTGTTGTAATCAAGACAGGCAGCAGATGTTAACATGTACTTCATTAAAAAATGGATTTAAAAGTAAATTGGGGTAGAATTCTCTTACCCTACATCCTAACAGATGATGGAATTCTTACTCGAGATATTTGTTCTAACCAAAAGTTCTGCTGAACACCAAAGCAGTAGTGCCTGCCTGTGCAGAATCTGCCTTACAGCATAGTCTAGTCAAAGAAGTAATCTGTGACAGCTAGTGGGAGAATTAATTTGTATCTCTTCTTTTCCTTGTGTCTAAGCACAAATATTTGGCTAGATTTTCATTGTTGGAAAAGAGATTGTCCTCTGTGGTGGTTCTTTGGAGAAAAAGAAAGCTTTGTAGTCCTTCTAACCTGACCTTTTGTTATTTTAGCCATGTCACTGAAGAATCTAGATGAAAATAATGATGCTGCCGTTACCCAGCTTGGATCTATGCTTTTCACAAGACAAGTTTCTGGAGCAAGGTGAGGATGCTATGAATCTGAAAACAGAGCTTTGTGGGGTTGCATTAACATGGACTTTATGAAATTCTGTGATGTTTGTTGTGTCATGACAGGACAATAATGACTCATAAAGTAGTATAGCCGCCTTCATCACTGCGAGCTACTAGTAACGTCTGCCTGCCTGTGTTAGCAGTGAGGGCCTCCCCTGTTAGCTTTGGTGCACTAAAGAGATAATCTATGCCCGTTTAACTTAGTGTCATTATTCCCTAGTACCCCTTGGTTTCCAGCTGTTGGCTGATCTTATAGTTAAGTTGTAAGCTTCTTAGGGAAGAGCTTTGTTTTGTTTATTGCAGCACAAATATGGTTGTGCTGGATGTCAGCGGAATAAGCTTTTAATACCCTACATAGCTTTTGTCATATGGAAGGAAATCCTGCTTTCTGGAACTAATTGTGTTAAAACAAAAATTAGGTGTTTGGGGTTTGTGTTTTGCTTTTTTTTTTTTGGATCTACAACCAGAGCCAGTCTAAGCAGAACTTTTTCTTGGAGATACTGGTACCTGGTAATACTATCAAAGTAGTTTTTAGTGATCCCACTTTAAACCTTTTAGAAGAAGAGAATGATTTCAAAGTCTTATGGCAGGATTTTGTAATCTGAATCTCACTGCTGCCATGCTAACTTCTGCCATAGACTTAATACCATCTTTTTTTGTAGCAGAGCTGAACCTTTCCACAGCAGATGATTTGCTTCGTTAGCTTGGATTATTCCACTTCCTGCACAGATGAATGGCAGTTAATCTATATGTACTCTAGTTAGATGCTCTTTTTAATTTCCCTGTCCTAACCTTGGCTTGTCCTGCAATTTCAGCCATCTTTGGCTGAAATTAAAAAATAGAACCTCTTGAATAAGTTTAAGCTCTTCAGTTCTTACCTGAAAGCTTTGTAGGAAGCATTTTTCCCTTTTTTTGTGTAATTCTGTTGTACTATGTATACAGACTGGCCCAGCATTTCAGCAGATGTTAAAATGTTAGCTTGTGCTGAATGTCAGCGGCAGGAGTAGCAGCTTCCCTACTTCAGCAGCATACAGGCTTTGCATAACATGTCAGAGCAGTGGGGCAGTGGAATGATCTGCTAATCCTAGTGGTGTTTGTCTAAGTGACGTTTCTTTTATGGACTGCACGGAATGTTTCTATAGGGGTCATAAATTCTTATCAATTGATTGGTGTTAACTGCATCTGTAGGCTTTAACTATAGCCACGGGGCAGGTTGTTCCTTCAACAAGTAAGGATGTGTATTAGGGTCTTGATTTATCAGGGAGTAGATGTGTAGTGAAAGTGCTGAGAAATACAGTACAAAACATACAGGCTCTTAGAGTGAGGAAGAGATAGAAACAGTGTCAAAAAGTATCCACTACAAGGTTAATATCATAAGATGGGAGAAAAGGGAGATGAAGTGGAGAGGGAGAAATGGGAAGAAGTTGGGATACTGAATCCCTGGATCACTTGAACCCAGAGAGTTTGGGTCTGCGGCACACTGTGCCAGGCAGATGCCTTGGCCTAGGTCAGAAACAGAGCAGGTCAGGTTGTTAAGGACTTGTCATGGAAGAGAGAAGTTCGCTGCAGATATGTTTTCCCCCATAGCGTTAAAGGCCTTAACAGTTCAGCTGAAGAGGGGAAGAGACACAGGCATACGCACAGGGATTTGAGGAAGTCAGGATCTGCTACTGCTGACACTCATACTGATACTGGATCACTGACTTGGAGAATGCTCAGTCTAAGCCTGCATACATTAATTTAAGAGTTAGCAGATACTGTACTGTATAGGAATTTGTGTCAATGTGTTCATCATAGGATATCCCATAAAATATTCTAGGCCTCTTTAACCAAATGACAAATTTTGTTTGTTTCAGAGTCGTTCCCTGTGGGTCTGTACAAACAGTGAATAACTACACGTTCAAAGGCTTTATGTCACATACAAATGATTATCCCTGTGCCTACCTCAATGCTGCCTCAGCAATTGGAATTAAAAAGCAAGATGTAGATGTATTCCTAAAAAGACTGGACAAGTGTTTGAAGACTTTTGGAAAAAAAGCAAAGAAAGACAAAACTGTAAATGAAATAAGTAGCTCCAATACAGACACAGAACAGCTCGAAGACTAGAAGGCACAGATTGAGTAGCACAAAGAGATACGGTTTTGTTTGGAGGCATGCCAGGTTTGTATTGGGTTAGCACTGGGGAATCTGCTGTGCAGAAAACTGATTCCTCGTCTCAAAACAACAATAAATTCAGCTTTAAAGAAAGTAGGTGATACTTTCTCCAAGACAGAGGGCCAGCTGCAAGTTCTTCACAGCATATAAATGTGCTTAGTATCTGCCAAAGTAAAGCTTTACATTCACAAAGACCTGGAGCTGGCCTTTCAGTCGATGAGTGATAGGACCACTGTTCAGCCAATCACGGAATGATTATCCACATGTTTTTCACTAACTAGATTTTCTGTGACAGTGATTGAATTCCCTTCCAGGCTTTGGCCATCCAGCAAGAAATGTTTTCCTCAAAATACCTCTTTTTTTCTCAGCACTGTACTTGCCACTTTTCATGTCTTTTCAAAGGTCTGTATGTGTTTGGGTAGCCTTTACGAAATGGCATGTTAAAAACACACGAGGAAATGCCAGAATTGGAATTGTAGTGGTTTTCAGGTGTTCTCAGCTCTCATGAATTGTCAAAGAAGCCCTCGGTGACAGCCCCCCCTAGAATACCTCATATCCTGTCGGTACTCAGGTGTTGGAAACATTTGCATAGTTAAGCAATGCCAAGGAATTTCAGCAGTTAAAGCAAGGGTTTATAGAACGGCAAGGCACAGCTGTCTTTTTTTTTTTCCCTTTCTTTTTCCCTTTCATTGTTTCTTTAATAGGGCGATCAGGTCAGAGCCCCACTAAAAAGGAGGAATGTCTCCTGGGATTCGTGCACCACTTTCAAGAGCCAGTGAGGCCTGAGGGTATTTTGGCATTTTTAGTCCATTGTTAAAATTTATAGACTTCCAGTTCTGAAGTGTCTTTTGCCACTGGCACTGTTGTTTCTGTGGCCATGTGCAGTTGCTGATTTGAATTCATTAAGCAAACAATAGATTCAGAGTCTGTTCCTGAAACAAAGGTTCCACATCAGCAGAGTGACAGTGCTGTAGGTTGCAAAACTTCTAGTTAATTATTCTTGTATGCAATTGCTACGTTGCGTGTACTTTTTGTGTCATTTACTGTTCAACCTGAGCTCAGTGTTTAAAGACGTTTTCTTTGTCTGGAATGCAGCAGTAGTACTCCACTCTGGTGAGACCCCACCTTGAGTACTGTATCCAGTCCTGGAGCCCCTATTACAGGAAATACCTGGATGTGCTGGAGTGTGTCTAGGGAGGGACCGCGAGGATGATCAGAGGGATGGAGCTCCTCTCCTGTGGAGACAGACTGAGAGTTGGGGTTGTTCAGTCTGGAGAAGAGAAGGCTCCAAGGAGACCTTATTGTGGCCTTCCAGTACCTGAAGGGGGCTACAGGAGAGCTGAGATGGAACTTTTTAGAGTGTCAAGTAATGATAGGACTGGGGGGGTTGGACCAAAGTAGAAGTGGGTAGATTCAGATTGGATGTTGGGAAGAAGTTCTTCACCATGAGGGTGGTGAGACACTGGAACAGGTTGCCCAGGGAGGTGGTGGAGGCTCCATCCCTGGAGGTCTTTAAGCCAGGCTGCATTTGTTCTGAGTGGCCTGATCGAGTGTGAGGTGTCCCTGCCATGGCAGGGAGGTTGGAACTGGATGATCTTTGAGGTCCCTTCCAACCCTGACAATTCTGTGAATATTTAGGACACCACAATTAATGAGTTCTAAATGTCAGGAAGTATTCCAGTGGCTTTGGTGAGATCTGAGGCACTATCCTTCAGAGCCCTCTGCAAATTGCTTAATCAAAGTGATGGTGCTTTTAAAAGGATTGTCTGTCCAGTGTGTGGAATTAATTGATGCAAGAGGTGATGTTAATCTGCGGAAGCTAATGGTGTGCTAATCATCACGAAGGTGCTCTCACTTAGAGAGGTTCCTTGTATCTTAAGCTTAAATGGAACTGCTGCTTCTGCATTGTTACTGCTACAGTTCCAGGTTAGATTGATTAGAGTTGGTGAAGGTATGGCTCCCGGGACTGCACTCACAGCTGTTATTGCTGTGCAAACACATCCTAGGAGGAATGTAATGTAACTTGGCTACTGAGTCCTTGAGGCTATAAGATGTAAATTCCTTTCTTTCTCTCTCCCTCTCCTCCCTCCCTCCCCCCCCCCCCACACTCCCTTTTTTTTTTAAGCTGAGATCATGTTATACCTCATTTTTTTCCAGTCAGGAAAGCTCTTCTGCAAGCTTGGGAGCCAGAACTGCCTCACTATTCAGTATATTGGAGCAGCCAGTGAAAACCACAAGGCCTTTGGCTCAGTTAACCTTTGTTTGTTGTTTTTTTTTCCCTGGTTTTCAGTGTTGTTGTTGTGTACCTGAATGAGTGTAAGTTAGTGATTTAGATGGCTGGGCACATAATGTGAACGTTAGGACTACTGTTACCAGAGTTGAGAGAGGTGGATGGTAGCAACTAAAATAAGCATTTGATAAAATAATATCCTGAAACTGGATTAAAAAAAAAAGGCAGTTGCCTCCTCTGAGAGGAAGAAACCTCTGCCTTTTATGTTCTCATAATAAATTGCCTACTGCAGATAATTCACTCACTTTTACTATAGACTGAGCAGCTTTTCTCAGGTGTTTTTCCTGTCTTCAGATGTTTCCCATTTGAAATCAAAGCTGAACAGTCCAAGGAATCTCTCTAAACCAAGTATCCAGGGAAGGAATGAAGTGCTTTGTTCTGATTTTGGCCTTTTACGCCTTTGTTTTAATGTAAACAATCAAACAAAAAGCTTTCAATTGAAAAATAAAATTAAAAAACAAATTTTTAGTTGATGTTGTTGCACCTGTTCACAGATCTTAGTGATGCCACCTAAAGTCATGGAGTTTAAAGTGTCCATTGTGTGTAAACTCTTGAACTAAATATTTGTGTTCTGTTGCTTTGCTAAGCTGGTGTTCTAGTTTCCAGTTCTGCTTGCTTACTTTGTCCCCTTAAATGGTTCCAGTTAATATTAAATTTTGAGAGACAAAAGCATTATATAATGTCATTATAAACATAATGAAATCACTTTTGATTCTAATGGCAAGATGTTTTCAGGTAAATGGAGAAGATTTGGTTATTTAGGAGATTCAGCAGATAAAAAGCTTTTTTCAAAGAGATATAAATCACTCACCACTATGTGTAGTAAAGCAGTGAAATCACGTTGGGACGTACACTCATCATCAGAGTTTTCATTTCATTTGCAGAACAGGTAGGAGGAGTTTTTATGACTAAGGCAAATCCCACTGAAACTAGTGCTGAAAAGGATCTTGGTTTGTCAGACAGCTGCGAGGGCTGCCTAGGTTTCAGATCATCGTTGGGGTTCATACAGCCAGAATCTTCCATTCACAGAACACCAGCTTGGAAGGGACCTCAAGGATCATCTAGCCCAGCCTTTCAGGGTAAGAATGTAGTTTAAATGAACTGGCCCAACACACTGTCAATCTGGGCTTTGAAACTGTCTAACGTAGGGGGATCCACCATCTGCCTTGGGAGTTTATTCCAATGTTTAATGGTTAGAATGGTGAAAAAAAAAAATTCAGGCACCTACTCTAAACTTCCACAGTAGCAATCCATGCCCGTTTACCCTTGTCTTTGTCATGGCGGTGTCTGTAAAAAGGGAGCCTCCCTCCTCATGGTAGTTGCCCTTTACTTTCTTGTGCATGGGCATGAAATCTCCCTTAAGCTTTCTCATTTCAAGACTGAGCAAACTCAGTTCTCTCAGCCTTCCTTCATATGACAGGCTTCCAAGTCTCTGATCATTCTGGACCCTTTCCACCCTGTCCACATCCTTCTTGCATAACAGGGATCAAAACTGTACGCAGTACTCAAGGTGCAGCCTGACCAGTGCTGAGTGGGAGAATGACATCTTTAACTCTGCTTGTGATACCCTTATTAATGCAACTCAGCTTTCTGTTGGCTTGCTTTGCCACTGCAGCACATTGTTCACTCGTGCTGAGCCTTTTCTTTACCAAGACCCCCAGGCCCCTCTCCACAGTGCTGCTCTCAAGCCAGGTGGCTCCCAACCTGAGCTGCAATCCTTTGAAGAAGCACCAAGAACAGATGTCCATTTAGCGCAGCTGTCTCACAGCTCATGTTTAATGTGGCTGCCTATCTCTGCTATCTTCTGGGTCACAGCATGTGGTTGTCAGCTGTGAAATAGAAATGGGCAAGCATTTGAAACATTCCAGAAAGAGAAATTCATGAGACTGCCATTCTTGCTACCTAGTGTGCTGCTCTGCTGAAAACTGCAGCCCTGTGGCAGAGGTAGCAGTGTCCTGTCTGTTGGGAAGCTTCCACAGCTCCCACGATATGTTAACAAGCGCCGAGGCTGAGGTGTGTCAGCATTGCAGGTATGAAAAACAGTGGCTGTGGAGTTGGCACATTTCACGTTTTGCTTTTGCAGGACATATCCTATGGATACCTGCTTCTGAGGACAGGAGCATTTGGCAGCAGAGGAGGGTGTGTATTTAGACAGGGACCCCTCAGATTGATGCACTTGGAATCACCAAAATGACTTTCCTTCCTTATGGTGCCCGTAACTGTTCTGTGAGATGCTTTTCTTTCCCTTTGATATACATCTTACTCTATCTAGTTCTATATAGGTGCAAGAAATGAAGGAGCAGATGGGTTTGCCTTATAAAAATAGCAGTGGGCTAATACAGTGCCAGCAAACTGACACTCAATGACCCATCTCACAGGCCCACTCTTGGTTTACTTCTTTTGTAGTATCTGAGGTAATGTGCAAAGCAAAGGAGTGTCTGAGCAATAACACTGCCTTCTCACACTTTGTTCCTAATGATTGCCTAAGATACAAAGCAAATAAAATCTACCAGATGCAGCAAATTCTCCTGAGCCTAAGAAAGCAAAATTGTAACGTTGGAAATGTAAATGCTGGCATTGCAGCTTAATCCACGTATAAACCGAGCGATCTATATTGTGTGATCATCATTTTTCAGGAGAGGCTGGAGCCCAGAGACTAGCAAATGTTCTCATCTGCAGTGTATCAGCAGTTCTCAGTCTTCAGCTGCTGTACAGATAATAATTCTAATTGAAGAATCATTACATGAATCCATATGTGAATGATAGATGGGCTGCAGCCTTTTGTTTGTGGCGCATTAAAAATTGAGTTGCTGCTTCCGCCTTTATAAAGGGCTGTTAGATTGCCTTTGCTCCCCCCTCTTTTGTGTTTGTTTTAAATGCAACATTTTAATCAACCTGGCCTGACAGGATTTTGGAATCTAAAGGAAAAACAATTTCTGTACTTGACAAATTTTTATTTAATTTTTTTTTCCCAAACAATAGCTATTTGAAGGCTTGAATTGGTTGCAAAGTGACTCTCCACAGAGAAAAACCTTTGTTCAGCCCTTTTCAATTCTGAAACCAGTGCTTGAAAAATTGTGCTCTCTGTTCACTGTAATAATTGTTTTTCATGTGTTACAAATTTCTTTCCCTTCAAAGATAACAGCATACACTTTAGTGCTGTTTTAGATTGTTGTTGTTGTTTAAATCCTGGTTTTAAAAGGCATTTGCTCTGTCACTCATCTAGCATCTGTCATATCAAAGAGCTAATAATATATTGATGGATAAGCTTCAGTGTTCTGGACCAAGTTCAGTGTAACTGGACCAAGCTTTCAGTACTCCTGTGGGGATCCTAAAGTCAAGTTCATGCTCTAATTAAGGTCAGTGTGATAATTATATCTGCTGCTGAACAGGAGTCTTTCATCATACCACTTTTCAAGTAAATTGTTTAGTGTGGCATCAAAGGCAACTCAGTTCAGAAGCCGAATGGCTTCCATAATGTGGATGGTGAAATATTATTTGCCTTCCGATCCTGGATTCAAATCCAGGCTGTCTTGGCTACAGCAAACTTGTAACTGCTGCTTTTTTTTTTTTTTTCAGCCCAATCTGAACAATAGTCTCAGCTGGGTGCTACCTTTCCTCCTGCTTGTTCTGAAAGAGCTGCACCCATTAGGCTTCCATCTTAGACTTTACTGCTCTTTGGAGGGAGAGGAGTTGATCTTGTACAAATACATGACAGCAACAGAGGTATATGCATTATTTCTATAGGTGTCCCAAGCAGGAACACACCATTGGGAATTCAAGGTGAACATGCAGTGTTTCTACTGGTCTCCAAAAGCCATTTCTTAGGTGAGTACCTTGAGGTAGGAGGGGACCAGAGGAGCGTGTGGTGAAAATACAGGGGGGAAAAGAACAAGGCCTCCAACATTTTGGAAGGTGTCTAGATTGATTATATGAGTTCAGTTGTTGCTATGTGTAAAGCTCCTATTGCTGTCTCAGCTCCTGAAACAATGTTTTTGGCCATCTAGGGATCACAGGATGTCAGGGGTTGGAAGGGACCCAAAGATATCACCCAGTCCAACCCCCCTGCCAAAGCAGAACCATATAATCTAGCTCAGGTCATACAGGAGCACATCCAGACAGGCCTTGAAAGGCTCCAGAGAAGGAGACTCCACAACCTCTCTGGGCAGCCTGTGCCAGTGCTCTGGGATCCTTACATGAAAGCAGTTCCCCCTTGAGCTGGAACCTCCTGTGCTGCAGCTTCCACCCATTGCCCCATGTTCTGTGGCAGGGAGCAAGTGAGCAGAGCCTGTCCCCTGGCTCCTGACACATAGCCCTCAGATATTTATAAACATTGAATCCCTTCTCAATTTTCTCCAGACTAAACAGCCCCAGGTCCCTCAGCCTCTCCTCATCAGGCAATGCTCCAGTCCCCTAAGCATCCTCATAGCCCTCCACTAGAGCTTCGCTCTTAAACTGGGGAGCCTAAAACTGAAGGCAATACTCAAGATGAGGTCTCACCAGGGCAGAGTAGAGGGGGAGGAGGATGGGTCCAGATGGGTCCCTTAAGCTATTTGTGAACAGAGGTCAATGCAGTGGCTTCTCTAAGTGCTGTAGATGTACCTTATCCTGTCACTTGGCATCACCAAGCAGAGCCTGATTCCATCCTAGTTAGAGGAACTACAGACGGGTTAGTAGGTAAAGTGGCTTAGGAATACAGTTACAGCCACAGTTTTTAAGTGGAAGAAGAGAGTGTCTAGGAAGTAGCCTGAAATGCTTGCTGTGCAGATGAGGAGGCAGAGAGGCTCCAGCAAGATCTGTGCATACACAGTAAGGTCTTGACCAGTTGCACAGTGCAAGCACCAGGGGCCATTGCCAAAACACAGCTCTCATTTCACGGCAGCAGCAGCCTGCCCTCTCACACTATTAATTTGTGGTACTCCGTTTCCCCCTCACCCCACTGAGTTTTTGCGGGTGGTTTGCTTAGCAGGATGCGCTGTACTGGTGCATCAGGAAAAGGATGAGGAGGAGGGGAAGGATGCCCACCAATCCAGTGCCATGCCCACTGATGCAGAACTTCATAGGCAAGCAGTGAAGTGGAGCACACAGAGGCAGCAGGTGCACACACGCATGCCGCTGGCTGCCCTCCTTTGAAGGGTTTGTAACCAGTCCATGGGTTTGAGTACAAAAACGGTTTTAAATAACGGCAGAACCGATGCTATCAAGGCTCAGGCTCATCCTCCACGCAGATGGCACCAACTGTCACGCTCTGCTTTGCTCGGCGGGTTTGTTTCTAACAATTTCAGATGAATGTTAAATCTGTCTCAGGGCAGCACGCTGGGTTTCAGAAAAGGTGCTTGCCACGTTGGTCAGGCAGTAGATGGTCTTGTCAGGCCCAACACAGTGCCTCTCCCCTCTTTGGAGGCATGCTGAAGAATTTCAGCCATGTTGGCTCCAGGGCTTTTTTGAAGTGAGATACTTGTCAGTGACTGTCCTTGGGAAGAGTCTGCTGTGGCTGCTGGTGGTCTT
Organism: Tricholaema leucomelas; assembly: GCA_013400475.1. Lineage (NCBI taxonomy): Eukaryota > Metazoa > Chordata > Aves > Piciformes > Lybiidae > Tricholaema lacrymosa > Tricholaema leucomelas. The sequence goes on from WAAF01012839.1 coordinate 520,603, forward strand.
TGCAGGCTCCGTACACTCTTTGCTCTGCCTTGTGGTGATTTCATGCAATCACAGAATGTTGGGGGCTGGAAGGGACCTCCAAAGCTCATCCAGTTCAGCCTCTCTGCCAGAGCAGGATCACCTAGACCAGATCACACAGAAACATGTCCAGGCAGGCTTTGAGTATCTCCAGAGATGGAGACTCCACAGCCCCCCTGGGCAGCCTGGTCCAGGGTTCTGTCACCCTCCAGGGACAAAATTCCTCCTCATGTTTAAATGAAATTTCCTATGCCTCAGCTTCCATGCAGTGCCCCTGGTGCTGTTATCTGGCATTGGCCAGCCAAGCCTGGCTCCAGCCTCCTGGCACTCACCCTGCACATCTTCATAAACATTTCTGAGGTCACCTCTCAGTCTTCTCTTCTCCAACAGCTTCTGGATCCATGTGCTCATTTACAGATTTGATCTCTTGGCACTGAGATGGGCAGGACAAGTGCATCCTTACTGCCCCTAAACCTTTAGCAGTGTTAAAAGCTGCAGCAGGTGAAACACAACTGCTGCCTTCAGCAGTGCTGTATGGCTCGTGTGGGTTTGCTGGTGGAGCAGAGCAGGGCTAAGGGCACTTCAGCTCCAGTGATCATAGAATCATAGAATCATAGAATGGTTTAGGTTGGAAGGGACCTCAAGGATTATCCAGCTCCAACCCCCTGCCACAGGCAGGGACACCTCCCACTAGAGCAGCTTGCCCAAGGCCTCATCCAGCCTGACCTTAAACACCTCCAGGGAGGAAGCATCCACAACCTCCCTGGGCAACCCGTTCCAGTGCCTTACCACCCTCACTGTAAAGAACTTCCTCCTAACATCCAGTCTAAATCTCCCCTCTTCCAGCTTAAACCCATTCCCCCTCGTCGTAACATTACTAGACCGTGTAAATAGTCCCTCCCCAGCCTTCCTGTAGGCTCCCTTCAAATACTGGAAGGCCACTATAAGGTCTCCTCAAAGCCTTCTCCTCTCCAGGCTGAAGAGCCCCAACTCTCTCAGCCTGTCCTCATAGCAGAGGTAATGTGATGGTAAGTGTGTGCTCCAAAACGGAACTGCCAAGGGAGGCAGGGGCCCTTCGGCAGGTAGAAGCCAGGTGGATGTGAATTGTGCAGCTGGCCTTGGGTTATGTGGACTGTTGATTCAGAAGAGAGTTGTGTTCTGCCTTTTCTAGATGTGGTGGCTCTGCGGCAGGCTCAGGAAGAAGCAGCAATAACAATGTATTTTTGTCATGGAAGCAAGTAACTGTGACTCACAAGGCTCCCGAGGCACCACTTGGTGGAGTGGAAAGATGCTATTTTCATTTAGTTGCTATAGAACTGCATTTCCGAGTCTCCCTATTCGTTTCATGCCTGCACAAACCACTGTCCCTGCATTTCCAAGGCCTCATTTTCCCCTACCTTGCACTTTCAGTGTATTTTATATATCATTATACGTTGGAGACTGACCCAAGGCAGCAAAGGGGAAAAGGATCTGGAAGTCCTAGTTGACGGGAGGTTGACCATGAGCCAGCAATGTGCTCTTGTGGCCAGGAGAGTCAGTGTCATTCTAGGATGTATTAGAAGGGCTGAGGCTAGTAGGTTTGGAGAGGTTCTCTTGCCCCTCTACTCTGCCCTGGTGTGGCCACATCTAGAGTACTGTGTCCAGTTCTGGCTTTCCCAGTTCAAGAGGTACATAGAGCTGTTCCAAAGTGTCTAGCACAGAGCCACAAAGACGATGAAAGGGATGGAACATCTCTTTTATGAGGAGAGCATGAGGGAGTTGGGGCTCTTTAGCTTCTCTTAGAAGAGGAGACTGAGAGGTGACCTCATCAATGTTTAAAAATATGTACAGGACGAGTGCCAGGAGGCTGGAGCCAGGCTCTGCTGGTTGATGCCCAGTGACAGGCCAAGGGGCACTGGGTGGAAGCTGAGGCATAGGAAGTTTCATTTAAATGTGAGGAGGATTTTTTTCCCTGTGAGATTGACAGAACCCTGGGCCAGGCTGCCCAGGGGGGTTGTGGAGTCTCCCTCTCTGGAGATATTCAAAACCCGCCTGGCTGTGTTCCTGTGTGATCTGCTCTAGGTCATCCTGCTTTGTCAGGGGGGGTTCTGCTGGATAAGCTTTGAAGGTCCCTTCAAGCCCTTGACATTGTAGGATTCTGTAATTCTTCTATTCATGCAAGTGATGGTTTGCTCTTTGGATGTGAGAGCATTTAGCATAGATGCTGCCTTTACTTGGCACAAGCATGGAAGGCCATAGCATGGGCAAGGCGGTGGGGAATCAAGCCAGTTGTTTACATCTTCCTCTAAAGGGCTGGGAGGTCAAACATCCTTCTCCTGTCCACGATGCTCTGCCACCAACAGCTGTTAGTGAGTGTTAGCGCATCATTTTTTTTGCCCCTGGAGGCTAAGCACATTATCTCTACAACACTCCAGCACCTTGCTGGGAACATGCCACAGTTCTGTTTTCAGAGCGTTTTGTTAATACTGGTGACCTTGGTGGTGTGACCACAACACCTGCTTTACTTGATAAGATCATTAATTTTTTTTATCCCATCTCCCCCACCCCTGCAGCCTTTATGTTGAGCATAAGCAAATCTTCATTTGTACCTGGAAAACTTTGCCCAAACGTCAGGTTGCTGCAGCACTGACCTGTAACTCCTGGGGTTTTTTTTTAAGGTGTTAAAGAGACAATTAGAAGAAATCACTTCGATAAAAGGCAGAACGAACAGGAGCCTCTCGTTAGCTGCGATGGAGCAAACCGGGATGGGAATCAATCCGCAGCCTTTCAGCTGTCACTCTGCTGCCGCAGCAGCTGTCTGTCAGCCGAGGTGACAGTGGAGAGCTGATCTATACTCTTCTCTGAGCTACAGAGATAAGCTGCACATGCACAATGAATGTGTTTCCCAAAATAAACAGGTTGGGAAGAGCAGGGTATTTTTTTTGGTGATACATCTTCTCGCCCTTCTAACAGTTCCTGCTCTTTCCTCCTTTGTTAAGTTTGCTAGGTTGCTGTCACCCACTGGCCTTTTTTTTTCTTGCAGTGGCTGTGAGTTGTTCTGACTTTTACCTTAAGGGCTTGGGTTTCTGCAGGGTGCTGCTTTGTTTTTCTGTGGCTGCATTCACCTTCTACATCCCACCTTTGGAGAGGAGATGTAGGCAGTGCTGCTCTGGACCAATGTAAACACAGCTGGTAATGCTTCACTAGTGGTGCCCGTGAACTGCCATCTGGAATGGCTTGGAGAAGGTCTAAATGGGTCTGAAACTCGGTGAAGACTAGAGGAGCTGGAACTGCAGAGCTCATGAAAGGTTAGCCTACTTCAATTCCCTGTTCAGGCAGGACTCCAGGAGATTTGGATTTGTTGTTGCTTTTTTATTGATCAGGCATAAGTTTATTAAATAGGGTGGGTTCACCTTTCCTCTTCTCACTGTTTACTCTGCTTTCGTCGTTCTTCCACAGCAGTGCTGACATTATTTGCATGTACAGGGCAGAAATCCCGTGCTGTGGGTCTAGCTACGTGCCCAAGTACATCCTGGCCCTGTGTCCTGCATGACAAGACTGCTTAGGCTGCTTTGCTCTCCAGTCATGCTGGGGTTGAGGTTGCTCCTGGTTTTCTGCCTTACTCTACAGTAGCAGGCATTTGTATTTAGGAGTCTGTGAGTCTTGGGTGACCTCATTCCCTCAGTAAAATATAGCAGTGTAAGCATTGTGTCATGGAACTGCAGGGAATGATGGTGCTTCAGAAGACTGATCATGTCACTGGTCCAGACAGATGTCATGAGGAGCTTGCTTCAAGGCCTTCCAAAAAAGACCATGAGAAAAATAGCAGCTGGCATAAAAAAGGAGAAAAGCTGATCTCAGAGAAACCTTTACACATAAGAAAGAGGAAAAAAAAAACAAAACAAACCCATTTAAAAATTCCATTTCAGTCTTTATTTTATGATCTTGGTTGTACACTTGCATGTGGTTTTTTAAGATCTGCCTGAGGCCTCCAAAGCTGACATGGAAAGCATGGATTTGTGAGATGCAGCTAAGCGAGGAAGAAAGTAAAGACAAAAGGATCACCTCCAAGTGCCAGTTGCCTTTTGTGTAGCTGTGCTGGTTGGTGCTGGTGATGCCCTTTGGTTCTGTTTCAGAAAGCCCAGAGTAGCAGCTCAAAGCCAGGCAGCTCTGTCCACATGCTGTTTCTGTCCTTGCATCTCTCTCTTTAAGGTTGCAGCTTACTTCAATTCTTTTATTTGTAACTTTTCTTTTGTTTCATTTAAACAAGGATAAATACATTGTTGCCTGAATAAGATTTCCTGTAGGATTCACCAGACCAAACACCAGTTCATGGCACACACAGGGGTAAAATCAGCAGCTCCCACTTTCCAGGCTGGTGATTTTGACTAGCTAGCTCCTTTGATAATTTCAAAGAACCTAAGATAAAAGTAGCTTAGAAAATAACAAAAGACCTCTGAATTCCTTCCATAGGTACAGTGGAGGAGCAGGGAAGTGACACTGAGCCATCACTGTTTCTTTAGCTGGCTGAATATGCACTTCCAGAAAATGCCACTTTTCAGGCCTGTCAACAGCTATTTTTCATAAGTATTTGAAGTACCTCAGCACCGATGGCCGCACAGCCCTGTGCACGCTGCACAATCCTATCTTTGAAGTCGGTGGTTTGAGCACAGTTTAATACATCTTGCTTGAAGTTAAGCAAATAGCTCATCCACGTGCAATAAAGGGCTGGTCATATGATAATAAAACATTACCATTTTTTAAAGCTGTTAATTGCAGCTCTTCAGGAAACAGGGTGTCCAAAGAGAGATTTTGAAGGTGAAAAGTACAGCGCTATCGGTTAGTTGGAAACATGAATTCTCTCTGGTTCTGTCTCAGAGCAGACCTTCTTTGAGTGTTCACAGACAGAGTGCCGAAGAGCAGCAGGATCTCTGCAACGCAGAGATTTGGGTTGTTTTTCAGTGATGCTCTAATTCCTGTCCCGACGTAGGGCATTGCTGGGCTCTGCTTTCAATTTTACTGCTAAGTCTCAGCCACAAAATAAGCAGAAGGCATACAAAAATACCCCAAATTAAAGGGGAAAAAAAGTGTCATTTCTAAGACACATTAAAAACAAACAAACAAACCCCCAAACAACAACAACAACACAACCTAAACAAAAACCTCCAAACACCCCCCACCCCCCCAGTAATTTAACTTAAGTTATTCTCTTGGCAAAAAACAATGTCATATAAATCCTGATCACTTAAGCCACACTTGATCCGTACCTACCCCAAATTTCCCTTCTGATTTCACTTTTTACCTGGATGCTTTCAGTATACAAACACCTTTCCATGATTTTTTTTTTTCTATGTTGGAGCAATGGTTTTAGACTGGAACAGGACAGGGATAAGGAGAAAGTGCTTCACAATGAGGGTGGTGAAATAACTGGAAAAGGTTGCCCAGAGCTGCAGTTGAAGCCGCATCTCTTGAGGCAGTCAAAGTCAGGCTTGATGAGGCTCTGTGCAACCTGATCTAGCTGGAGATGTTGCTTCTCACTGCAGGGGAGTTGGACAAAATAGGTAGATTCAAACTGGGTATTAGGAAGAAGTTCTCAGACTGGATATTAGGAAGTTTTTCACCATGAGGGTGGTGATGCATTGAAACAGGTTGCCCAGGGTGGTGGTGGACACCTCGTCCCTGGAAATGTTTAAGGCCAGGCTGGATGGGACTCTGAGCAACCTGGTCTAGTATGAGTTGTCCCTGCCCATGGCAGGGGAGTTGGCACTGGATGATCCTTGAGGTCCCTTCCAGCCCTGGCAATTCTGTGATTCTATGAAGATGATCTTTGAGGTTTCCTTCCAACCCAGTGCATTCTGTGTTTATATGTCCAGGTCACATCTGCCATTATAAACCCCCCTTACTTGTTGGCAACCCTCCAGTGACCATTCCTATAACAGTGACAAGGGTGAAATAAAAGCCCCCAGAACAACCCAAGAAACCCCAGCTCGTATCCAAACTGCTCTTTGCAGTGCAGGTTCTGTGATGGATGGAGCCTTGATACCTCCTTTCCCAAAGAGCACAAGAATGCCAACATTTGTAGGCTTTGCACACACAGGTCAGCAACTACAATAGGCAAATATGCAGAGCAAAATGCATTTTGATTGATTAGATGGGCTTGGAGAGAAGGCACCGAGTTCTTTATTACAGATATTTGTCTTCCAGTCTTTTCCACTCTGCTGCCTGCTAGCGCACACAGAGCTTTTTGCCTGCAATTTAAACCCTAGTGAGTTACAGGCTGCGCAGGGGGGTTGTGGCGTCGCCCTCTAGTGGAGATATTCAAAACTCGCCTGCATGCATTCCTGTGTGATTGGTACAGCTGATCATGCGCTGGCAGGGCAGTCGGACTGGATGAGCTTTCGAGGTCCCTTCCAGCCCCTGACATTCTGTGATTCTGTGAGTGTAAGAGACGTAGGAAAGGCTTTTCAGTGGGTTTTCTCTTATTTTAATTGAAATGAGGTCAGATACAATGCTGACCTAATCATGGCTTGTTAAGCTCAAGCCTATGTGTTTTCCAAGTGCTTAGGGCATAATTAGAATCAACCTAAGCTACAGAATCAGGGAATTGTTTTGGCTGGAAAAGACTTTAAGATCATTGAGTCCAAACATTGAGACATGGCAATTAAATCATGTCTCAGCGTGCCATGCCTACAGGTTTTTTGAACAAAAATGATGTCCTGAGCCCTGGGCAGGAACTGAGAAGGACCAGTGACTGCCGGACCTGTTCTTACAGAGGGAAGAAGGGGGAATGGCCTCAAGCTGAGACTGGAGAGGTTTAGATTGGACATTAGGAAAACGTTTTTCATGGAGAGAGTGGCCAGGGACTGGGACTGGAATGAGCTGCCCAGAGAAGTGGTAGAGTCACCCAGCCTGGATATGTTTCTGAGTCGTTTGTATGTGGTGCTTAGGGATGTGGTTTAAAGTGAATCTCGTGTAGTAGGGTTCTAGGTTGGACTTGCTGATCTTGAGGGGCTTTTCCAGCCTGGATGTTTCTGTGATTCTATGACTCCACCACCTCCCTGGGCAGCCTGTTTCAGAGCCTTGGCAGCTCTTTCACTGAAGAAATTGTTCCTAATGTCCAATCTAAACTTCTGCTGGCACAAGCTGAGGCTGTTTCCTCTCATTCTGTTATTTGATGCTCTGAAGACAAGACCAACCCCCGCCTGGCTGAGGGTGTCCCTCAGCCTTATCTCCTTTAAGCTCAACAACCCCAGTTCCCTCAGCTGCTCAGAGAGGTGCACCTATGAATCACAATCTTTGTAAGTATACCCAGGTGTCCATTATAAAAACAAACATCGGAGTAGCAGTGACTCTTCCCTTTTATCTGCACTGGGAATATGCCAGCATTTTCCCACCCAAGGTAGTCACCAACTGGTGGTGCTAGCTCCTTCCCAAATTCAATGCAAGGTTCCTCAAGCAAATTCTGCCTGCCTCACCTTCCTGGCAGATCTTCCTCAAAGCCTACTGGTAATAAAGGTGCAATTCCCAACAGATTAATCTCATCTTTTCATATTTCTACTCTGCTGCTGTGACCTTTAGTCACTGTTGCATGCTGTTCTTTGGGTTTTCCCCATGCTCCAGCTGGTTGCAGCCAACTGCCAAGCAGGAACTTCCATGCCCAGAGCCTTGGCTGCACTCCTGAACATCTTACCTTTCGCTTTTGTTCAGAGTTCTTTGATCTCCACTGTATTTTTCCAGTCTTTCTGGAAGTAGGTCTCAACGTTGCCCCAAAACAAGTAACTCATTTTCACTCAAACTTCTCTTTAAAACAGCTTTTCAAAACATTCTGCTTTCTGAAAGCAAAGGGAAAGTGCAAAGGAAGGGAAAGGTCATAGAGAGTAAAGTCAGTGGAATGGTATAGAATAACTCTGGTGGCTTCAGTCTTTTAAGCAAGAATTGTCTTCTAGCTCATTGATTCAGATTTCAGACTGAGAGGGCTTTTTCTGTTGTCAGTGACTGCTTCAGAGCAGTATCCTCTTACTTCAGCTGGCAGCTAACACAGCACTAATTCTCCCCATGCAGTCATGACATTAGATTTGTGTCTAAGGAAAGAACCAGTCTGGTCACTGTTCAGCTGTCAGCACTGCAGATGATGTTGTCCTGAGCCCTGGGCAGAACTGAGAAGGACCAGTGACTGCCGGACCAGTGAGGCACTGCGTGGGTCAAGCCTCCACAACAGAGCCTAGCACACATCCTGCTGCAGCTGTGGTGCCCACGGTAGGCATTTTTATGTTGCCCATTTGATGCCTCAGTTCTTTAACCCATCATCTCTACATCAGGTTTTCCCTTTTTTCCTCCTTCCACCCTACCCTAAGTTAGCTGTTGCTACCGATCCATGCTCCTACCTGTGGAAGTTAAGTCCTGCACCCTCCCTCATGTGCCCTGCAATGTCCATCTTATGCTTTGCTGAGATTTCAGTGTTCTGCACCTAGACCTTGGACAGAGACCTACTGGCTTTCTTTCCTAGCCTTTTTTTCTGTGCCTGAAAGATACAACTCCTAAACTGCAGCTCCTAGACTGCAACTGTGTGTTGCTCTGGATAATATCTTGCTGACAGTGTAAGAAGCTTAACAATGGAAGAAGTTATTTTGTTGCATGAGTATGATTTATGAGTATTGAAATGTAGACAAGGATCCCAGCAAGGGAAATGGAAATCTTATATGAGAAGAAGGGATGATGTTTGGGTATATAAACTGAAAACATCAATGTTCTCGTTACAGCCCTGGGGAAACCAGATCAGGTTCACCGTATGATCCAAAACATAATGGAGTGTCTGCATTCATTTTGAAGACCTCAGTAAATCAGTAAGTGTCTTGAAGGGTGAAACAAATGTCCTGAGCTTGAATATTCATCTATGTCTCCCAACAGATTTTATGCCAGTCTAGGTGTGTTAGAGACATCAGTGAAGCAACCATCGTTCACTTGGTATCAGCACAAGACACAGTATAAGACATCTGTAAAGTCACTGAAAAAAATGAGTCACTTGGGAAGAGGAATTTTTCTGACCCCTGACCGTAGATGCAAGGGAAGAGAAAAGCATAGAAGTGAGTAGGTCAGACACACCCTAAGTAAGTGTGATCCTGATCTAAAACACAGGCAGCTTTGGAAATCTGCTGCCTGGAAAAGACTTGGTAGAAGCACAGAAACTGCCTTTGTTTTCTTAATCCTTCCAATGCCCGAAGGAACTGGACTCAGAAATTTTGGTAAGAAACAGCATTGTATCAGTTTCTGCTAATCAGAGCAGCTTGCAAAGCCTCCACATTTTTTTGGCCAGAAAGAGTCTTGGATTTGTTGCTTTGCAGCTGCTTCAGGATCAGGTTTGGAAGTATTTTATAACTGCAGCCTTCTTCCCCCAGTTTATTCCAGTTTATCAGGCTTGCCTAGGGCTGGTACCTGTCACCACTCTTGTGCCAGGCAGGAACAGGTTTCACAGAATCACAGAATTAATCAGGTAGGAACAGACCTTTGAGATCATCAAGTCCAACCTATCACCCAAGTCCAACTTATTACCTAACACCTTCTGATGAACTAAACCATGACACCAGGTGCCACATCCAGTCTCTTTTTGAATACTTCCAGGGACAGTGACTCCACCACTTTCTAGGGCAGCCCATTCCAATGGCCTGTCACTCTTCCTGCAAAGAACTTCTTCCCAACATCCACCCTGAACTTCCCCTGGCACAGCTTGAAGCTGCGTCCCCTCGTTCTGTTGCTTTGAAGCTTTGCAAGTTGCTGTCCTGTGGAGCAAGAAACATTGTGCTGCAGATGTGCATTTTTAAATACCTTTGATTTAGCTACAGACACTGTGTGTGTAGATGCAGACAGAAAGCATTCAACCAGCAGCACCTCATGGCTCCTAGTACACAGCCTCCAGTGCTGTCCAAGCCTTTCTTTTGCTGTGTTTGCTGCTGGCACGCACTAGGCACCATGCACTCAGCTGCTTTTTGAACCTTGGGACAGATTGAAGAGAATAAAGGTTAGAGATGTGCAAAATATTACTTGATACCATTAAATGTCATAAGAAAAGACAGATTCTGTCTAAAATATATTTGACTTAGTTACAGGCTACAGCAGCAAAAAGAGATTTTTTTATCTTTCTGCTGTTTCCCAGTTCAGATGCTCTCTTTTAGTCAGGTTTATTTTTATGTCTTTCTGCTGTCTCCCAGTTCAGATACTTGCTTTCATTCAGTTTTATTTCCTTGCTTTTTGTGAGATGGTTCCCACACTTTGTCTTGTTTTTCCTGTTTCTCAATATTCCAAGTAAACCCCCCCCAGCAATAAAAGGTAAATTCACACATCAGCTGGGATCTTAGCATATATTTTTTTGTGCATTTCGCAAATCTTCACACCCAAAATCCACAAACAGGAAATAATGATTGGCTAGGGCTGGGTGATAGATTAGGCTGGGTGGTAGGTTGGACTGGATGATCTTGGAGGTCTCTTCCAACCTGGTTGATCCTATGATTCTAAGCCAAGGGATCAGAGCAGATGGTGCAGCTGTTGGAATCTCCCAACCTTTACTCCCATCATTAGCCACAGGGGAATAATACTTCGAATTAGCTGCACAGGTGCTTATTTTCCAGGCTTCCTGCAAAAGCTGTTCTTGATTGCTGTGGAATGTCTAAGCAACCATATTTTTGCTTCAGTCCATAAGCACAGACTTAATGCTAGTCATAAGACTATGTGAGCCTCACACAGAAGGGCTGAGTTACAAACACAGAGTCTTAAAAAGTCACCATTAGACTTAGTAATCAGCCACCTTCTTCTTGAAAATAGTTCTCTACTTCTGCCTGCTCATTCCAAGACAGAGGGCAGAGCAGCTGGGTGGCAGAGGCAGCAGCACAGATCCTGAGCTCAGTGGCTTGGGGAGGGGCAAGTGCCAGCAGCAACATCAGACACAGATGAGTGGAGGGGGAGACCTTCTTCTCTGTCTGCCAGTTTGGCATGAGTGGGATGCAAATACGACAACCTCCTCTGAAAGGTTGTCACAACTTTCTACTGGCTTTTCATGAGCAAGGCTGAAGCATTTTGGCCACACTGCCAGAAGCATCCCTTAGTCAGGGCAGGTCTGGCTGTGGGGCAGGGCACTTGTCCTTAGGAGTGCAGGTGTGCATTGCAAGCAAGTCTTCATGTGCTGAACAGAGCCTGGAGGCGATGCACAGAGGTGAAGGAAGATATGGTCAGCTGCTTTTTTCATCAGCAAGCCTCTTAGCTAATCAATCCAGAGGTCTCAAGGAGTTAAGTGCAGTTAGAATTCTTTCTTTCATAGCAGGCTGGGGATCTGCGAGCAGAGTTCAGCCAGGAGGCGAAAACCCCATTCAGGCAGAAATGTCACGTTATTTACTTACTGAAACAATGCTCTTGTTACAAAGACATGTTAGGAGTGAAAATATGACAGTGTCTATTTTAGGTTGTCATTGATCTTTAATTTGCTGTGACTTGAAGGTTTTCTATGTAGTCAGTGCTTTTTGGCCAAAATATATGACTGCAGGGAAATGAGTAAATGAGTGCCAGAGATTTTTTTTTTTCCCTCCTTTTTCCTATGAAAAGACTGAAATTGCTTTGTGTAAATGTGTGGAAAATGCTGATATTTTGTTTCTATAAATACTCTGCCTCCTGCGTGCTGTATTTCATTTGTGCTGTTTCCTAGGAGTATTTGGCTTCTTATCACTTTTACGCAGGGTGCTGAATACAAATGAGCTACAGTTTACCCAGCAACCAAGCTGTGGAGCATTTGTGGGTGTTGTGCATTTCCTGAGCAAGAGTAACTACTGAATGAGGCAAGATTACCACTGCAGCCCTGCAAAACATCGAGGATTATAAAAACATGCACTGAGTGGATAAATACACAGAGGAAGATGCACAGACGAGCTCTGTTTCTATATATAAGGACGTGTATGTATATGAATATATCTGGATCATGGGGAGAAAAAAAAACCCACCACGAAATAATCCATCGTTTTTAATGAGAATTTAAGTATAGGGAAGGGGAAAAAAAGTAAAATTCAAAGTTGCATTTCTTATTTTCAGTGGCACTGCCTACAACCAGGCTCCTTGTTTATGGAGCCCATAAACAAGGCTCTGTTACCGCAGACTTGTGCAGGGTGGTTCAGGCTGGGAGAAGCCTCAGGAGGTCACCATCCAGAGCTTGATGTAGTTGTTCCTTGAAAGCCCCAAGGATGAAGACTGCACAGCCTCCCAGAGCATCTGTCCCACATCTACAGGGAGGTCACCAAGGAGGCAGGATCAGGCTTTTCTCTTGCAGGGATGCAAGGTAGGAGAATGAGGGACGAGTACCAATGAAACCAGGGCATTTCAGACTGCATATATTGAAAAAGATTTGCCACTGGATTTGGTTCTATGTCGTAGTAAAATATTCTATAATATTGCAAATATTTAAATGGAAATATTTTATAAACATTTTAAGAATCCTTTGTAGGGTGATGTAACATCATTAAACACAAAACATACCTGCTGAAATCACTATGTGCACAGTGCTTACCACACGTGATTCTAATAGGTCTGGGATAAGGAGAAGTGAAGGGAGGAAATTTGTCTGAACAGCAATGATGGTCTTCGCATGGGGAAAGCAAGTGGGGGAGCATCCAGTGATGAGCAACTCACCTTCAGGTCTTTCTTTAAGAAGAAAGAGCTGGCAAGTGAGCAGAAACAGATATAAGTGTTTCAGTGTGTAAATACTGTAGTGGGAACAGAGCGGGACAGACTTACAAGGGAGAGAAAGGAGCAGGCAGAGCTTGACGAGGCTGCTTACCCTTCAGACAGTGCTGCCCCTTCACTTTTCCAGCAGCATTTAACATGCTCAGGCTGCATGATGGATTGAGAGCATGCAGAGATTAGGAGGAAGACGAGAAAAATGTAGTAAAGATGGCACCAACTGCTATGCTGCCATTGCACATGAGCTGCTCTGCAACGCCCCTCCATTTGAGAGAGATGTTGAGATGCTGAACGTGTCCAGAAAAGGGCACCAAGGATGATAAGGGGTCTGGAGCACAGCCCTCTGAGGCTGAGGGAGCTGGGGTTGTTTAGCCTGGAGGAGGCTCAGTGGAGACCTTATTGCTGTCTACAACTACGTCAAAGGAGGTTGTGGTCAGGTAGGGTTGGTCTCTTCTCCCAGGCAGCCAGTCACAGAATAAGGGGACACAGCCTCAAGCTGTGCCAGGAGAGGTTTAGGCTGGACGTTAGGAAGAAGTTCTTCACAGCAAGAATGATTGGCACTGGAGTGGGCTGCCCCTGGGAGGTGGTGGAGTCACCATCCCTGGAGGTGTTTAAAAGATACTGTGTGTGGCATTTGGTGCCATGGTTTAGTTGATTAGATGGTGTTGGGTGATAGGTTGGACTAGATGATTTCAAAGGTCTTTCCAGCCTGGTTAATTCTGTGTGGTTCTTTGTGATCCTGAAAGAAATAGCAAATTTGGGTAGTGTGGAACTCTTCTGCCTGTTCCTCCTTTGCTGGGAAAATGGGGTTTGACTTTCCTGAAACTCAGACAACATGACAGCCCTTTCTAGCATAAATAAAGCTGTCTCTGACTGGCGTTTGCAACCTCCAAGCTGAGCAGTGTCTGTTATCTGATGGACATTAGCTTCATCTTAAATGTGCAAGAGGCAGTTTGTGGTCATTTTCAAGGAAAATGGGACTGCAGAGAATTGGTCCTCTCCTAAAATGTAGTGGCTGCTTGTTTCATGAGGGTGCTGTGCCCAGCAGCCCTTGTTTGAGTGGCAAGGTTGGAAGTAGTTCAGTGCACATGAAATCAATACATGGAATTGGGGTGAAATGGTCAGAGGAGTGCAGTTGATCAAATGGCTTTAAAATTTATTTGCTGGTTGTCCATTTGTCAGTAAACAGGTACACAAGGCAAAATCCTGCCTTCTGTATCTGAACAGTCCCCTGCTGTGCTTCCCACAAACCTGCCTGCCTTCTCCCACTGTCTCCCTGGCTCTTCGTTGGGTTTTCTGAAATTATGGGTTATCAGGTGAAAGCAGCAGGGATGCTGAATGGACTGGAGCACTGCCTGTTGGGGAAAGGCTGAGAGCCCTGGGGCTGTTCAGCCTGGAGAGGAGAAGGCTGAGAGGGGATCTGACCAATGTCTATAAGTATCTGAGGACTAGGGGTCAGGAAGGAAAGGACAGGGACATTCTCTGCTCACATGTGCCCTGGGATAGGACAAGAGGCAATGGATGGAAACTTCCTCAACATGAGGAAGAACTTCTTTACTGTAAGAGTCCCAGAGCACTGGAACAGGCTCCCCAGAGAGAGGTTGTTGAGTCTCCTTTTCTGGAGAATTTCAAGGCCTGTCTGGATGTGTTCCTGAGTGAAATTGTATGGTCCTGCTCTGGAAAAGTTGGACTTGATGAGCTTTTTGGGTCCCTTCCAACCCCTGACATCCTGTGATCCTGTGATCCCCAAGAGGATCACTTTTTCTGCAGCCAAAGGTGTCATTAAGAACAGTTAAAATGAATTTAGCTTTCATTTACAAGTAAAATTTTGATTTATTTTTTCTTTTTTCCCCTGAGTTTCAGGTAGAAAGAGAACAACTAAAGTTCTATATTGATTTGTTGGTTGGTTTGTTTGTTGAGGTTAGGTCATCAAGTAGCATACCAAATTTCACAGAGGAAAATTCCAGGTGAGGCATTGGAATAGGTTGGTCAGGGGAATGGTGCAGTCACAGTCCCTGGAGGTGTTCAAGAACTGTGTAGATGTGGCACTTCAGGCCATGGTTCAACAGCCAAGGTGTTCTTGGGTTGATGGTTGGACTTGGCCTTGGAGGTCTTTTCCAACCCAAACAGTTCTATGAAATACAGTCATGCAGTAAATATGGAAATCTGTCTTCCTCACAGAATTGCCATCCTATCTGTGGGGGTGTCTCTTTGGCCTGTCCTAAAGAAAGAAACATTTGTTACTGTGTTATCCGTTTGCATTTGGACCTGTTTCCCAGAACCCTTTGATAACTTTGAGCTCGTTTGGTTCAAACCACCTCAGAGAGGATGACGAAGGATGCAGAGGTCCTAAGTTTACTGCACTAGCTGGAGGCAATTCCCATTCCTTGCCCACCTGCCAGGCACAGTGATGAGGCAAGGGGCTGTCAAAAGAGGGGGTGACTATTGCATGAGGTCACTGAAACTGAGGTGACAGGGAAATGCAGATGCTGGGTGGGTGAGAGTGCTGCAGGGAGGGGGTCAGACTCCATTCATGTTGCTCTTCAAGGAACAACTTGCAGCTCCTTTGGTGCCTTGAGCACTCATAAGTGAAGAAAGAGAAGGGCCTATGGATTGTTGTGTCTGTTCAGTTTTCACTCCATACACAGTGCTAATGCAACATTGATGCCTTTTCCCAATAAGATTTATTGCAGAGTAGAACCATAGATGAAGCTACATGTGAAAACCTCTTGGGAATCCCAGCTCGTTCTGCCTGTTCCTCTCCCCATGGTGGGACCTTTCCAAATCTGGGGATTTGGAGCCAGCATGAGCTGAATTTAGAAAACATGAGAGCAAGGATAGCATGCGTGACCACGTCCTCTTTTTCTGGTGTAAAGGGAACAACCGCCTCTATCACACATGGCAGGCAGCACACCTGTGGTGTAAAAGATCAGGGCTGATGAGCATGGTGGTGTCCTGCAGAGGATTCTTCAGCTTTCCCAAAGTAGGATTTGGAAAGCTCTAATTTTGTTTGATGGCTGAGAATATTTTTTTTTTTAAGTGGTTTTCCTAAAAGCTTGTCTGTGTACAGTTCTGGAGCCCCCAACACAAGAAGGACATCGAACTGTTGGAGCAACTCCAGAGGAGGTGACAAAGATGCTCAGAGGGCCGGAGCAGCTCTGCTATGAGGACAGGTTATGAGAGGTAGGGATCTTCGGCCTGGAGAAGAGAAGGTTTCCAGGAAACCTTGGAGTGGCCTTCCAGTATCTGAAGGGGGCCATAGGAGGGCTGAGGAGGGACTATTGACAAGGTCTTGTAATGACAGGATGAGGAGTAATGGGTTTAAACTGGCAGAGGGGAGATTTAAACTAGATGTTCGGAAGAAGTCCTTTCCAGTAAGGGTGGTGAGACACTGGCACAGGTTGCCCAGGGAGGTGTTCAAGGCCAAGTTGAATGAGGCCTCGAGTGACCTGTTCTAGTGGGAGGTGTCCCTGCTTATGGTGGCGGTTTGGAACTACATGATCTTTGAGGTCACTTCCAACCTAAACCCATTCTGTGATTCTATAGTGCTGCATTTCAGCAAATGCTGCTTTTGCAAGTCTTTAAAGGAACACTGCAGCAACATACCAGGTGTGCAGTCTGGACCAGAAATCTTCAGAAATCAAAAGCAAAGGACATTTAGTCCTGACCAAGCAGACTAAACATTTGCTATGAAAGCTGGAGAATGTTCAAGGTCATATTAATGGACTCTGCATGTTGCAGTACATCTTCCCTTAGCAGTTGGAGCCCAGAAAGGTCACATCAACCATGAGCAAACAAAGAAAGGAAAACACTCAGCAAGACGAATATTGCTCAGAGCATTAATTTTCCCATACCTTCTCCACAGCAGGGTCACAAGCAATTAAGAGTCCTCATAGTGGGAACGCTTCCACTGACATACTTTCCTCTCACCCACAATTTTGTTCAGATTTCTCACTTGGGGCAGGTGGTTGGTCATGATCCAAAGGAATTAATTTTTGTTTGCAAAATAGCCTAGAAATTAAATCTTCTCAGAAAAAAAATACTCAAAATGTTCTCTTCTGTGCCTCTCATTTCGTACGGGGTGAGCTGATCAGCATCTTTCTGTCCACTACTGTCCACATCTGTCAAGCTGCAGGAGAAAACACAGTCAAAGCATTTATGTTAATATTTGCTCAGTAAAGCAGAGGTTTATGAAAGAAGAGGCTGAGAAGCAAAAATGAGAATGTGTAAGAAATACTTCCCTCATCTTGAGGGAACAGAACTGACAACTTCCACATCGAGGTATTAATTTTAAATATTGATGTGCTGTAAATGTTGGTCTGAGTCTATTTCTCTTTGCAGTTCAAGATGAATATGCAAGATTTTGAAGAGGAAGAGTCCTGGCGTTAGCAGAAACGACAGTGATAACGTCGTGCATCAAAGTGACAATACATCAAGTCTGAGAGGTACTCAGCTGAGAATCAGGATGCTTTTTGTTTAAAGTCCACGTGGAAGATCACCCTCACTGCCTTGCGCCTCTGTGCGGGGTACATGCGGTGTCCCAGGACGACTGCCTGCTCCCCTCCACGCTCAGTGTGCGGTGGCTGTTTAAAGACCTGGCATATCCTTAGCACCTGCTCAGATGTTTGTGTTGTGCCCACTGGCATGATGCCTGAGTGCTGCTTTGCTGCTGTTACCCATCTGAAGTGCCATTTTATCTGGGGGTATCTGATAGCACAATCACTCATATGCAGCTGACTGCATTTATCTGTGGTGTGACTTAAATGGATGTATGTGCAAGACTACATAAAAAATCACCTGAGCCTGGGAGCTGCGATTCGAAGGCAAGCAACAGAATGCACATTGATGGGTTATTTCTTGTTCTTTGGGGCTCTATTTCAGCACTTTTTTCCTTCTCAAAGAAGGGAGGGAGTTTGGTTTTTTACACAGGGCTACTGTATGGGTGAAACTGTCATCACTTTTAAAAAGAAGCAATATTTAAACATTATTTTAAGGACATTTATACGTGTTTGTAAATGCATATTTATAATTCTAACTCATCACACATCTGTTTTCTGTCATATAAATGTTCCTGTCTGCTCCACCCTGCAGGTGGGACCTTCTACTTTACTGCACCCCAGCATGGCACATCAGATTTATCAGTGACCTTGGTCATCACAGGAGCAAGTCTAAGCAAGAGCCTTCCTGCACACCAACCCTTATCAGTGACTATAGACGTGGAATGTTCTCTCTGCTGGAAGCGGACACTGGCTGTGCCAGCCTGCCCTGAACTTCAGAAAGTGTCACCACTGAGCAGAGACAGAGCTGAGAAGTCACATCCCTAAACAGGATTGGTTCTGGTGTAAAGCAGGACAGGAGCCTATGACTGCACACAGTGCTCGAGGTGGGGCTGGACCAGTGCAGGACAGAGCGGGACAATCCCTTTCTTTCCCTGTCTGGCTATGCTGCGCTTGATGCACTCCAGGGTACAATGGGCCTTTTGGGGAGTCAGGGCACACAGTTGGCTCATACTCAACTTGCCATTAACTCGAACCCCTAGATCTCTCTGCAGGGCTGCTTTCCAGCCTCTTGTCCCGCAGGTTCTGCACATCATCAGGATGACCCCAGGCCGGGTGGAGAACTTGGCGCTCCGGAACTGGGCACTTCCGAACACAAATTTCCTTGGGGTGTTTTTTTTTGATGACTCCTCAGGAACATCCAACAAATCAAATACTACCCTGTCGGCATCACTCGGGAGCTGGGAGCGTGGTCCCCAGGGGGTGCGGAGCGCTGGATAGATCCCGCAGTCTCGCACCGCCCCGCACCGCCCCTCCGCCGGCGGCGGGACCCACCCCGGGGCGGCGCCGCGCTGATGTCAGGGCGCGGGAGCGGCGGCGGGGAACGGTGCCGGTATGGCGGTGCCGCTGCGGCTGGGGGCTCTCCGCACCGCTAGCGCCGTGCTGCTGCTGCTGCTGCTGCTCCCGCCGCCCGCCGCCCCGCGGAGGCCGCCGCGCTGCGGGCCGCCCTGTAGCTGCTGGCGGGAGTCGGCGCTGTGCGTGGGGGCAGCAGGGGCCCCGCGCAGCCTGCCCGCCGGCCTGGGCTCCTTGTGAGTGCGGGGCAACGCGGGGCTGGGAGGGTGCGGGGGATGCGGGGCGGGCCCGCCTGACTGCCGGCTGCTCTTTTCGCAGGAGCCTGGTGAACGGGACGTTCTCCGAAGTGAAGGACAGGATGTTCTCCCACCTACCCTCCCTGCAGCTGCTGTGAGTATGGCACTGGAAACCTCGCGGCCGGCGACAGCACTTTGCCGCTTCCTCCTAAAAAGGGTTCGGGGTGCCCCTGAAGAAAGGGAGGTCATGCGTGACCCCGGTCTGTGCAGCCCTCCTGGCTGCAGCTGTTGTTTCATAACGAGGGATGCCTTCTCCACTCATAAACTACTTCATAAAATGAGCAGGTAGCTGCTGAAGGACAGACTTTCCGGTGTCCTAAGTTCCCTTTCTTTGGTTAATTTTAGCTTTAATAAGTTTTCCCCACAAGGAGTCATGTGGTGGCTCCCACTTGTACTGATTTTGTGCCCTGGAGTCTCACGCTGGCTTTGGGACGTTGCGGGCAAGCGGAGGCTGCTGGGACACACCTGGGAGGAAAGCCTCTGTGTGTGAAGTGCCGCCGCTGTCTGCAGCGTGATGCTGTACTTCAGCATCCGGCTTGGAGGGTGGACCCTCGGCTGCCCTCTGACTTGAAGTACCTGTAGGTGGGATGGTCCTCTGTGCTAAGAGACTGATCCAGAGCTCCACAGCCCTGCTGCCATCCTGATCTCGGGCAAGTCACTTGGCAGTGCCCGTCCTGCAGTCAGATGTGTGGCTGCAGTTCTGGTCACTTACCCACACTCACATTATTGTAGCTGTCCTGGAGGACAGGAGTGGACAAGACACACAGATACGGGGTGTATCTCTGAGGAACTCAGATATTTGCTTCTCAGGTGGCCAGCAGAGAAGCCATGCTGCTGCCTGTGCCCCGTGCAGCCTGCCTGTGACGCACGATGCTGAGCAGACCCTCCACATCTCCCCAGTGAGGACGAGACTACCCCCAGAGCAAAGGCATTCTGCAAAGGAAAATTTGGCAAAAAGATGCAAGGTGTGCCAGAAACTCAGGCTAAGTGGTTGCCACAGAGCTAGGCAGTACAGTTTGCCTTAGCAAAAGGAAGACCCTAAAGGCATCTGGTAGCATGATGGCCCCCCTCCTCAGGCATCCTCTCCTTGTTCTGAAAGACCTGACTCACCACTGGGGCTGGCAGCACCCCATGGAAAACACTGGGGAGAAGTGGACAAAGCAAGCAGGGGGGAAGCTTTCACATTCTTTACTGTGGCACCGGTCCCAAACCCAACTTTTTGTGAGACTTGGGGGCCAGCACAGAGGTTCAGGTAGAGGGCAAGGGAATTTTGCTCACCTGTGAATGGAAGCAAACAACAGACTCGTGTTTGCTGGGAAGAAGAGGGATGGACCCAAGAGTAGATTGAGAGAAAATGTGGGTGAAGAATTGGAGATGAGGGGAATCTGGCTTGTTTTGGATGGTGCTACCGGGAAGAGGGATGAAGAGCAGATGAAGGTTACCCCTTTTCTCTAGCTGGGGTGGTGGGGCAAAGGTCGGTTGTTGAGAAAGTCAAAAGCTACCCATAGCATTTTATGCAGCAGACCTGATGTGGGAGCAAGAGGGGTTTGCTGTTACCATTACCACCACCACCTTGGTCCCTGACAAATTCTGTTGATTTCTGTAATTTGTGAGTCTGCCCTTCAAAGTGAGGAAAAAGGAATGATTAAATGACAAAAGAGATACATGCATAATTTAGTATCTCAGCCACTGCTGTGGCAGTGGCCATGGCAAAGCAGTAACACAGGGATTTATTTTTTATGTTGCTCTGCACCTTCCTCAGATTTGTTTGGGATAATTTAAGAAGCATTTATCTGGTAAGTTTGCATTTCACATCCGTTAGTCTTCCAGGTTAATTGTAGGAAAATGCCTAAAACCGTAAAAGAAAAGAATTAATAAGTTACTCTAATGGAGAGATTAGTGCAGATATCTTCTTTCATAGCAGGAAATTCTGAGATTTTCCCCGAATTATTTCTTTTGAGTCACGTCTGGGGTTTGAACTTGAATAAGTTTTGCTGTTTTCTTAAAAGGAGATTGCTCTCTGCCTTGGAATATCAAGCCTGGGGATTGTTACGCTTTGATACAGCAAAGGAAGAATTTTGCTGGCAAAGCCTTTCTCTAGCATCCTTCTCCCTGCTTGCCGCCTTCTGGCTCAGGTGACAGCTGCTTCAGTACAGCTCTAATGCGCTTTGTCCCTGAAGTTGACGTGGGGAGGGCGAGGCAGTGCCTGGAGCAGGCAGCACCACCACTCTTCCTTACTGCCTGTGGACACAGGGGTTTGCTTTGTGAGAGCAGCAGGACTGTCTCTGGTGGTTTGGGCACATCCATGTTTCCTGATGAGCTGGCTGCAGGAGCTGTGTGCCCTTCTCCCCCACGCCATTGGATCACCCCCCTAGGAACATGGCATGGGTGAGCAGTGATCCACCCAGACTGCTTAGATGTGAGCTGATGCTCACTCCTTTCTTGCTCAGGAGTGCTGCAGAGATGGTTTCTTGAATTTTTTTTGTGTGGCTGACGGGATAGAGGCACAACTGGGGTCCACACTCAGCAGACCTAACCCTTGTGTGGATGGCTTGTCCTGCTCAGGGACCAGGGAGTGGAGGGCCGGGTTGGATATAACCAAGGTGAATGGTACAGCAGACATTCTTCCTGGCAAGTAGTGGATGTTAACTAGCATCACATTATGCCTTTGAGGGTTTTTTTGTAGACCATTCCACAATATTTTATGTGTGCTGCATTGGTGGGGCAATACGGGCTTGAGTCAGTAGGATGAGTTTGGTCATGGGCAATAAACACAATGGGTGTAATCCACTGTGTCAAGTTTTAATGTGCTTTCCTAATGCCTGCTCTTCATTTTCAGCTTGTTGAACTCCAACTCCTTCACTGTGATACGAGATGATGCCTTTGCTGGTCTGTTTCATCTAGAATACCTGTAAGTTTGGTGGTTTATGTCTTCCCCTGTCCTTTCTCGATCAAGACGTTTTGATCAGTTGCCAACACTCCTGCCATGGAGTCTTTACTGCCATTCCCAGAAGCAGGGGAGATGAAGGATTTATGTCCCCTTCCTGTGCAATTGTCCTTCCTGATGGCTCGCCGTTTTTCAGAGGTTGCAGTGGATTTTAAAATCTGCTGTGAAGGCAGCATGGCTGTGTGCAATTACAGTGCACCAAAAAAGCACTGCTGAGCAAGAGCTTATCCTGCCTTTACAGAACAGTGCCATCCCTGAAGGGTTTTGAACCTCAGGAAAGACTTGGGGAGGGCTCTCCTGGCCTGCTGGCAGCCTGAAGAGGAGGCGCAGAGTATCTGTGTGCTGCCCAGAACAGCTCTGAGTACCAAACTGCTTCTCCTCCCTTCAACTTTCCAACTTCATCTTTGTGCTGATATCCCACTTAATGCCTGTGGCATTTATATTTACAAGAATATATCAACATACTTCATATGATATAAAACATGGTCATTCTCTGTATTATTACTTAAATTTATTTGACTTCCCTTAGTCACTTCCTTATTTTCACAACCCCCTTTTTTTTAGGTGTCTTTTTTTCAAGTGTATTTTTTAAGTTTTTTTTTTTTCTTGTTTTAGATATTTTTGAAAGTATTGGTTTAGATTTTTTTAAAGGTTTTTGGTTGGTTTTTTTTTAGGTCTTTTTGTTTGTTGGTTGTTTTTTTTTTAAAAANTACCAGGTTGTCCTCACTTCATACTTCAAAGGCATAGCCCTTTCTCTTTGTTATTGGATGTGACCTGCTATGTTTGAAACTCTGAATGTGATCTGAAAAAAAAACATTCATTCTTCCACCCACCTTACTGTGCTGCAGAAAATATTTGGTAGCTGTGGAAAACATTTCTGTCTTTTTTATGAAGCAAGACCGATGCTTACAAAACTGGTTCTGGTTAAAGCCTTGCAGGCAGTGGGTGCTGAGGTGGCCTATACTCAGGCCTGCTACATGCAGAGCAGCCAACAGTGGAATTTGCAGACCGAAAAAATAGAGCAGAACAGCAAATGGTACCTCCTCAAATCCATGACTGGGCTGCATCTGGATTTTTCAGCAATGGTCAGCTGCCTAAGCCTTCTCTTCTGCATGAGTCTACAGGAAAAAGTCTTATTTGCAGGTTTGCAAAAAGGAAGAAAATCTTTGTTGTTTCGTGCTTGACTTGCTTTCAAGTGCTGGTGGGTCCAAAGTGGAGCTTGTCCCAGAAGTGTACCCAGTGCCAGTGGTTGCATTGGTACATGCAGCCAGACCCTCTGTCTGAAAGAGAAAAAACTGCCCCTTTTCAGCTGGTGGGAGGGAAAATATCCCTGGGTGCCAGCTGCAAAACAGGGAGCAGAGGGAGAACTGGTAAAGCCTTATGCTTTCAGCTTCCTCTAGTAGCAGCTGAACAAGTGGTCTCTGTTAATGGTTCTCCCTCCCTGCCAAGTCCACAGAGCTTTTCCTCTTCCCAGCAAATCATATCTCAGCTGTTTGGGAGCTGGGTCTGAGTGGCCTTTCTCCAGGGTTGTTTTTGGGCATGCAGCTGTAACACCATTACAGCCCAACAGCTCATGTCTCAGTTGCCAGTGATCGGACCTTATGGTGAATAAAAAACCCCACAGTGACAAACAAAAGTGGTAAATCGCTTTGTGTACCAAGTCTCCAGATGAAGAGCAGCTGGAAAGCACCACCAGCAGATACTTCTGCCTGCCTAGCTATGTATCTAGCCGTGCCTTGCACTTGCAGCTCTGGTAGTGGCATTCTGTGCACCCTTTAACTGTCTCCTTGTACAGTCTGGGGAAGACAGGTCTGGTAAAGTTGAGAGCTTTGCTGGTGATCACAGTGGTGTTCCCAGGGCAGCATCCCTTCAAGGCTGGGTGAGGTGACTCAGGAATCTGGCAAATTGCTGAATCTCAGCCATATCTCTCTGCAATGTGCCCACTGAAGCCATGTCTGTTTGCATGGCTGGTGAGTTGGGCTGTGGGTTGGTGCCAGGAGGCAGTGGCTCTCTGCTCTGCAGGTTGAATTTGTGTCCCCAGGCAGCCTTGTAACAGAGCACAGCTGACCCTCTTCTGACATCTCCTGTGCATACACCACAGTTTCTTATTTGCAGCCTTTGCCTGCAGTCAGGGTCATGGTCACTTCACAGAGGATTTTCACTACGTCTAAAGCTGTAAACCCAGCAGAACTTGTCATCTACATCCTGTTTTGACTCTCTCAAGAAGAAACCTTAGCTCAGCATTTGTCCTCTCTTTCCCTGGAGGAAGAAAGACACTTTTATCTCTCAAAACCTTTTATAAAGTCAGCATGCAGCTGTACCACACAACACCTTGGTGGCCACCNCTTATAAAGTCAGCATGCAGTTGTCTTCATTCAGCTACAGCTGTACCACACAACACCTTGGTGGCCACCCGGCTGCAATTGCTTCGCAGGGCTGATGGCATACTTAGGGATGTGTCCTCCAGTGCTCAGGGGTCAAGATGCTCAAGTATCAGCTCTTTCTCTTTATGCTGACCTGAGTCAGGAGGAGCAGCATGCTTCTGGAATCGATATGTGCCTGTCATTATTTTCCCTGTGCACAGGGCCTTGACTTCTGTGCCGCTGGATACCCTGCAGAGGTGGTGTCCTGGCTGCAGAGAGTGGAGCTGTGGCAGCAAGAGGAGAAACAAGGCAGCAGTCTTGCCACTTATGCAGACTTCAGAGACCTACCAGTCTGCAGCTGCAGTTCACATCAGGGCTGTGTGGGTGCAGAGGAGCCACTGGACCTGCAGGCACAGGAGCTTCTGGTTGGACTGTCCCTCTGCAGGCTGGGCAGCCCTGGCACTGCTGTGCTGCCCCATGGCTTTGAAGTGCAGGTGGTTTGTGAGGGGAAGGTGGGACTTCGGCTTCTGAAGTCCAGGCCTCTCCTACCCGAGTCTCTTGCCTCACATAACACACCCCAAGGGGATTAACCAAGAGAGGAATTAGGATTTTTGCTTTGTTAGTTTTCTTCCTCTTGCTGCTGGGTATTTGTGCTACGCACTTCCCCTTGTACTGCGTCATTCCCCTTGTCCTGCATCATTCCTTCTGATCCACCTAAGAGACTTCCCTGCCCTTAAGTCTGAAGGCATGGCCCAAGAATCTGCTGTACTTGGGGAGCATAGATTAAAGCATAGGTTCGACCCTGGATGTATTTAAGGGTCGTTTGGATGTGGTGCTTAGGGATATAGTTTAAGGTGACTCTTTGTCCTGGAGGCAGGGAATTAACGTGGCCGAGTCAGGAATTATAAAAGTAGAATTACTTCATTTTCCTGGAACTCTGCTCCCAAACTATACACAAAAATTAGTTTAGGTTTATTGACAGATTCAGTTCCTTTGGGAATTTCTTCCAAAAAAAGGATATTATAGACAAATTTAGATGTTTAGGAAGTCAGGAAATGGAAAAGGCTAAGCTATAAACACAGCTTTACCCCACTATCCACCAGGCTGAGCAGAAGAGTAAGAAAACAGCAGGTCTTACTCACGGAGGTGAGATAGGCACTCAGCAGTGATTCCTTGCTTGATTCCTCTGTGGAAGCAGCCTTCTGACACTGTAGGCAATATCCAGTAATGGAGATCCATGCAGCAGAAGCCCAAGGTGAGTGGCAGAGCCTCCAAACTCAGAAAGGTCTCAAGCACTTCTTCCACAAATGGGATGATCGTGGAACGATGCTGCCTTCACAGTGGTAGGGGAGAGCCAAAACTGCTAGCGTCCCCCAGTCCGACAGGCAGCTAGGAAGCTGGTCCGAGAGGGGCCCATCCAGGTACTGCTGTCTCTCTCTCCCAAAGGACCCCCGGGCTTGTCAAGCCTGCAGGTTTGCACAAAAGGGTGCAAAAGTGGGGAGAAGCATCCAAAAGCAGGGACAGGGTAAAACCAAGAGCAGTACAAAAAGGTGGGAGCCGTCCCAAACTGGGGATGGTCCAGTCATGGCAGGAACCTGTCCTGTCAGGCATTCTATTAGGAGCTCTTTTCAAGGCAGAGACCTCTCCAGACAGGAACCTTTTCCCACTCTGCCTTGCTCTATTTATGCTTTTCTAGACAAAGTGTCCATTTGCTATTTACACTGGGTGCGAAAGCCCAGCCAGCCACCAGCCTGATTCCAGCGCGGGCTTCTTCACGGGTCAGCCCACGTGTGGAAAGGTGCCTTCTGCTGTTCCCCCTTCGAGCCCACAGGGCTTTGCACCTTCTCCCATCCAAACCTACGAAGGGGGAGGAAGAAGAAAGGAATTTGGGATACCCCAGTACACTCTTGTAAAGTAGAGTTTTAGGTTGGACTTGATGACCCTGAGGGGCTTTTCCAACCTGGATGTTTCTGTGATTCTGTGTGAAAGCACTGATGATGCTATTAAAGCTAATGAAAATTAAAAGCCTTTTACAGGTTATTTTTTATTTTCTGCCTAGATTCATCGAAGGAAATAAAATTGAGACCATTTCAAGAAATGCATTCCGTGGCCTTCGGGACCTCACTCACCTGTGAGTTATTTTAAACCTTGGTGGGGTAATCTGTACTTGAATAAAATTCTTTGAGGGGGGCCTGCTGGTTTTCCTGCCACACAGAAAGCCTCCCTCCCCTTCTGTGCATCCCTTTCCTTCTGCTGTCAGTAACCTTCCAAAAACTGAAACGTGGCCTTAAAATCTTCCTCCTCGGGAGCGCCGTGGCACATTGTGCTGCCTGTGCACACTTGCAGGTCATGCTGGGCTGCAGCTGAGACCCGTGGATGCTGTACCAGTGCCACCATCACGCTGCATGCTCCTGATGGACATCCCCGTTTGGTTTCAGCCTGCTCAGTGATTGCTCTGTGTGTTGCATTTGCACCTGGCAATAAAAAAGCTTTATGTGTTTTACTTTTGTGTAGGCTTCCAGCTATCTCCCTTCTTAAAGGAGAATAATTAATGTGTGCCTGTTCTTCCTAACCATTCACAATGCCAGGGGCTGTGCAGTGCTAGATAATTAACAGCCTGTGAGCCCAGCCTCAGTAAGAAAGAGGCAAACAAA
Organism: Tricholaema leucomelas; assembly: GCA_013400475.1. Lineage (NCBI taxonomy): Eukaryota > Metazoa > Chordata > Aves > Piciformes > Lybiidae > Tricholaema lacrymosa > Tricholaema leucomelas. The sequence continues at coordinate 547,423 of WAAF01012839.1, forward strand.
AGACAGCAATAATAGTAAGCTCTTAACTTTCTTTTCTAGTTCTTTGGCCAATAACCATCTCAAAGCTCTGCCGAGGGATGTCTTCAGTGACTTAGATTCTTTAATTGAACTGTAAGTAATAAGAATCTTCCTATTAACTGCCTGCTTCTGTCACTCTTTTGAGTGTTACCTTCTGGCTTTGTGTGGTGCTGTGTCTGATCCCAGCACAGAAGAGCAAGTTGGCATTTTGTTGTTCTAGCTTTTTTCATTTGGAAGTTGTTTCTTTGGTAGGACTCCTGTAAAAGAACTGCTATTTCTCAAATCCCTGTTGCCCCTCGTGATGCTCTACATAGCTTGCATCCATGCCCTTCTTTCTTCTGGATCAAATAAATTTGGGTTATTTTTAGGGAATGTGAGACAAAGAATTTTGAAATCTACAGTTCCTCTAGACATCTTTTCCTGCTGTTGTTGCATGTATGCCCTGAGATTATTTTAGTAAAAAGCATTCTTTAAAAAAGAAAAAAAAATCTTTTTTTTTTATTGTTCTTTCCCTTGGTTTTGTGCAGATCTAGCACGTTGCTGGCTTACTGTCAGCACTTTCTTGTATAACTGAGCTGCTAGTCAGCTTCTCCTAGTGGTTTTTTTTTGGTCCTAGCTCTCCCAAACAGCAGAGTATAATTGTAAGCCAAGGGATCAAAGAACAGGTACAGTGTTGAAATGGCACATCCGTTAGGAGGAGGAGGTTAAATCAACTGCACATCAGCAGCAGCTCTAAAACGCAAGTCTTAGGTCTGTCCTTTGTGTAACACAGAAATGGTTCCAACAAGGCCATTCTGTGGTGCTGGAGTGGTTTAGTGGAGAGCTGGGGTTTGTGTCAGTGTAGATGATGGGTAGTAGGCTTACAGCAGATAGCCAGACCATCAGGGATTTAATAAATCACGAATTACAGTCCTAATCCTATGAAAAACTACCACCATGAGGACTTCCCATGTGAATCCCACTGCTCTCTTACTATATGTGAGCACATTCCCGAAACTGGAACTGTTTTTTCTAAGGCCAGCCCTCCGAGCCGAAGAGTCCATAGTAAGAGAGCCCAAATAAAACTTAGGAATCTTCCCTTTCCTGGGTCAAAACCAATCCAAGGCTACTCAGGTATCTTTGAATTCAGCATGCCAAGGTGATAACAGTTCTGTAGTATTCATATTGCTATCAACCTTTTCAAATATGTTTATTTCTGTGTGTTTTTTTAGAGATTTAAGGGGAAATAAGTTTGAGTGTGACTGCAAAGCCAAGTGGTTGTTTTTGTGGTTAAAGATGACAAATTCCACTGTTTCTGATGTCCTGTGTATTGGTCCAGCAGAATATCAGGATAAGAAGTTAAATGATGTGACAAGTTTTGATTATGAATGCACCACTACAGGTATTCAGAATGTATATTTCTTAGCACACTACCAATGGTTAAATATCAAGAAGTTTAGACTATGCCCTTTTGCTTCTGTGAGCATGACCTGGGGGGAGGAAAGGGTTACATACAAAGCACTTTCCAGTGCTAGAATGAGCATAAAATGGGAAAACTACATTTGGAAGCCAAAGTAAGTACTGAGTTTTCATTTGGATTAAGTGATAATGGGCGAAGAGCTCTGACTATTCACGTTCCAAAAGACTTGATTATGACTCACTTTGTGACTTAATTTTCATCACAGAATGCTTTCTATTATCTGGAATAAGCCCATACAGTTCTGGCAGATGAGCTTCTCTGAAATCTCTGTATTTCACAGAGAGCAGTGAAAAGGAGTTCAAACGATGTGGCTATATCTGTTATCTTCATTCAATAGGCCACAATTTAATAGCATCAAATGTTGCAGCAATACTGCCAGCAGTTCTTCATGAAACTCCATTCAATTGGAGAGAAATGTCCAATAATATTCTGACCACTGTCTTGTTTAGGATCTTGATTTTTACTTTAGGTAATGTAAAGCATGCTGAAGGATGTGACGAGCAACTTGCATGTGGTTATGCTTACATTTTATGGCCAAACAGCCGCAGTTACCTATCTCTAAATGTAGTCACATCATATAACTGGGAATATCAGCTGCGGGTTTTGTTTGTCATCTTTTCATCTGTGTGATGTCAGCAATCTGCCTTTTTTCCCATCCAGTAGCATCAGAGGCTTCTTAGCACTAATCTGTCATCAAGGTGGTCATCAGCATTAAGAGACAGTAGAACAGTTGCTTACTAATAACATAAAACAGAGTTTCAGAACAAGGAGTGAAAGGTAATCAAAGGGCAGTATGTAAAGGAACAGAGAACGAACTCAGAATTCAGAAAGTATGTCAGAAGAGTAGCAGAGGTAAAGCACAATTATCTTGCTACATGAAAGGGTGTCAAAGCCAGCGGAGTGGTGTAGCTTAGAGTGGTACCAAAGTTGCATTCCTGCGTCTGCCAAATCACTGAGCTGCAAAAGCATGAAGTAAAAGCAGACTTCATTTCCTTTCACTCTGGTTTAACCAATTGTGCTGCTCCAACACTCGCAGAACAGGCTTTACCTACCTGGTCCTCAGACCTGTACTGACCCTCCCTGTCCTGTGTCATCTCTTTGTCCCTAGAAGCCTAACTATAAAAGTTGCTACCGGCACAATTCACCCTTTCTATCAGTCCTTTTGTCTGCTGTAAGTGAAATCACAGCAAGCACAGATCTAATTCCACATGTTGTAGAGTGTGCTGGGGAGCTGAGGTTCTGTGGTGCCAGGACTGCCCAGCTGAACGTTTGTTGAAATGCCATCACAAAGAAGTGCTCTTGCAGCACAGCATTTAAGCTGTAATACATTCTTGAGATGAGAAAGGACATGTTCAAAGCAGTCCTCTTCTGGCTGCTGTGAGGGAAGGCTGTGTGCTTGACCTTCTGGCATGGGGGTAGGCAGCAGCAGGCTTCCCAGGGCTCCAGCGCGCAGTGAAGTGCAGGGTGCAGAAGATGTGGAGCTCTGGCATCTGTACAAAGTGGCCAAGAGGGACAGTCTGTCTGCATGCAGAAGTGAACCATGAGACAAAGAGATGAGCAGAGTAGAAATACAAATGAGTTCAGAAATGTATCACCCCTGAGGCAGCATCGTGTGCCCTGAACGGAGCTGCAGCTGCCTTGCTTGAGCTGTAATCCTTCTTTGGCCTTGGCAGTCTGTGGTGTGAGGCCACAGCTACCTTTTCCTTCCTTGCCATTGCCTCCCTCAGATCCAAAGGAGTTTAAATATTCCCATGTGCATTCCTTGAGGATTGATTAGTGGCAGACTCAGGCCGGTCCCAGGTTCTGAAGTAATGCACCCTGTAGGTGGTATCCTTCTTTCCTGCTCGGTGACAGGCAGTGCTCTGCAAACCTTTCGTTCCTGTTAAGTCTTTACTGTTGTATTTCCCTCCCTTGCCAGGAGGGCAAAGAACTCAGACTTCCCATCCTTTCTGGTCTCTGCTGGTTTGTGTTGAGCCTGATTGGATGTAGGATCTGGTAACAAAGCAGTTTGCTTGGTCAGATGTGTGTCTGGGCATCTCCACCAATTCATTGCATCCTCTGAACTGCTACAACGATAACAGGAGGAGAAATGGAGAGAGGTGTTGCTAAATTGAAAAAAAAAAAGAAAAGCCAAAGAGCAAAATGATCCTGTTACTTTTTCACAGCAGGAGGGATTCACAGTGCCAGTGATGTGCACTTTTCACTTTTTTTGGTGAAAGCACCTCTCTTTTCCATTTCTCATGGCTGGCATCATGGAAGCAGGCTAAACCATTTCACTTTTTCTCTTGCTTTCCTCCCACAGCAGTGTGTGAGGGGCTGTGCTGTGGCTGTAGCCATGGCATGGGGATATGTAAATTATCTCCAGGAGACTGAGAAGCAAGCCTCATGCTCTCAGTCACTGGAGACAGGTGGTATGCGTGCATGGGACTTGCCTTGCTGGACCTGCAGGCAGGGATCTTCTCACTGGGCTCTAGAGGCTTGGTTTCCCCTTTCTTTTCACAGCTGGGACTGTCTTCTGGATGTGATTCTCTTTTTTCCAGCTGTCTGGAAGGAAGGTAGTTTACAAATTAAGTTATATCCAGTGATATAAAGAGCCACAACACAGGTACAAGTGAAAATAGCTGTGTTAACTCTGAGCAGGCAGTGGGTTTTAACACACAGATTGCCTTGTTTTGATTCACAGATTCCCTTAACCTGTGATTTCAAGAGATGTCTCTTTCAGCATTAAGGGGCTTTTTTTGGGTTTTGTCAACTCTTAAACATATTTTGATTTTCTGTGACTGTATCTGCTATTGTTCCATCCTTAGCTATCTTCCATGATTTATTTCTTACTTTTACTTTCTGCATTATTTGGTGTCAGTTTTCTCCAGTTCTTTTATTTTCCCAGTGACAACGAAGATAACTTTCTTGTTTTCCTACCAGCATTTATGAATCAAGCCCAAACTCTATTTATAACAGTCCCTCAAAGAATGGAGAATGTCATTCCTTTTGCAGCTCTAGAATCTGCTCTGTTTGTTTAATGGTAGTCATCTATCTTTATTCTCCAGAAGTGTAACTCCTCAAGGGCAAAGGCTTTCAAGCAGGGAGAGGCAGAGAGTTGTTCGTTCCACAAAACAATTCTTTAATCATGCACCAAAATGAGGGACTTGAGTGAGGACTTAATTACCATTTCACCACCATCCCTGGATGCTCAGTGCCCTTCCAGTGTAGGAGTGAAGACATCTAGCAAGTGGAGCTTGAAACAGAGTGGTGAATGGCTCAGCAGAGAAGCACCATCCTAGCAGAAGATGCATCTCCTTTTTCTGTAGATCTGTAGCTGTACATCACTTCAGCATGGGCTTTCTGCCATCACCTAGACCCAGATGCTGGCTTTTCTTTGTCAGCTTTGCTCCACTGGATTATTTTTTCTGAAAATAATGACCTTGTCCATCTGTCAGGCCAAAGATCATATTCAAACTCATGTCATAGAATCATGCAGGTTGAAAAAGACCTTCAAGATCATCTAGTCCAACCTTTAACTCTATTCTACCAAGTCTACCACTAAGCCATATCCCCAAGCACCACATCTTACACAGCTTTTGAACATCTCCAGGGGTGGTGACTCAACCACCTCCCTGAGCAGCCTGTTCTAATGTCTGGCAACCCTATCAGTGAAAACCTTTTCCTGATTTTTCTCTCTCTTTGCCCAGTATCAGCTCTGGGCTGACCACTGATGTAGCCCAGGGTGAATTTTAGAGTTGATTTTACAAAGGCACTTGGATTTTGAGAAAAAAATCTGGAATTTTGGAGTTACACTCCTAGTCTTTACAGGTTGCTCCAACTCCTCAACCTTAGTGTCTAGAATGTTTTTCCACTGGATAGTAATTTGCAGGTTGGTTGTATTTTATGCCTAAATGACTTTACAGTGTCCCATAAAACATTGTGTTAACTGAGGCTTTGATTACACCATTTTGTCTGTGGCCTAGCCAAAATGGGGTTATCCCCAGGCAAACCTCAGATATCATTTCACTTTCTGCCTGGTTTAGCATAACACAAATTGCTAGTGATTAAATTTGCATGACTTAAGAAGTTATTGGACTTCAGCTGGAAGTTGCTGTCTCTCAGCTTGAAAGTGATTCTACTAAAAGGCCATTTCACTTGATAGGAAAGCAATTTCCAGCTGTGGGGAAAGAGATTTCTCTCTTGATACCCTGGTCTCAGCCAGCCTATCTGGAGAATCTGATTTCTGACACTATTTACCTACTGGATCTCTTTGGCAACTATATTTCCAGATGCCTAAAGCAGGAGGAGATGCTTTCCCCTGTTGCTGCATGCCTAATGTGAGCACTGACACTTCCATGCTAGTCCTATACGAAATTCAGACTGTTTAACTCACTTTTTGAGTGTAACTTCTTGTAACCAGCCACAATTTACTTTGTGTTTCCAGCCAGGATGTTTCCTAACTGTTGTAAATGTGTGTTTCTAGATTTTGTTGTTCACCAGATCTTGCCCTATCAGTCGGTTTCAGTGGATACCTTCAACTCAAAGAATGATGTGTTCGTAGCCATTGCACAGCCCAGCATGGAGAACTGCATGGTGCTGGAGTGGGATCACATTGAAATGAATTTCAGGAGTTATGACAATATCACAGGTACATGAGCAGTGAGATTCCAGTTGTGGATGAATTGTTTGTGTCTCACCAGAGGGAGATTCATAGCTGGAAACAGCTGATGGGTTCTGTCCTGGTCACTGTGGTAGTTTGTGAGTTTCCTGCCCCCTTGTACTGGTCTGATTTAGTTTCCTGGAGCCCAAATACCTAACAGAGCAATACAATAACAGGATGCCTTCCCCTCTCCTCCTTTTGGAAAGAAAGGAATTAGATGTAGAGAGGAAAAAGGGGTAAAACACCCAAAGAGTAGTCTTGCTTCATTTTGGAAGCTAAAAGAAAAAGCTTTAACAATAAATAAAAGGTATTTAAGGTAAGGGGAGGTACAAAAAGGCATAGGGGAGGGAAACAAGGTACAAAATATATATACAAGCAGATTGATGGCAATGGATGGAGGTAGACTCAGGAAGGGGTTGTGCCACCATGTGAGAGGGTGGCCATGTGGCAAAAGCTGGAGCAGCAGGAACAAGGGTGGTGCTATCAGGCAGGCAGGTCAAAGAGAAATAGGAAGTTCCTCTGGTTTTTAGGGGGTCTAGACAGGAAGTGGGAGTGGGCTAACCACTACACCTGGGGTCAGGTTCAGGCCACCCCCAGGAAAGTTAACCCTTTACACTCCCCCCTCCCCAGACTAACTCAGACAGCTGAGTCAAGGAATGAAGCTCTGTTTGCAGTGTGGCACAAATATACAAGCATACATACACAATACAGACAGATATTTACAACCATATACAATTATATACAAGTTAAAAGTAATACAGAAAGATAAATCCCCTCCTGAACAGCAGAACCACCCAGGAGGGCTTTCAAACCAAGTCTCCTCCTTATTCCCATCCCCACCCTTATATCTGATGTGCCAGATAAGGAGTTAGAAGAAGATTGATTAGAGTTATACAGGTCCTGGCAGAGGAATTAGTGAAGCAGGTGGCAGCCTGACTGACTTGGTTATTGTTTCTTGGTTTTTATATCTCTAAGCAAAGCCAATGTGTGATATAGACATCACTATTATTTTTTTTTCACAGCCAATGATCTAATTTCTCTCATTAAAATATTCCAATTAGCCTCAAACTGACACAGTCCTTGATGAATCTGGCAACTCTAAATGTGTACTGTTTGTCCATGAGTGACTTTGTGGGGTAGTGCATCTCGTGAATACCTATAGGTCTGTCCTCACTGTAGCACATGAACTAGGCTGTTTGGGTCTGATATTGTAAATTGAAGGCACCAGCATTTGCCATGGACAGCATAACATGGCCCAGCTCAGCCTGAGTCACACTTGCAAGTTAAGGTCTAAGTTGAAGGAGCTCTCACTGTTGCCAAAGTGCCTGCAAAATAGAATATAAAATCACTCTGCTGCATGCAGAAACAGGTCTCAAGGATGCCCCTTCTGTGGGCTGGCCAGGAAAGGGTGTTTCACAGCTGTAGGTGACAAGGAAATGTTCAAGCTGTGGCTGTTACCTAGAGATGTGCCAGAAAGCTTTCACATTTACTTGTCATCTATGAACAGGCTGGACTAGCAGTCTGGCCAGATTACTCATCAGACAAAGTGCCCACGTAGATGCCAGGTGATTTTCTAGTGCTGACAATCATTTTGTCCCTAGCTGACACTCGTGGTGCTCAGTCACAGCAGGAACAGAGTCTCTAGAGCTGTTATATGCTGCCTGATTTCCCAACTACTGGTTCTGAAGTCTCAGGACCTAAATTTATCTGTGAGTGGAGCATCCTACCTCCTTGCTCCTTTTAATGTGAGAGATTACTTTTTACCTTGCATTTTGGGAAACAGAGCATGTTGTGTCCTCATCTCATGTTGAAGTCTACAAAGGCAGCAAGCACCCAGCACTGTAAATCAGCTGTGTGTGTCTCTAACAAAAGTTTACCAAGTGCTGCCTCCCCAACAGGAAAGGTGGGAAATGAAAAATGTTGCTTGTTTGGGTTTCATTGTGTTTTGGTGGACTAGGGGTAAATAAGTACCAGTGGCTGTAAGCTGAGAAGCCGATGGCCCTAAGGGAGCTAGAAATGCTCTGGAAATGAATTTGAGGGTTTGGGTTGTGTCCTCCATGGGGAGTTCCATTACTGAGTGCTTGGCATTTGGCTGTGGAGCTGAACTAGCTGTCAAGGCTGCCTGTACAGTCAGCATGGAGGGAGAAAGTGGTGCTGTCCTCTGCAAAAGGAGACATCCATAGGCCAGGTGAAATCTCTTCTAGAGGGCTTTTTGACTGAAGTCAAACCAGAAAGGGCCTGGATGATCAGCTCAAACATTCATGTCTATATTATGTACTTGAGATGAATCACACACCATGTGCATGGGAAAGTGGTAGATCATCCCAGGCTGGCTGTGAAACACCTATGGATAAGGGATCAGCAGAGCTGCCAGGGAGAGTCTCCTCTCCCTGCATGTGCAGAGGAATCTGTGCAGTTATGTTTCAGAGAGGAATTTCTCTGTTCTTCCAACAAAACCTTTCAGAAGTAGTGTGGTTGTTACTTTCTTGTCGTGGCTCTTGCACAGTGACTTGACATTCTTGAAACAGACCATAACCTGATCTGATCTGGCAACTGCAATGTTACCAAATATTTCTACTTTAACGTGCTCTCAAAAACACTTAAGAGAAAAAACAGAGTTAGATCTGTCTTTTTCATCCTGCTGTCAGGTGACATATTCACAAGATGCATCAAGATTTTCTATTTAGAGGAGCAAAAAGCTGACTCTGGCCCTCTTGGAGCAAGAAAAAATTAGACTGTATATCATTGTTCTAGCTTAGAAGACAGACAGTCCAAGAACAAGAGAATTTCAAATTCCTGCTGAATGATGAGATAATTTTGTTTTTTATTTTGGAATAATAATATTTGCCTTAACTAATTGTTTTGGGTATCAGGGTGCATGTGTTTGGACAAAGAGAGAAAGAAAAAGGCTTCTGGATAAAAAAGGAATGAGCATTTTATTTGCACAGTTTGAGGGATGTGGTATTTCTGACATTTGAAGTCATCTTTCCAGTTCCCTGGGAGTTAAAAAAGCAGGAAAAGAAGGTCTGATGATGTGTAGCAGAAAACAAAACGCTGGGATAGTGCAGATTTAAAAGGAGGGAGGAGCAACTTGGTGATCTCGCTTCGGTTTAAGGGGTGCTTTGTACTGTGCTAATATATGTGCTTTTTTGTTATGTCTTTGGGCAATAGGTCAGTCCATAGTGGGATGTAAAGCCATCCTTGTTGGTGAGCAAGTCTTTGTGGTGGTGGCACAGCTCTTTGGTGGCTCACACATTTACAAGTATGATGAAAGCTGGACAAAGTTTGTCAAATTCCAGGATATCGAAGTATCTCGCATCTCCAAGCCAAATGATATAGAGCTCTTTGAGATAGACAGTGAGATGTTCTTTGTCATAGCAGATAGCTCCAAAGCAGGTTTGTCAACAGTGTACAAGTGGAACAACAAAGGATTTTACTCCTACCAGTCCCTTCATGAGTGGTTCAGGGACACAGATGCTGAGTTTCTCGATATAGATGGGAAATCGCATCTCATCCTCTCAAGCCGTTCCCAAGTTCCCATCATACTCCAGTGGAACAAAGCTTCCAAAAAGTTTGTCCCCCACAGTGAAATCCCCAACATGGAAGATGTCCTGGCTGTGAAGAGTTTCAGGATGCAAGATAACCTGTACCTCACCCTCACAAGATTCATTGGAGACTCCAGAGTTATGAAATGGAACAGCAAACAATTTGTGGAGATCCAGGCTCTTCCATCCCGAGGAGCCATGACGCTGCAGCCTTTCTCCTTCAAGAACAATTACTACCTAGCCCTGGGGAGTGACTACACATTCTCCCAGATTTACCAGTGGGATGATGAGAAGCAGATCTTCAGACTATTTAAAGAAATCTACGTCCAAGCCCCACGATCATTCACAGCTGTGTCGACTGACCGAAGAGATTTTTTCTTCGCCTCTAGTTTTAAAGGAAACACTCAAATATTTGAACATATCATCATTGACTTGAGCCTATGAGCAGCTGCTGGAGGGAAATTCACCTAGAGTGACATTTATACAGGAACAAAACAACAAAGAGACCTTTCCAAAGACAGGGTTGCACCTATGGAGTATGCTGACATTTTCTGAACTTCTCCAACTTGCATATTAATCAGGGATTGCATTTATTTGGTTGCTGCATGACATGTCCCTTTTATCCTTTTTTCAAGGACGCTGTGCAGGCTGCAGGCATTCAGAGGAGAGTGCAGTGCAATGGGATTAATGTTGACACCTGAGAGAATGACCTCAGTTTTACCCAAAAAAAACACCTTGAGTTGAGCATCTCATAAAGAAACTGAAGAGTAAGCTACACAAAGAGAAATGCTCTCAAGTCGTTAATGTGTTAGCAGTGACTTTAAGACTAAAGCCAGTTCTCCATGGCTGCTGATGAACTGCAAAAGCAAACAGTGATGTTCCAGAAAAGACTTTATTTTGGTTTCTTGAGTTCTGTCTTCAGGAGCTTTGTGGTTTGTAGTCTGAGGCATCGTTTTAACTCATTGTAGATTAAAGGGAAAGTAAAAATCTATTGCCATTTTCCTTCCATTATTCATTATTTTAGCAACAAATTGTGCACAGCAGTTTCTAGCCCAGCCCCTGGTCTCTGGGTAGCCAGGAGAAGAAAAGTGTGATGCTTTTGGAATGTGGGATCTTAACAAAGACAGACAATAACAGAGGTCTGATTCTGCCCTGAATAAATCACCTTCAAATTCCATCCGCTTTCTGTTTTAATAGGTGTTCCAGAAGCCCACTTCATTTTGCTGTAATTCTTACTTTTCCTGATGATCCCAGTAGGTTCTGAGATATTTTAACAAGTTTGATTCTATGATCAAGCTGGGGAGGGACTTCTCAGGATGTCAGGTAGTGATAGAACTAGGGGGAGTGGAACAAAGCTAGAAATTGGTAGATTCAGACTGGATGTTAGGAAGAAGTTCTTCAGCATGAGGGTGGCGAGACCCTAGCACAGGTTGCCCAGGGAGGTGGTGGAACCAGCCCCATTCCTGGAGGTGCTTAAGACCAGGCTGGATGAGCCTCTGACCAGCCTGATCTAGTGTGAGGTGTCCCTGCCCATGGCAGGGGGGTTGGAACTAGTTGATCCTTGTGGTCCCTTCCAACCCTAACTGATTCTATGACTCTATTGTATGATTCTATTCTGTCCCTCATTCCAGAAAGCACAGCTTAAGCTTAACCTGAAACATACATCTACAGTGATGTACTTTCTGCTGTAGCTTATGCAATGAGATGATTTATTTCCACCCCCCCCAGCACAGCTCACAAGCAATAAATTCAGGTTTGGGTCATCACAAGCAGTATTTGGGGAACTCTCTTTCTGCCTGAGGTCTGAACATGAATTTGGTATCACTGAGTCTTTGGAAACTGAGGCAGCTGGAGCTGTTTCAGGCTAGACCTAACCCTGCCTCCAAGAAGGGTTTCCTCATGGTGGCTCCCAGCTTTTGCCAGGCTGCCAGTCCACCAAAGATTGAACAGGAGGATGTGAACAGACCATGCCACATCGGTGTTTCGACTGGCTACAGACTAAGGCATTCAGTCATCCTAAATAGGGCAGTCACAGCACACAGAGCCTTTATCAGCATAACAGCAAAGAATGTTTTCCTGGAAAGGCTTCCCCAACAAAACTGTGTCTGAGAGCCTGTGTTTGTTCACTTACACATTACATTTCTTCAGGTTTTCATACCATGTAGCACTCCAGGTGGTTTTGTCACATCTTACTGCTGCCCTGCTGCCTTAGGTAATAGGGAGGCTATGCACAAAGCAGGCAGAGCTAAGGAAAATGTCCTTATTCCTTCATACTCAGGACTATTTCACTGTCTCTGTGCTGAATGAGCCTCATATTTTTGACCTGGATGTGTGAAGTGTGGCCTGCTGTCATAAATAGAGAGGATCTCATAGGCTTTCCAACATCCAAGATGTGAACAGTGCTGCAGATAAGGATTATCCACAAAGACTCCCATGAAGAGTCATAACCTACCAGTGACCTGGCATATCACAACCTTCCCCAACTTTTACCTCACTGCTATGAAATGAAATGAAATTATTACTTACCAGCCTGTCAGAAACAGAACTTGTTTTATTCTGTTTTTAAGTTACAGGTTATTTTTTGCCCTGCAGAGATGCTCATCCTGGCTTTAGTTTTAATTACTTTGTCACCCTATCCTATCCATCTGTCCGAAGTACTGCATGATTATATGGCTTAGTGGTGGACTTGGTAGAGTAGGGTTAATGGTTGGACTCAATGATCTTGAAGACCTTTTCCAGCCTAGATGATCCTATGATTCTATGCTGCCCTCTGAATCCTAGTGTGGTGTCAATCCTGGTGGTTCCATCAGACCAGTAGATGCAAAACAACCTTCTGTAGTAGGTTTTAGCAACACCTCTCCTGGAATTCAGCCAACAAATCCAAGGAAGCAGAGAGATCATTCATATGTCTGCCAGTGAATGTAATTTGTTTCATGTTCCCAGTTTACTTTTTAAAGTGGCTATGGCTGGCAAGTGCTATGTCCTTAACCTGTGCTGTGGGAAGGCATTTGTGTCGCTCTTCTGTTTAAACAGAGGCAGATACTCTGATGAGGAGGGGCATTTCTGCAGGTGCCAGCACTTTCTTACAGGGCTCACTGTGAGTACTGTTCGCTCAGCAAAAGGCATCAGGCAGAGCTAGAAGCTAGTTTAGAGAAATTGGATCTTGGCTCTTTTTTTTCACTTGAAGGGAAGCAAGAGGGTGGCAGAGAAGGGCTTGTGTATCAAATAGCAGGAGATTGCATGTTTCAAGAGCCAAGGGGAGTTTGAGTCTTGGCTATCAAGTTGAATTAAATTAAAATGGTCTCTGCAGAGACAGGCTTAATAAAGAGGGTAAAGTGATCCACAGGAGTCCAGCTCATTCTGATAGGACCAGAAGAAGACAGTGATGGAAATTAATTCAGCAGGCAGGCTGCCACGTCTGCTATGTACCTGCCCTGGTTGATCAGGAAGCCCAGCTCGGCATCCCTCTCAACTTCAGGAGCAGCCTGGAGTCAGACACTGACTCATCTGTCCTGCTGAGTTAGTGGGCAGGAGGTCAAAGCAGCTAAAAGGGAGGGCAAAACCAGCAGCTGATGAAGAAGAGGCTATGGTACATTTCACAGGGTTGAACAAACACAGAATCTTCAAAAGAGCCTTGTTCTGCTCTTCCTGCTCTGAAGGAAATGCTGCAGGCTGCAGCTGTAACAGAAATACTTTCTGCCTTTCCAAAGGCAGTGAGAGTTTTGTCTCCACAGCCTGTGTTCTGTAACAGAAATTGTTCAGAACAGTAGCTGAACTATGCATTTATTGAGAACCCTCATTTATTGCAACCATTAGGCCATCAGGACAGTGAGAAAGGCTAACAGAACATGCAATGAAATACCTGCAACTATGTAAAGAACAATGGTTTCTGTAAGAATAGACTGGCTACCATGTGCTAGCTGCAGCAGGAGCATTTTAAGGCTGTATGTACATTGAGCTTTTTTTAGTAAGGAGGAGCTGATGCAGTCTGTGTTATGTGTGTATGTACTCTTCCAACGAATAAAATGTAGCTAATGAGACTAATGATGGTGTGATATCTGTGTGAAAATATCCCACACTGGGCAAAGCCAAGCTGCCGGAGGGATGGACAGGGTGGGCAAACGAGTCCTTGGCCGTTTATGATTGGCTTTGGCTTCTGAAACCGTGGAGGATGCTGTGCTCAGCTTAGTTAAATTCCGTCTCTGAGCCCGAGGTGCTCGCAGCTCGGAGGTGTCGCTGCCTTCACTCTTTCCTTACACTCCCTCTAGCGTCAACAAGGGCGCACTGCAGCTCAGCTCCAGCTTCGCGCCCTGCTGAACTCGGTACTGTCCTCTCCGTTCTTTATTCCTTACCACAAACCAACTAGGGTCATCTTTTCAAAACAATTCTCAAAAGATATGCAAGATCCCTAAGCTAGTTTCCTACACGCAGAGTGGGTAGGAACCAAGCCCTAAAACTATGCCGCAGACTTTCAGGTCTTTGTTGTGGGATCTCTTAGGATTTCTTGAATTTTACTGAACTGTTCAGTATTGGAACAGGGCTACAAGAAAGCTGGGGAGGGACTTTTTATGGTGTTGGGTAGCGATAGGACTAGGGAGAATGGATACAAGCTAGAGGAGGGGAGATATAGATTAGATATTAGGAAGAAGATCTTCACTATAAGGGTGGTGAGAGACTGGAACAGGTTGCCCTGGGAGGTGGTGGAAGCCTCATCCCTGGATGTTTTTAAGTCCAGCCTCCATGTGGCTCTGGGGAACCTAATCTTGTGGGAAGTGTCCCTGCCCATAGCCAGGGGCTGGAACAAGATGACCCTGGAAGTCCCTTCCAGCCCTTCCAATTCTGTGATTTACTCTGAAATTGCAAAAAAGAATACACAGTGAATATTATTTTTTTAAATTTAAGGCATTCCTTGAGCGTTATCCACTGATCTTGCTGCTCACTAACACAGGGACCAATTCTTTTTCTTTCCTCTTCTTTCTTCACAGAGGGCAATTCTCTGTAACTAATTACAGACTTGTGCAATCAAAGACGTGTCTGACATGCCGTAATGGGATGCAATTGCTCCGGGATCATTGCTTTCCTTCTGGGTATTCCACCTTTTTATGAGTCACCAGCCCTTGTGGTGTGGTTCACTGAAACTCCATCATAGCTCAAACATCAGCTTCAACTCAGCACCGTTTCCCCACTGACCTCCCTCAGTTTCCTTGCCCTTGCTAGCTGAACTTTTTTTTTCTTCCACTCATTATCACCTTCTTCAAATCTTCTTTGAAAAGTTTCTATTCCTCCTCCTTACCAAGGAGAAAGCATTCCCAAAGAGCAATGCGGGGATGGTCACTTCTCTCTCAGTTTCAAGAAGAGCTCAGAGCAGAGACTGATTGAAAGCTCAAGGGCAAGGCAGATCTGTAAGAAACAGCTGCAGGGAGTCCCTCTAACCCCTCCTAAGACCCATTCACTCCTGGCCTACAGACTTGAGCTGCTACCACCACCACCACCACTTGGCAGCAATGCTCACTGCCAGGAACTAATGAGACCTTTTTCCATACCCTAACCTAGAAGAAATGGAGCCAAGTGGCTAGCACCGAGTTCTTTGGATGCAGCCTAGGACATGCTTGGTTCTGGACTGTGAGTGCATGATGCCAGCTGGTGTCCAGCTTTTCATCCAGCAGTACATCTAAGGCCTCCTCAGGGCTGCTCTCAATCTCTTCACCCCCCCAGCCTGGATTGACAATGGCGACTGTCTTGACTCAGATGCAAAACTTTGCATTTGTCCTTGTTCAACCTCATGAGGTTCACACAGGCTCACTTCTTGAGCTTACCCAGCTGCCTCTGTATGGATCCTATCCTTCAGGTGTTTCAACTGCCCCTTTCAGCTTGGTGTCATCTGCAAGCTTGCTGAGGGTGCACTCCATCCAACTATGTCATTGATGAAGATGTTAATTACTATTGGTCCCAATACAGACCCCTGGGGGGTTTTGGACATTGAGCTGTTGACCACCAACGTGTGGATGCAAACATCCAACCAATTTCAACCTATTCAGGATCTGCTGGAGAAGGTCCAG
The DNA here is from genome assembly GCA_013400475.1 of Tricholaema leucomelas. Taxonomy (NCBI): domain Eukaryota; kingdom Metazoa; phylum Chordata; class Aves; order Piciformes; family Lybiidae; genus Tricholaema lacrymosa; species Tricholaema leucomelas. Next base: position 563,146 of record WAAF01012839.1, read on the forward strand.
GGGAGAGCTACAAGGATGATTAAAGGGACTGGGGAGCATGCCTTATGAGGAGAGGCTGAGGGACTTGGGACTTTTCAGTCTGGAGAAGAGAACTGAGAGGGGATCTAATAAATATTTATAAACATTTGAGGGCTTGTCAGAAGGGGGTACACAGGCTCTTATCACTTGCTCCCTCTGATAGGACAAGGAACAACTGGTGTAAGCTGCAGCACAGGAGGTTCCACTTCAACACAAGGGGGAACTTCTTTACTGTAAGGGTCCCAGAGCACTGGAAAAGACTCCCCTGGGAGGTTGTGGAGTCTCCTTCTCTGGAGTCTTTCAAGGCCTGTCTGGTTGTGTTCTTCTGTGATCTGTGCTAGATTGTGTGGTCCTGCTCTGGCAGGGGGTTTGGACTTGATGATCTCCTTGTATCCCTTCCAACCCCTAATACCCTGTGATCCTGTAATGCCTTATCCACTGTACAATCCACCCACTCAATCTGCATCACTTTAATTTAGAGAGCAGGATGTTGTGAGGGATCATGTCAAAGGCCTTGCAGACATCCAGACAGAGGACATCCATAGCTCTTCTCTTGGCCTCTGATGTAGTCATTCCATCACTGGAGGCCGCTAGGTAGGTCATGGGAGGACTGTACAAGAAATTTCTCTAGGTATGGCCTTATTCCAATTTTGTCACATCAGTGAGGCAGCCTAGCTGGAGTTCAGTGGAGAGCAAGGAAGGCAGGTGGCAGAAGTTTAATATCAGTAATATTGAAGCAGAGATTAGGAAACTAGAAATGGTGAGGCTGCAGAAATATATTTTGTTACCTTAAAGGAAACAAATCACATTTTCTAAGCACAGAGATAAATCAATGTGAGATCAGGGAATCAGGGAGAACAAAACCCATGTTTCTAAATAAAGAGAAGGAATAGGAGTGACAGCGTATGAAGTGTGAGCTTACTTAATTGCTGTGTAGAGAAAGTACCTAAGTGCCTTTCCAAGGTCACTAAGAGAATGCAATCCACATCATTTTCCTTTCCAGAGTCACCCTAGTTTATGCTTAATTAAACTATGCAAGCTCTGCACACTCTAGAAAATGCCCTTTTTATTACATTGTAGGCAATTTGCATTTCTGAAGGGCATTTGGGAACCATGACATCACCAGAATGAAGGGCCTCTGGTAGCCTTGCTCCCATTTTTATTCATTTACAATTGTTGACTTCTATTCCAAAGTTCATTTCTATTTCCTGCTTGGACATTAGCACTGGATTGTACAAGAATGCTCATTTTCCAACTTCAGTGGCTGTTGCAGTTCTTCTGACTCAGCAGCCCCCTGGGGCTGACTCATCCTCCAGCTGCAGGTGTGCCCTGACAGTTAATTCTCCATTTTAGTCCCATGAAAGAAAGGCTGGGGGCAGTCAAGAAAGCATTCACCACCCACTGCAGGTGGGGTCTGTGTGGACGGAGCCTGGGCTGGCAGATGGAAGGATGGAGCAGCACTACCCTCACCTTATTCAGTCTCCCCTATTTCCTTTCCCTCTGATCTTGCCAGTATGGTAAATGGTTTTGCTAGAGTTTTACAGAAAGCAGAGCAGTGATGAGGCCAGGTTGGTGCAGATTCACTTAGGGTGTTGGTGAGAGCAAACTTCAAATAGAAAGGGCAAACAGAAGTTAAATTAGCAGCTGTGGTAAATGGCATCTACCTACTATTTGTTTGTAAACTATGTACCCTGGAGGTCTCCTTGGACCCTCAGCTTCTCCTAGTTCCTGCTGACAGCATTTTTTGACTCTGCTTTGAATCATTAGTATCTGGGGAGAAAACTGCAGGCCTTTCATTTTGGAGGAAGGCTCATTACAATTATCTGTGCCTCTGTCACCTCGGGATCTGATTACGGTGCTGGGGTTGCACCTTGAAATCGTTACAATTAAGACTTAATGAAGTGAGTAACCACAGAGTCCTGCAGTTACTCCCCACCTACTTATTGCATCTGCCTCTATCACAGGAGTGGCTACCACTTGATTTTTATGATTTTTTTAAAAAGTGAGACCTCTTGTTTTGAGTTTGCCTTACAAAACCTCACACAGCTGGGATTTAGGGTCTCTCTTTCTCCATCATCATACAGGCTGGATGAGCTTGGACCATGCTGCTGGCTGAAAATGAATGCAGGTAGGAGAAAACCCTCAGACATTCATAGCTTTTGGGGCTGGGAAACGATAAGGAAATCCTGGGAGACAAGTGTGTGGTGAGGGCTGTCCTCATGTCCATGCTGAATCCCAGTTCCACCCCACATGACAGCAGAGGTGCAGGCAGCTGTTGTGCCTGAGCCAGCCTGCTCCAGTCCTGTGGCAGCTCTATTGGTCCTAGAGTGCTTTAAGGATGTACCTGACCTAAGCCAAGAGAAGAGGTGCCTTCTTGCCACCTTTGGCCTGAAACGGAGTGTACAAGTTTACAGATGTACTTTCCTACCCCAGGGTAGTAACTAACAGTGATTGGTTCCTTCGCTTTTCTCAGATATGGATGAAGACAGATTTGGGGGTAAAGTGGAAGTTAATAGAGAGTTTATCTTCTTTCAGTTTTCTTTCTTTCCCCTTTGCTCCCTATTTATTTGCCTCTGTTTTCCTAATCACTGTGAGATTATGACATCTGAAGCACCAGAGGTGAGGACCTTTACACCATTCTCCCTGAAGTGACAGCTGAGATATTTATCGCTATTGTTGAAGGGAGACTCATTTCCACATCTGCAGGTCAGATGAGGGTAATTTGCCTTTTAATATTTTTGATGGACTATCAACAAGGCCAAGCTGACACCAATCCTGGTCCTTTGGTATAGTGGGCAGAGGAGAACAAAAGATGGGCTTGCAGCTTGGTGTCTGAAAGCTCTGGGACCCTTTTTCTTAATAAAGAGCCCAGTTTCCTCATGGAAGATGCAGAGGGAAAGCTGAACTACCTATCCACAAAAGTCATGTGCTAAAAAAAAACACTTTAAAAAAGGCACTGACATCAGTCCTGCTCTACTCTAGGCTGTTCTGGCAAATGGGACCAGGGCTTTGACAGAACATTAGGGGTTGGAAAGGACCTCAAATGACCATGGCAGTGGTACCCTCTGTATTGTTGCTTGATACACAGAAGTTGCAGCAAATATTTCTAAAATGCCTGAAGCTTTAGGACTTCATGATCTTTTTAACCAAAATGATTCTCTGCTTCTGATAGGCACAGCTTTAGTAGTAGCAGGGGCCAGGAGGGGTTTACTTTCTGATGTGCTTTAGGGGTAGGAGTATGAGAATTACCCTTTGAATCTGTGGGCTCATGAGAGATGCTGAAAGCTCCTGGCTGCCAGGTGGTGCTGCCCATGTTTTTCTCATCTGAATATGGGCACTGAGCCTTTTGAGGAGATTCTCTTCAGTGAGCACTAGGAGCAAAGAACCTACTTGCAATATGTTGACTGTAAAGAGACCTGTGCAAGTCTCTCTGCAGAGAGAAATGTTATGCTTGTTGCAGTCACCAGCAGAGGCGTCCTGGATTCCTTCGGATAAAATGCAGAAAGGTTCCCGTTTCAGCTATTATTCAACTCCTTATTGGGGTTGTCTTCAGTGTTTGCTTTCCTAAGACTCCTTCTCCAGGTTTCATTTAGTGAGCTGAATATTAATTGTGTTTTCTACCATCTTTGTCCATGTTGGTGAGACCTATGCTAGGAAGGATGAACAAGGTATTCAGGTATCAGAAAGACTAATTCAGGTATCAGCTAATGACCGAAAAACTCACTGACTGGCTGAGGTGAGAAGCGACCTCTGGAGGTCATCTGCTCCAAATACCCTGCTCAAGCAAGGTTACCTAGAGTCAGTTGCTCTGGACCAGTTCCAGAAAACTTTCAATGTCAAAGGATAGAGGCTCCACAACATTCCTAGGTAACCTGTGCGAGTCACTCTTACAGTGCAAAAGTTTCTTGTTTTGGTTTTTTCTTGTATTCAGCTCCTCACCGTGGTGGGAGAGCAAAAAAAGAAATATATTGCTTCTGGTCCCTTGCACAAAAAAATCCAGCCATTCTAAGAATATTTCACACTCTGTTCCTATTATCCTCATCAAAATGTGGATAGATGAAATCACTTCCATGTCATTTGCAGCACCAAAGTGCTCCTAAGTATAGACTGAGCTTAGTGACCTTGTAGTGAATGTCAGCAGTCAGTTAAGTCACCACTTAGCACTGACACTGAAGCTATTTAGGAAGTAATGAGTTGGCACAGCATACTAACTTCTGGAATAACTGGGAGCTTGCTAATAATGTCTGATGCGTGCCCCACGCAGTGGTATAATTTAGGGAAGAGAGTGAATCACTCCTACTGCTCCCAACTGCAGCCCAAGGCATTAAATTTGTCTTCACTCAAAACATCTCTGGCTCATCCATGGATTTCTTCCCTGTTTTACTTCACCTTTACTTGTCTACACTGACAGCTAGCTCAGGATTTTCCCTTTTGGTCCAAGAAGACCAACTGTCAGTAGTTATCCATGAATACTGTGACACTGAGATAACACTAACATTTATCTAGGGTCATAGCAACAATCACCACATGGTCTTCTGCAAACCCTCTGATCTGGAGCAGGTCATGAGTTACTGTCAGGGTCTCTCTGTGGGTGGGCTAAGGACAGCATTTATTTGGTCTGCTATTATTTGTGGTAGGAAGGCTCAGTCATCCTCTAGTCACAGGGGAGACAGAGTCTGCTATCCATGTCCTGGGGCTCCCCAGAGACTTGGGAGCAGAAATAGGGAAGCAACCACCTTCATGCCTTGGAAATGATGTGTGTTTGTTGGGCATGGGCAGCATCCCAGGCTGTGCAAGGCTTTGTGCAAAGTGCTATAAGCAGTGGATTTGAGTTCTTCTGAGCAGCAGCAAATGGGGATGGGAGGTCCCTGGAGAGCAGCTCCTCCTACCTGGAAAGGGCACAGCATGTGGCAACTGCTGCAGCTTATTCTGTACAAAGCAAATTTCAGTCTGGAGCACCTGATTTACATGAACAATTGAGCAAAAGAAACTGGGGAGAAGCTCGCTCCACTTTGTAGGGATGGGTTTTGAGCCTTCCTTTCCCTTATTTGGTAAAAGTTGACAAATCTTGTCACCAAGAAACCAAGGCACAGAGCTACCAACTGTTTCGTGTGTGAAAGCAGAAAGGAGGCCCAAAGAAGGGCCACAAAAATGATCACAGAGGAGTTGGAGCACCACTGCTACTAAGACAGCCTGAGGGAGCTGGGGTTGTTCGGCTTGGAAAAGAGAAGGCTGTGGGGAAACCTAGAAGCAGCCTGCCAGTAGCTGAAGGGGCTACAAGAAGGATGGGGAGAGACTGTTTGCAAAGGCCTACAGGGACAGGATCAGGGCAATGGCTACAAACCAGAGCAGATTGAGATTAGATGTTAGGAACAGGTTCTTTACCATGAGGGTAGCCAGGTAGACCAGGGAGGTGGTTGAGGCCCCATCCCTGGAGGTATTCAAGGTGAGGCTCAACAAGGCTCTGGGCAACCTGATTTGGTTGAGGAAGTCCCTGCTGACTGCAGTGGGGGTTGGGCTAAATGACCTTCAGAGGTCCCTTCCAACCCAGATCATTCTATGATTCTGTGCCTGGTTGCAGCAAGACTTTGAGTAGGTACTCAGATGTGCCATCTTGGTGTGCTGGTTGGTGACCTGCTGGTCGGTGACCCTCCAGTTATGGGCACTACCTCCAGTGGGTGTCACACCTGCATAACTCTGTATTTTTGTTTCAAGTTCTCAAATCAAGACCAGTATTTGACTGGTTCTTCTAGGAAGGTACAAATATACTCCTTGAGGAGTACAGAGCTTTGGTCTGAGGCAGCTGCTGAGCAAGACAGACTACTCCTTTCGCTGAGTTTGTTCTCTAGTGTCAAGAAATCAAATCTGAATTTGCTCAGTTTAAACACATTTTCAGAAAAGATCTACATCCTATTACACAAGCGTATGAAAATCAAAGGAAAATTGATTAGGGAAGGTTTCTATCTTCTGGGTTTGTGGGGTTTTTTTAGTGTTTCTTCTCTCTCTGAAATCTTTCACGTGCAGATGTTGGTGGTTTGTCAAGCACACGGAAAAACAGCTCAGTTTCTGCAGATGCAAGGAAATAGAATATCTGAGGAAATTACAAAGAGTAGAAGCAAATGAAAGATCTCTTTCAATAACTTGCAAGGTTACAGAAAACAAGGATATTCATGAACCTGCTAAAGCAGAATGCAAAGCAAGGAGATTGTATTTACTTTAACAAGAAAGCTTTCTTTTTGTCTCTTTGTATTTAACCTCCAATTATTTGCATTGCCTCCCGTGGCAACAAATTAAATCCTTTGGAAATGTGTTTGCCTTTTGCCAGTAATATCTATTACAGTAAAACATATGGCATTTATTGTCAAGAGCTGCACGAGAGATAAAGATGGAAATTCAGGACAGGTAAAAAGGAGCTATTATGCTGTGTGTTCAGCACACCAAGCTACTTAACCTCTTGTCTCTAGTCCTTCACTTTTCAGGTCAGCAGGCATTTGAAACGTTGCCAAGATAACATACTCCTTCTGCATGGGCTAGAGATTGCTCAGTAGTGACCTCTCTGCCCAGGTAAAGGCCAGGCTGAAGAAAGACTGCATGGCTCTAGGGATTTCTGTCTTGTGCTGCTTGGCTGCATACTGAGAAAGGCAGTGCAGGTAGTGATTACCAGCAGGTCATTAGATGCCTTTCAATAAACAGCATGAAGGAATCACTTCAGCTGGCACAAGTTGTGTTTGGTTTACTTCACAGCATCAACCACAGAGTTGTCAGGGTTGGAAGGCACTTCAAAGATTATTCAGTTCTAGAAACTAGAAACTATATCAGATTGCCCAAAGCCACAACAAGCCTGGCCTTAAAAACTTCCAAGGATGGGGCTTCCACCACCTCCCTGGGCAACCTGTTCCAGTGTCTCACCACCCTCATGGTGAAGAACTTCTTCCTAACATCCAATCTGAAACTACCCACTTCTAGCTTGGATTCATTCCCCATAGTCCTATCACTATCTGACACCCTAAAAAGTCCCTCCCCAGCTTTCCTGTAGCCCCCTTAGATACTGGAAGGCCACAATAAGATCTCCTCAGAGTCTTCTCCAGACTGAACAACTCCAACTCTCACTCTGTCTTCATAGGAAGAGAAACAGGTAAAAGGCCTCTACCAGGAATCTCTCACTGATGGAAATTTGAAGTATCTGTGTGTAAGAGGACAAGGATGTGTTTCCAGAGGTCTTCCTGTCTTTGTCTTTATTGTCTGTCATGGATGCTTTTTGCAGGTGAATGAAGCAGAACAGAAGTGTGAAATCATTCCTAAGGCTAAATCCTTCAAAGCAACATGAGGTGGTAGTATTCAAATGGCAGCTGGGTGGAAGGTTGTCTGGATGATCTTTGAGGACTCTTCCAGCCAGATGTTTTCTGTGATTCTGTGGCTGTGCCCAGTCTCTGCCAGTCCCACTTCTGGTCCCATTCCCAACAGCCACAAGAGCCACATGAGCATTTTTCAGCAGAGTAACTTCCACAGGCACTTCTTGCCTCCTCTCTGTTGATTAAAAGGCTGAATTGAGCAGCCTCTTTTTCTTTATAGAATCATAGAATGGTTTAGGTTGGAAGGGACCCCAAAGCTCATCCAGTTCCAACCCCCTGCCATAGGCAGGGATACCTCCCACTAGAACAGGTCATTCAAGGCCTCTTCTAACCTGTCCTTGAACACCTCCAGGGAGGCTATGGATCACAGAATGAAATCTTTGATCACATTCTGTGATTGTGTGATCCACAACCTCCCTGGGCAACCTGTGCTAGTGTCTCACCACTCTCACTTTAAAGAACTTCTTCCTAACATCTAGTTTAAATCTCCTCTCTGCCAGTTTAAACCCATTACTCCTCATCCTGTCATTACAAGACCTTGTAAATAGTCCCTCCTGTAGGCCTTCTTCAGATACTTCTTGGAGCAACCTCAAATCACTGGGAGGGTGCAATGGCTGCTTTCCAACCCATGCTGCGTGGAGCACAAGGGCTTAAGAGCCAGCTTACAGAACTGCCCTGATAAGCGGTGATGAAGCAAGCAGAGACATTAGTCACAAGGAGACCAGGACTTTGACAGTGACAGCTAATGATGTACAGAACCTACACTTCAGATCTTGAGGTGTCTTTCTTTGGGGTTTTGTTTTTAATTTCCTTTTGAGCATATCCACAGAATTATGCACACTGCTCCAGCTGCTGTGCGTGCACTAGGCTGAAAAAGACTTCTCTTTCAAATCCCTGGTGGCCTGCTAAAGCCCCAAAACAAGCAGCAAGGATTAATTCCTCCCCAGATAAGATTTTCCTAAATCCTAGCAGATAATTTGTTTGAAGTTTAATTTTAGTCTGTTATTACACACATGGGCCTTATCTTCATTCAGCGTCGTTAGCAAAATTAAACAAGGCTCTTCAAACAGGGAAGGGAAGTGTTGCAAGAGCCTCAGCAAATGAGAGGGACACAGGGCTAGTGGCACTGATGGTGTTGGCAAGCCCGAGCTCTCAAGGAACCTTCCATGTTCTTGTGTGTTTGACCCACACAGCAGAGGCACATGCTGCCCTCTGGCACTCTGTGATGCTCAAGCCACCGCTGCTGTGCTCCATGTCAGGGTACCTATACTGTGACCCTCCTTCTAGATAGCAGTGTGCCTCAAGACTCCACAGCTTCCCAACTCCTGCCCATCTCCCTGCCACTAGAAGTGAACAGAGGAGAGGATCATAGAATGTCAGGGACTGGAAGGGACCTCAAAAGGATCACCTAGAGCAGATCACACTGGAATGCATCCAGATGGTTCTTGAATATCTCCAGAGAAGGAGACTACACAACCTCCCATGGCAGCTGGATCCTGTGCTCTGTTACTCTCACAGTGAAAAAATTCCTCCTCAGGTTCATATAGAACATCCTATGCCTAAAAAGAAAAGACAGAAGAGAGGAGAGAGAAGAGAATAGAGAAGAACCATGTGCCATCTTCTGTAATCCTGTGCAATGTGCTAAATGAGGTGGAAATGACCACAGCAGCGAAGAAGCCTCAGAGAGGGCAGTGAACCTGTTCCTGCCCACTAAGCACAGAGGTGAGCCCAGTTGATTGTAACTGGTGCCCTCCCAGAAGATGACCCAGAGTGGTCACCACGCAGGTAAAAGCTGCTGTCAGGAGGAATGTGGGGACCCAGATGGAGTTCCACCACAAATACATAGCCCAGGACACCATATCGCAGGCAATTTCATAACCAGAGAGCAGCCTCCTGCTCTGAGTCTCAACAATGGATTTTGAAGTCTGCAGGATTGGCTGTTCCTCAGGGGTTAGGTCACAGCTCTGTAAAGTGGATCACAAATGGAGTTGTTGAGGTAAAAATGAAACTGGAAGGAGTATGTCCAGGATGTCACGGTCAGGCTTTCTACTTGAACTAATCTGGAGCTGGGTTTTCTTCCTGACAATAATGCACTTCCTCCAAACAGCCTGGGTAGTTTTATGTTCCTCTAAGAGCTCACTCAATTTAGATCAGTTCTTAGGAAGTTATAAATAGCAGGTTACATTTTCTTGTTATTTCATGATAGTTTCCACAAACTCTTTTCTTTTTAGCTTTTTTCTTTTCATTTACAAAATCATAGAGCCATAGCCCCATTTTGATACTAAAACTGTTGAAAAAGGTGTATATTTTCAAGTCCCTGAGCAAACATTGCAGCCAATATCCCAGTGCCTGTGTTCCTCCTTAGCTTGCAGAGCTGTGCTGGCCGATCTGCTGTAAACACTAACAGCATGTTGCACCTTCACACCGGGGAAAGGAAAAAAAGCATTTTCAGCAGCAGCCTGAGTAGGTTTGTAAACAAAATAACAAGCTGTTGAAAGGCTAAAGTGCTGCTCTCTTGCTGAACAAAGACCTCTAAAGACAATAAGCAAAGTAAGGTACCTGGGCACCAATACGACTGGCACAGATAGGGGCTGAATCTAAATTCCTCTGCCGTGGAACTGTGCATTCTCTGTGAGATGCAGAGCATGCCCTTCATAGACTGAAAGCCCTTCAGGTTCAGACAAAACACTCTCACTCTCATTAGAAGTGAGGCAGGTTGCCCAGGGAGGTGGTTGAGGCCTCATCCCTGGTGATATTCAAGGGGAGGTTCAATAGGGCTCCAAGCAACCTGATCTAGTTGAGGATGGGACTTAGGGGTGCTGGTGGATGAGATGCTCGAATTGAGCTGCCAGCGTGCTCTTGCAGCCCAAAGAGCAACCAGAGTCTGGGCTGCAGCAATAGAAATGTGGGGTTCTAGGTGAGGAAAGTGGTCCTCCCCCTCTGCTCCCCACTGGTGAGACTCCATCTGGAGTACTGCGTCCAGTTCTGGAGACCCTGGTACAAGAGGGATATGGAGGTGCTGGGAGGTGTTAAGAGAAGGGCCACAAGGATGGCCAGAGGGCTGGAGATGCTCTGTTGTGAGGAGAGACTGAGGGAGTTGGGGCTATTCAGTCTGGAGAGGAGAAGGCTCCCAGGTGACCTTATTGTGGCCTTTCAGTATCTTAAGTGCTACAAGAAAGGCTGGGGAGGGACTTTCCAGGATGCCAGATAGTGCTAGGACTTGGGGGGAATGGAACAAAGCTGCAAATGGGTAGATTCAGACTGGATGTTAGGAAGAAATTCTTAAGCATGAGGGTGGTGAGAGCCTGGAATGGGTTGCCCAGAGAGATGGTGGAAGCCTCATCCCTGGAGGTGTTTAGGCCAGGCTGGATGAGGCTTTAGACAGCCTGATCTAGTGTGAGGTGTCTCTGCCCATGGCAGGGGGCTTGGAACGAGTTGATCCTTGTGATCCTTTCCAACCCTGACTGATTCTAAGGAATTGGCTAGATGATTGCATGCAGAGGGTGGTGATCAGGGGCACAATGTCCACCTGGAGACAGGTGACAAGTGGTGTCACTCAGGGGTCAGTGCTGGGACCACTGCTGTTTAACATCTTTGTCAGTGATATGGACAGAGCAATCGAGTACAACTTTGCAGATGGCACCAAGCTGTGTGGCACAGTCAACTTGCTAGAGGACAGGGATGCATCCAGAGGGAACTGGACAGGCTGGAGGGGTGTGCCCAGGCCAACCTCATGACATTCAACAAGGCCAAATGGAATGTCCTGCACCTGGGTCGGCACAATCCCAAGCACAGATACAGGCTGGGTGGTGAATGGCTGAGAGCAGCCCTGAGGATAAGGCCCTGGGGGTCTGGGGTGATGAAAAGCTCAACATGAGCCAACAGTGTGCATGTGCAGCCCAGGCAGCAACTGTGTGCTGGGCTGCAGCAAGAGAAGTGTGGCCAGCAGGGCAAGGGAGGGGATTCTGTTCCTTTATTCTGTTCTCCTGAGACCCCACCTGGAGTATTGTGTGCAGTTCTGGAGCCCCCAACACAAGAAGGACATGGAACTTTTGGAGTGAGTCTAGAGGAAGGCCACGAAGATGCTCAGAGGGCTGCAGCAGCTCTGCTATGAGGACAGACTACAAGAGTTGGAGGTCTGCAGCCTGGAGAAGAGAAGGCTTCGAGGAGACCTTGGAGTGGCCTTCCAGTATCTGAAGGGCAGGAACTATTTACAAGATCTTGTACTGACAGGACAAAGGGTTTAATCTTGAAGAGGGGATATTCAAACTAGATGTTAGGATGAAGTTCTTTACAGTGAGGGTGGTGAAACAGTGGAACAGGTTGCCCAGGGAGGTTGTGGATGTTCCCTCCCTGGAGGTGTTCAAGGACAGGCTGGATGAGGCTTTGAGCAACCTGTTCCAGTGGGAGGTGTCCCAGCCTATGGCAGGGGGTTGGACTGAATGACCTTTGGAGGTCCCTTCCAACCCAGGCCATTCTGTGATTCTAATATAGATCTCCAAATCCAAAGCTCAAGTGACCAAACAAAAGTCTTCTTTTCATCACCATCTCCTCTGATCAGTTTAGAAGTGTGAGCTAATGGAAACTTGGGCAAAGAGACAAAAAGAAGCCGCAATGTTGTGACTGATGAGCAGGCGACAAGGCAGTAAGTAAATTCCAGACATTTGAATTGCCAATGGTGTTGATATCAAGAGTGATTTCTTCTTTGTTGTGGCCACATTTTATATAATTGATGTTTTGATTGAATTTTTCTGTACTAGTCTAAATTTTGGGTTTTTTTTCAGTATTTGGAGATTCACATATTCAGGAATGGAATTACAGGGAGTATCCCCTCTCATAAGTCACACTTTACAGACTTTTTTAGGGTCACAGGCAGACAGAAGAAGTGGTGTTAGTTTTTGTGGCAGTGGCATTGAACAGTCAGCTCTGTTTTCCTGAAAGCACACATCAGTAAGTCTCTATGCCAACAGAGCTCTGGGATCAATCAAACCTTCACATGCTCTCCAAATAAATTGTATTTGCAGACCTTTTCAGCTTCTTTCAGTGATGGGCACAATCCAAAAGGAAAACCATCCCCCAAACACCTCAGACATTTTGGGAGCTAAGTTCAAAACCCTCTCCCTAACATGTGGTCACCTTTAACAAATTTGTTTACCGAGGCAAAATTCTCTCAGATTGAGAGCAGGGTCCTGAAATCCATAATGGGATCTGATTCATGTGGGTTGGTTTAAACTGGGCTTTTAAGGCTGTTTGTTCTTATTTCTTTATGTGCTGTTAATTTGTGTTCTCTGACAGAATAAGCACAAACTTCACTTACATGAATAACCCCTGAGGGTTGAAATGCCCCAGTACTGCAAGAGAATACCTCACTCCTGTTTATTTTTTGTGACAGTGGTGTTTCCTCCACTGGTTATTAACTGATGATGCCAGTGTAAAATCTGGGAGCTGATTTAAATCCTTCCTTCACCTAAAAAAAAAAAGAGAAAAAAAATACTAGCTGTAGTGGCAGGCATGAACCCAGGAGACAATGCAGCAGAGGGGTTCACTCCCACATTGCCTCTTGTCCAGGTCATGCACGAACCAACGCGGCCCTGCTGCCAACAAAGCGGCTGTGGGGGCACGCCTCAGGTGCAGCCTGTGTGGGAGAGCTCTTTGCTGCTTTTCACAGAACCACAGAAACACCCAGGTTGGAAAAGCCCCTCAGGATCACCAAGTCCAACCTAGAACTCTACAAGATTCACCTTAAACCATATCCTCTAGGCACCACATCCAAACGACCCTAAACACATCCAGGCTGGCTGACTCCACCACCTCCCTGAGTAGCCCATTCCAGTTCCTGACCACTCTCTCCACAAAAAAGTTTTTCCTAATGTCCAATCTAAACCTCCCCAGTCTCAGCTTGAGGCCATTCCCCCTTTTTCTGTCTCCAGTTACCTGTGAGAAGAGCCCAGCAGCAGCCTCTCCACACTGTCCCTTCAGGTAGTTGCAGACAGCAATGAGGTCTCCCCTCAGCCTCCTCTTCCTCAAACTGAACAGTCTCAGCTCCCTCAGTCAGATTTATTTCCTAGGCCCTTCCCTAGCTTTGCTGCCCTCCTCTGGACCCGCTCCAGCACCTCCACATCTCTCTTGTATTGCAGTGCCCAAAACTGAACACAATACTCGAGGTGTGGCCTCACCAAAGTCGAGTACAAGAGGACAATCACCTCCCTGCTTCTCCAGGCCACAGCATTTTTAATAGAAGCCAGGATGCCATTGGCCTCCTTGGCCCCCTGGACACACTGCTGGCTCATGTTCAGCTTCTCTCTGTTGCAACCTTCAGATCTCTTTCTGACAGGCATCTCCCCAGCCACACTGCCTCAAGCATAGGGTCAATTCTCTCTTGTAGATGCTCAAATTCATTAAGTTTTCCCCTCTTTTACCACAAACAATTTATTTTCTAGATCATTTGCTTAGTTATTATAAACTCAGTATAATAGGTGGAAATTCAGTATATGCGGAATGGATCCTTGAGCAGAGAACATTTCACAGAACTGCCTATATTACTGCTGCTCACCTGAAGCCCAGAAGTCATGAACCAGACCCCTGAAAATTCCAAAATCCTGCCATTTTTCACTTGCATGTAGGATCACATAACCCTGCTGATTGATCCGGGTAGCTCACAGAGTGTGCAGCACACACTTCCATGCCACGATCCCTCCGGTCAGGTGCTTGGACTGAGAACTGAGCAGCATGGTCTCCATCACCTCCCTGAGGATGTGTTGTGAACAGAGGGTAACCCAGCTCCCAAAAGTGGAATGTAACACACCACCAATATGTTGAATGAAGGCAAGAACCATCCTCTGTTGTTTTCCCAAGTAATAGTCTCTTCCCTTCCTTTTTTTTTTTTTTAATTTAATAATGATATATTTTTCCTGTAGAGACAGGAACAGTATTGTCTTCCTCTCTTAAACTCTTTTCATTATACACCCAGCTGTCTACAACTACTTGAAGGGACATTGTGGAGAGGCTGCTGCTGATCTCTTCTCACAGGTAACTTGAGACAGAAAAGGGGGGAATGGCCTCAAAAGGAGGCTAGGTAGGTTTAGATAGGACGTTAGAAAGAAGTTTTTCATGGAGAGAGTGGTCAGGCACTAGAATTAGCTACCCAGAGAGGTGCTGGAGTCACCCAGCCTTGGATGTGTTTCAGGGTTGTTTGGATGTGGCGCTTAGGGGATATTGTTTAAGGTGAACCTTGTAGAGTAGGGTTCTAGGTTGGACTTGGTGATCCCGATGGGCTTTGCCAACCTGGATATTTCTGTGATTCTGTATGTGACTATTCAGTGCACTTGGCTTAAGCCTGTACCTCTCACATCCTCAACTTTGCATGGTAGGTATTCATCTGGTTTTGTCAGTTCTTGTGCTTTCCTTCTTGTGCTGCTCAGTCTGTTGCTGTTAGCTACTCTTGTGGATTCATTTTATCCTTGGCTTGCTGTTGGAGGCTTGGGTAGGATGTGGTATTGTGCTCAAAAGTTTTCCTCCACAATGCTCTGCAATAGCTTCCCACCAAAGCACAAAAGCACCTCCTGCCCAGAGTAACTGCCACAGCTACAGCCTTGCTCTGGCCTTATTTGCAAATGAGATGGGAGCAGCGGATGGGCCAGTGACAGCTCTGGGGATTCAGGAGGGGAAACCCTCTTCGATCTGGACTTTCATAACTGTAAACCAGTCCTTCAGTCATGCCTGGGGTAGAGAGTATGGAAAGCTGCTCTGAGACAGAGAGAAAAAAGGCCAATTTAGAGCCAAGGGGCAGACAGAGACCAAAACTAAAACACAAAGAGGAAATAGAGTCAATGCAACAAAAATGGGGAAATTTTAAAGTAAATTTATTGTAAAGAAGAGGGAAAAGGAAAAGGAAGCTGAAAGCTAGAAAATTACTCAGTAGGCTACTAAAGGGCAAGTAGATGCACATTCTCAGGCTCTAGTTGTTCCTTCAGTTAAATCTTCATGCTTTTATTTAGAGGTAAGAGAAGGAAAATGGGCTTGTGGTACATTGCAAGCTACTACTTTAGGCCCCAGTGACTATCTCAGACCTTGAAGCCCTAGGGATAATATTTTCTGTATTACTTACAGGCTATCTCTACAGCACTCAATTCTGATGTAACCACACCACAGCATGCTAAAACTTTTCGAACTCCTGCCTCAGAAGGAAGGATTGAAATCTTGGCCTTTCTAACATCAATGAAAAAACTCTATTTCACTTCAGTGTGAATTCAGGATTTCAGCTCAGACGTGGAGTTTGTTCAATACTGAGAGCTCTGTGAACTTAGGGTCATCACCAAAGCCAAGTCTTGGGAGTTCAGGGCTTTTTTTTTCCCCCAAAAAACCTAATGCAAGTTGGCAGGAGTTTCTCACACTCCTCATAAGAGGAGAGTCTGCCCAGGATTAGTATAAAATAAGCTGCAATTCTTCTTACTTTGATGAGGAATTGCTCTGTGTGGTATAGCAGGGGCAGGTGATTAGAAAACAAGCATTTGCACAGCAGACTCGCAGTGAGGACTTTATCTCTTCTAATCCAAGAATTCTCTTGTTTGGTTGTTGGTTTGGTTTTTTTGTTTTTTTTTTTTTCCTGGCTTGGGGTGTGCAGAGCTTTACAGGCAAACACAAAGGCAAAACAGCCATGAGCTTGGAATAACTTACATTCAAATTAGATTGACAACATAATGAAAGCTGAATAATGTTATATTTGGAAGTCGTTGATAGAAATCATCCCCAGCTCGTATCTTGAGAGGATAGTAGGATGAGTGGTTATCTATGCCTCTGCTGTTCTGCTGCTTCTTTCACAGTCATTTTCTTTTCTCATCTTGCCTGGCACTCTTCAAAAATAGCCTCTTTAAGATATGAAATTTATCTTTATTCTTCTTTAAAAAAAAAAATCCTCCTAACTTTCTGGATGGACTTTTATAACACTCCGATTATGTTTTTAGAGTTGGTGTACTCAAATCCTCACTGATTTCCAGGATGGGTCTTAAATCACACATTATATACCCTTATCCCCCCAATACTCTGCTTTGGATTTACAGTTCCAGTTAAAGTTACATCTGTGAAGGAAGATGACATCTTGCTGCTCCCTATCCTTTTAAAATACCAAATCGATTTAAGGGCTTAACTTATTGTTATAGTTTATCCTGAACCTTCTGAATCAGTTCATTGAATTTTAGCTGTAGCTATATAAAATTCTATACAGTGAAATTATTTGGCCATGCTGAGAGTGGCTACACCACGATCCATCAATGCCACTAACTGCCAGCAATAAAGAAATCCTCCTTTATTCTCCATGCATCTCGGTGAATTTCTAAAACTGCTATTGAACGCCAGGAGTATATTTTACTAGGTTTTAATTTTATTTTTTCCTTGTTTTAAGAAGATATTCACCTGAAATGCACTCCACCGGTGAGTGGCTTCAAGTAGCTGTCAAAAAGAGACGCTGGGAGGACCCAAGGAAATACAGACTTGTAAGACTGACTGTAAGAGCGAGAAAGATAATGGAAACATTTATAAGGAAGATTACAATTCAGTTAGAGATGTGTGATTTAGTAAAGGAAAAGCTGCATGGTTCTGTTAAAAGAAGATCATGTATGACAAACGTATTAGGGTCATTTCAATGCATTGCTGAATTGATAAAGATGAAATTGTTGACATAATTCATCCAAGTTTCAGGAAAGTATTTGTTACAGGCTGTACAAGAGATCGATTTACAAGGTCAGAAAGCTCAGCGTAGGGGACAACTCTTGAAATGGAATACAAATTGGTTTAGGCACAAGAAACAGATGGTGTCAGTAAAATGAGACAATTCAGGGTGCGATGAGGTACGGATATGCCTGAATGCAAATCCTGAGCACCACATGATTCAGGTCCCAAATAATTTGTTGCGCTAGGAATGTGGACATGAGCAGGTCTTCACTGCTTTGGAATGAAACCTCTCTGGGGTGATTGATTGAAAACAACCATGAAAATGCAAATCGTGGTGGAGAAACCCATGCAGTAAATTCACTTCTAAAGTCCTCTATGGATAGCAGAAAAATGCCTGAGATTCACAGGTGATTAACCACTTCTACCTGCTTTTTAACACCATCTGTGCACCTTGTTAAATACCAAATGGAAACAGATACATTTTCCTGGTGTGTCAGGATCTGCTCAACCACTAAAGTTAAGAAAAATTACATTGTGCTCTTAGTGAAACCCAGGAAGAGAGCAGAAGTAGAGGGCTAGAGGGCATTAAGTGCATTGGCAAAATATCCAAGGAAGTGCCTTAACCAGTCTTTGACGTCTTTGTTCTTGCTGTGTGGATTTTGTTCCCTTTGTTTAAGGAATGCTGTGAGAAACAGTCTGGAACTGAACAAAATAATGACTGCACACAGCAAGCACACAGGGAGAACCTAAAAACTAGCAGTATTCCACCAGTCTCATAGTCTCATTCTTCCTGTATGCAAACTTTACTCCACCATGCTCAAACACAGAAACAAGGAGGCACACTGTACACTCTGTTAGACAACAGTGTTGTTGCTTCTTTTAAAGCAGAAAGGTCAGACATCTTCAAGTTTGGATGAGAAGCAGGCTCTTCACAGCATTTGAAGTTCCAACAAGCATCTTTCCACATCTTCTAGTCCTAAAGTCTCTTAAACAGCATGATCTTCTTGGACCTCATGTCCCGCAGTGAAAGCACCAGATCATTTTACTTACTGCAGCCTTTAAATGTATATATTTCTGCAAAGCAAAAATGTTTCTACTTAAGAAGAATCTTGACATAAATAAATCTTTAGAGTCCATTGTGGAGAAAATCCTTCATGAAGGAAATCTTTTTGGCCAACCCATGTAGAATCTGACCGTATTCAGCTGAGCTCTGAGCATCCTTGGCTCCTTATTTCTGGATACAGGTAACCACATCAAACTGTGCACACTCTCAAAACCACCTCTTGTGTTCTGCTGGCAGGTCTCAGGAATCTCACTTGCAAAAGGTTAAATGAAGTACCATAGGTATGCATGGCACATACAAACTAATTGAAATCAATGTTAATTCATTTTAATATGTTTGACTTAAAACTGTGATTTGGCATTTTTATTTGTCCCCATAAGCTGCCTCTGGAGGTCAGGACAAGTACCCACTTCAGCCTCTGATTTCTGCCCACTTCTGAATACAAGTCAGAGCCCTCAGCCCTTACCTAGTTTTACGGGGTTCTGTTTGGTACTGACTGCTTGGTGCCTCCAGCATTTGTCAGAGTGAATAAATAAACACACCATCCACAGATGACCTCTCACTAGGACCAGGAGATTATATTTGATATTGATTCACTGACCAACAAGCATGAATAATAATAAAAATAACTTTGTTAGTGAAAGGAAAAGGTTTCTTTAAAAAAAAATCCCAATAAAACAAGAACAAAAAGTGAAATTCTGGAATAACCTTACAACATTTACCTATACCTACCTCTTGTCTCTTGCAGCACTAGGTAGAGGATCAAGTTCTGTAATGCTGAGCAATTAGAAGTCACACAGGCACTTTTTCTATGAGAAAAGAGCAGGGACAAAGAAAGGAGACAGTCACTCTGCAGCAGCATCTACATCAAAGGCTCCTGTGGTAACTGCAGTGCTCAGTTTCTTTCCAGCTGATTCAAACTTGGATATTCTAACTATTTCTGTCACATCTGTTGTACGTTTGTAAGTAAGCACTTATGTGAGGAGAGGCCTCTCTCTTTCCAGATACAGTTTTATATGGTATGTAGAAACCCAAGTTTTAGCTCCATGATCCAACTGCTTTTACTAACTGGATAAGCTTTGAAGGAAATAAAAGAATGCTCACCAAACATCACATAGGAAAGACTGAGGTTGAAGCCTTAAATGTTAGCATAATTTGAAGACAAAATACTTTAGCTCAGTGTCTCTGCATGGTGGCATTGCTCATTCTAAGGCATGCATGAAGAAACTTCCTCAGGAACCTAGAAAAATTGCACACCAAAGCTGATATATTTTGTTTGTTGTTTGTTTTCAGACAGATATTTTCAAATGGAAAATAATTTTTCTGTGATATTCTGTTTCAATGTAATTTTTGTGCTCGTCATCAGTGGGATTTTTTTTCTTTATTCCTTCTAAACTGAGTAGAAAGCAGAGCATCAGGTTGGCTGTCTTTTATGTTCTCTGTCTCATCCCTTGCTTACAGTCTGAAGAGTGCTGACCACATAAGTAAAGTGATGGTCTTTGTGCTAAAGACCCTGTTGTGATCCCACCAATAAATATCTCTGTGATGGCCAGACAGCTTTTGGGGATTTGATATACCCCACCACTTGAAAAATTAACTCAAAAGTCTGAAAAGCCACTCGTATGTCAGATCTGATGACAGTATTAGGTCACTCTTCAATTTCATCATAGCAGAAAGTAGTCTGAATTCTCCACCTGGATTTCTTAGTAAAATGAACTACTTCTTATATTTTCCTAATGCACTCAGAAGGACATTAAATGCAGTACACGTTTCCTTAGTACCCATCAGTTGTGCCTGTCTGAGTCACTTGACAAAATATTTTCTCTGATCTTATATTGCATTTTTAGCTACATCAATAGTGAGAAATTTTAAGGGAAATAATAATGCAGAAGGAGGGCAGTGAGAGACTTTCCAGTCTCTCTTGAGAGACTGGCTTGACAGGAGGAGTTTGATGCCTCTGGGAAAACAGAATTCATTTACACAAACTCTATATTCAATTGTAATGACAAGGTCTTAAAACAGGCTCTGAGATTTTGTATCTTTTTTTTTTTTTCTTTACTACTGTCTTCTAGATCCTGCTGAGTTGTTCTTATTCTTAGGATGAGGGGAAGAAGAGCCACAAATTCTGGTGGTAAAAGTAAAAGAACATATTTGTAATCTCCACGGTTATCTGCTATCACAAGCAGAGATACCAGTGCCAAACTTTTCCAATGCAGCCTAGATCAAACCAACAAATTTTACAGATGCTTGTACAGAACTTAGAGCCTTCTCATCTGAGTTGTATTCAAATTGCCCTCAGCATCTTCCAGAACCTCATTCACAAACTGTCGTTCCCGGGGAGCTTCACTGAAGGCCATGCTTAGTATGAAGCTAAGAATATCCACAAAAGAGCATGTCTGAACAGAACAGTTCTCTATAGTGGGTGTTTCCTGGCAATACTGAAGGGCTGGTGACCAAAATGCCTGTGCCCAACACCCTACTTGTTGTTTGAGCATTCCAGTCTTAGGAAGCACCCAGCCAGCTCTTTTTCAGTGAAGCCTTCTGTATTGCCTGAGGTTGAAGATTTCTCTAAGACAGAAGTGTGCCTAAGAGTTAGATCATGCAGTATCACAAGACCTTGAAGTAACCAGCCTTTAAAATAAAGTTGTGCAGAACACCTTCATATATGAAGTTACACATAATACAATACTCCTCAAAAATCTACACAACAGAGCACTCTTGACTTTGGCTTTCAATCACTCAGCAAAAACTCAGAGTTGGTATAGTTCTTTTGTTTAGTCCTGGTTTTGCTGCAACAGAATCCTAGGCAATGAGCAGATGTGAGGCAGACAGGACATGAGCTGGCTATAGGTGTAGTCCATAGCATGAGCACCATACTCAGGATAAAGGGGGGCCTCTGCTGAGGGTAGGGGAGCCTTTTGCTTGGACTCCTTCTGACCCTGTTCCTGAGGACTGCCTTCCTGTTTACTTTGACTACTGTACATTTGCTGGGCTGAGTATAAATTTGTATACTTTGTACTGGTACAAATTTGACTTTGTATTGGTACCAATTTCACTAATTCCATTTTCATTTCGACTTATGGGTTTTCTCTCTTTTTCCCAGTTCCTCTTCTCTGCTGGGGAAAGGTCATCAGATGATAGAGTAACTGCTAGAGGTTAGCCCCAGACACAAGCTAATCTGTGACACTTACACATGTTCACTTCCAAACCAATTTGTTTGCAAACTTGCAGTCCCTCCTCTGCCCCACCACCTTAACAGCTTTCCCCTCAATTCTCTCAATGAACATCCTACCCACACTCCTCACTCCTGGCTGCCGCTTTGCATTGTTCTTCCCTTCCCTCCTTTGGCCAGACCTTACCACCTAGCCCCTTCTGAGACACCAGTCTGTTCTCATCTCTTCCCCCATATTATTTTTCCACCCTCTCTCTAGAGGAAAGATCTACTCCAAATTTCAATATCCAGTTGCACTAGCTAAGTATCTTACAATGGCTTAAAAAGCACAGAAAGAAAATCGGCTGTCTCCAGTTTTAGTGTTACATGCAGCATCTAATACACAAAGGAATACAATATACTGAAGGTCCAAAACTGTTCAAGAGGGGAAAAAAGAAACACCATCGCTTTAAAGAACTTTGTTGTTTGCCTAAGATGTGTCCTTCACAGACTTGACTGGGCACAAAAGGATTCAACATAAATGAATAACTGCTAAACTGCTTCAGATCTACAGATCATATTGTCCTGATGACAGATCATGCATGTGAAGTAGAAAAGCTGATACAGGATAGTGAAACCAGCAATGAACCTGAGAAAATTGAAGAAAGTGCATCTGGAATATAAATTGACAAAGTAGCTTATGAAAAGAAATGGCAAAAGGAAAGGGAAGAAAACAACCAGGGGAAGAGATAAACGCTAAAAGGGATAGTAGCTCCAACAGACATAGGATGCTTCCTCCAAAATATGTGCACAAGAGGTTGAGTATGTATTTATCATCAGATTAGCAAGAACATGAAATAGAATAATGCTGATATAAATTACCAAAAGTACTGCACTGGATGTTTTATCTATGATAGGTTATATCTTCATTCAGAGGTATTTAAATGCTGATTAAATGGAACCCTGAAACATCTGTGGAGAGTCAGATTGAATCATCCTTCAGGGGACAAGCACTACATGTTTTCATTACATTTCAATTATGTAGCCTGTCCAGTTCTTAAGGATTTACACTGAGGTTTTAATCATATATTTCTTTAGAGTCGGACTTGGATATAATGATGGTGTTAGAGCAGTAGACAAACATTGACAAAACTGAGCAGCAAAATTTAGAGCGATCCATTCATCGGCTTACCCATGGATAAAAAATATGTGTTACTTTCTTTCTTTATGTCTGACAGAGACAATGATTTCTGAAAGCTGTGTTTTAGAACTGTTGATTAAATCTCCTACAAGTGAAAACTGTTGGCTAGATCTCCTACATATGTTTACCTGAGTAGTTGCATCAAAGAGCCGGAGTAGCTCGGATCTGATTCCGAATGTGTTATTTGTCCAGGCAAAGAAAAAGGTTCTTACAAATTCTGGAGCCTTAATGAAATGCAGAAAATGCTTAGAGAAGTGGAGGGTAATCTGGTAAAAAGATAGATGAACTCAAGATACCAAGGGAAAGACTGATCACAAAGCAGAACTGCAGAGAAGGTAGATGAAACACCAGAAGCAGATAAGTGTATCTAAAGCATGTGTAGAGGAAGAAAGCCAAGCAGATAACAGATCTAGAGACAAAGCCAATGGGATGGTAGATGAAGAGGAAAGTTGAGAGATGATTTTTTCCCTCAGACACTCAACAACAGCACCACTCTATACTTCTGATGTTGGCAAGGTGACAGTGCAAAAACAGTCACTGCAGTAGGTAGGAATCAAGACACCTTGTTAGTTTTGCAATTAAACCAGTAGATTGGTACTCCCCAAACACACAGCTTTGTTTCCTTGTTGTGTTTGAAACTTCTGTTTTCTCAGGCAAGGCAATTACTTCTCTTCAGTTTCCTATTTATAAACTAGAGGGATAGCACTTCTTTACTATCAACTGCTTGAATTGTTTGTCTAAGACACGAACCATATCTCAATAGTTGTTTGTCTAGAGGTTAGCAGAGTGCCCTGGTCCCAAGAGGGATTGTTACACAGCAGCATCACAGCAACCACTGGGAAGTAAGGCAGAGAGAATCAGGAAAGCTGAAGAAACTGCCAAAAGGCTTGGTATCAGGCACTGAAAGTGATTACTTAAAACCACATATTTGGGTTCTTTTATTTCCCTTCTGATCCTATCAAGTGCACTCCAGGCACATTTCAGCTTATTTGTTATTTATTCTCTTGAATCTTTCTTGTACTTCAAAAGAAAGTGGTTATTCTCATCCAAGAGCCTGGGCTTTCTGAGAAACACCAGCTCTCATCAGACTTTTGATAACATCATAAGAGCTGGAAATACTTAGACTTCCTTTTGTTTTAATAACCTCTGCTCCATGAATATTTACTTCTCATTTGAATAATTATCATCAATAAAGATTAAAACCTTATGTTTGTAGAGAGTGCAAGCAGTTTGGGATTAAAATGAGTGACATCCCTCAAAAATGAGGGCTATTAGAGGGTTATCTTTTGTACGAGTGGAACTCTTTCTGCAAGAGCATTCTGAGGCTGGAGTACTACCAGACCAGGAAAATGGAGCAAAGAAAATCTGCACAGAAGAAGCAGAACTGGGGGAAAGATTGTATGATTCATTTACACTAGCAGCTGTATAGCTTTACCTATTAACAATTCTGTGAAAATGATGGAGTTTCTAATATCATTAAGGGTTCTTTTAATCGATGGGTTTCAATTACGGTTCTTGTTCATTTAATTTTCATTATTTGCTATTTGCCTGTGCAAACAAGATGCCGTTTTCAGCAATGGTTTTGCTGAGAAGCCTGCGAGGACACGCAGGATTGTGATATATCACACACATGGCAACGTAAAGCACAGAAAAATATGAACAAAGAGGAAAGACAAATGCACCCTCCAGAGCACTAAAGTTGCAGAATGCCTAGAGATGAGGAACAGCTAATTTAGGAGAAAATGGATTACAATTTGTAGAAAATGTCTAAGTGTGATTTATAATTTGCAGATAAAATGCACGAACTCTGTATTTATCAAACTAAAGCTCCACAGTAAATCTAGCTGCTCTCCTGGACTTTTTTATTGGGAGATAACAAGAGACATTTCTTAAACTTTATAATCTTACATTCAAAGAGAGCTCCTGCTGGGTTTGGATGTGGCCTGTGTCTATCTCCATGTAAGCTGTTAATTAAGCAGCAGGAGCAGAAATATTGTCAGTGGCCAGGCTGAGGCATCACCTTCTTGAAGGGATGTGAAGTTGTCAAAGGAGGACCTCTCAGACATTTTAGAGAACAGAAGGACACTGTGCTTAGATGCCAAACCACAAACAAATCCTAACAGTGGGGAAATTGTGGTATAGAAGGAGGCATACATATTTTATTGTGTTGTTTTGTGATGTTTGCTGTGTTTCTTAAAACAAAGAGTAGTTGTGGGTAAAATTCCTTGAATACTCCATGCAGTTACACTTAGATTCTTTGGAACAAAAACATGTGAGGTGGGAGCACTCACTGTGTTAGCAGCACAACAAAGATTGCACATGATGTGCCTCAAGGTAGACCTGACAGACAAGAGAGATCTGTGTCCAAAGTGGCAGTGTTAAGTATCACATTTTGAGACGATAGTTTTCACCCTTTTGTTCTTCCCCTGTGTCTTACTTCCCACATACTATGCAAGTAATTTTGTTACATACAAATAATGTCTACAGTGGATAAGAAATTAGACATGAACAGGCAATGTGTGTTTGCCGCCTAGGAAGCAAACCATATCCTTGGTTGGATCAAAAGAAACATGACCAACAGGTTGCGGGAGGGGATTCTGGCCTTCCATTCTCAAAAGACCCAATCAGGAGTGCTGTGTTCAGTGTAAGAAAGATATGGACCTGCAAGCAAGTCCAGAGGAAGGGCATGAAAATGATCAGGGGCTCAGAGCAGCTCTCCCATAAACAAAGGTTGAGAAAGTTAGGTTATTTCAAAGAGACCTTATTGCAACTTTTCAATATATGAAGGAGGCTTAGAAAATTAGATAGGGCTTTTTACCAAGGCCTGTAGTGATAGGATAAGGAGCAGGAGTTTAAAGCTTCAAGAGGGTAGATTTGCACTGAATTTAGGGACGATGTTCTTCACTGTCAGGGTGGTGAGACACTGGAATAGTTTGCCTTGAGAGGTTCTGGAGGACTCATAATTGGAGGTGTTCAAGGCCAGGCTGGATGTGGCTTTTGACAACCTGATCTAGTGGAAGCTGTCCCTTCCCATAGCAGATTGGGCTAGATGAGCTTTCAAAAGTCCTTTACTATGCTGTAATTATGTATTAAGGTCTCCACAGCAGTACAGTATCTTGATGCTCCACGGGCATGCCTAGCTGCTCAGTGCTTGGGACCGCAGCAGAGCCCTGCAGTTGTTATTGCAGAGAAGGGCACTGAATAAGACGCTTCTCTGGGCAACGCATCTCAAACTCCTCTGCACAGCCCCAGATGCGTGGCTGTGGTGTGACCCGCGCCCTGCCCGACCCTGTGGGATGCGCTGCCGTGCGGAGGCGGCCTTCAGCGCCGGCGCCCCTCCGCGGGCAGGGCCACGCTAGGCCTGATGCAGTGAAACACTGCAGCAGGCCCAGCTCCGGCAGGCCCGTGTCCGGGACACCGTTGGGCGTCCCCGGACTGCCGGCAAGAGGCGAGCGCAGGCCCCGCCTCTCTCCGCAGGCTGCTGGGCTGCAGACCGGGGCGGGCGGAGTCGCTCGCCGCCTCATGTCGCGGCGGCCCGCCGGAGCCATGAGCTCCCACCGCAGCGAGAGCGACTGGCAGGGGCTGGTGAGCGAGGTGAGGCGGCAGGGCGGGGGCAGGCGCAGGCGCTGGCTGGCCGGGTACGGGCTCCTCTCGGGGCTGTCGGGCAAGAAGGACGGGGGTAGCGGCTGGCCCCGCTAGGGCGCCCAGCTGCTGCCCGCTCCTTGAGGGAACTGCTGGGGCGAGGGCCAGAGCCAGCAGGAGAAGACCCTGGGTGGGAACTGAGAGGAGGGCCTTGACTCCCGCGGCTGTGGCGGCAGCAGGTGGAGCCAGTGGGGGGGCACCGAGCCAGGCTGAGTTGTGCGGCCACGTCTGCCGTGTGGCATGACCGAATCGCCCGTCTGCTGCTGGCCCCGACCCCCAGCACAGCTCTAAGTACAGTGGAGGAATGTTTGGGAACCTCGCATTTATTTAACTGCCTTGAGGCTGCCAGAAAGCGGGGCTTTGGGTCGGAGCCTGCTGTTAGTTGGATATTGCCAGGGAGTCACCTGTGGCCATGGCCCGCGGGGCTGAGGCCTGGGGCTCGCACTGCTGCCAGCTCGGAGGGAGGCCCAGCAGCAGCTCAGCCTTCCCACGGCAGTCAGCCGCTGGGCCCGGGCAGCCCCTGTCAGTTCGCTCCTCTGGCAATTACTTTGTTTTTGTGCTTCACCTGAATCACAACTGAAAGGGCTTTGAGACCCATGCTGTCGCTTATAAAATGGGAGAAAAATCTGTAATAGTTCAGTGGCCTTGACCTTCAATAGGTGGAGGATTTTAACACAAGAGTAGAATTTTTTTGTTATCTGCTACATCCACATGTTTACAGTACACATTTCCATGTAGGCTAAGTTGTCAAGACTCAAAAAACTTGAGATCAGTATCATTTAAAGTTATATCAAAGTCAGATGTGTTTAATGGGAACTGTGAAGTTCAAAGTAGATGGGCACACTATTTTTTGCATTGCACTTTGCATTGCATTAATTTTACATAACTATAAAAATAATATATTTCTGTTTACAGCCAGCAAACAAAGCTCTGCAAGTGACGTGGGCCTAGGTCAGCCCGAATGTACAAGTAGGATGAGAGTATCATGCACGCAGATGAACTCCTCTGATGTTGGAAAGGCTTTGCCTCTTGTTACATTGAATTAAGGCACTGACATGTCAAAAAGCTGCATGAGTCCAGTGTCCTGAGCCTGTCACTTCTCACAGTGGTTTCAAGAGGAGGTTCTGTGGCCTCGGATCTGTGCTTTACAGTACATCCAGGATTGGAATCTGCCTTTGCACACAGTGTCTGCAAACACAACATAATGCAAAAGAAAGTGAAAAGTGTACTTAAAGTAGCCTCCTGGTCATGAAGTGTTGCATCTGACATCACTTTCCTGAATGGAGTTTTATTTGGGGGTGGTGTCACATGGCAGGGAAGGGTAAGAGATAGAAACAGTTCAAGGAGTGTGTTAAGAGCAAATATCCCTAATCTTGGCTGTAAAAAGTCACTTAAAGTTACTTTGAAACTTTTAAACGTTTGATGATGTAACCTAAAAACTCAATCCTGAAATGGAGCACTTCTGATTTAGGGGCTTCTTGATTGTAGTGCAGTTTAATGACTGTGTTAAGCTATGTTCTTGCAAATAGTTAAGCATACATTTAATTTTTTTGTCGGGAACATTTAGAGACCTAGTGATTTATATTCAGTTTTCCTTTCTCTCACAGCAGGCTTACGGCTTGTTTTTCGGCATGAAATCTGTAACGCATGCTGTCAGGCTATAGGCTTCTCTCTTCAGCCTTCCTCTTCCTTTGGCTGTTGTGATTAACTTTGTGCAATTTACCCATTAACTCCAACATCCTAATGTATCTGTGAGAAAGTGTCTCTGAATTCTGAAGAATGTGTCAAGTTTTTGCAGTTTCCTGTGTCCTGCCATGGTACACAGCTTCTCCAGGCCTTTTACCTTCAGTGCCTGCTAGAGAGTTAAAGTTTTGTTTCCTCTGCATTTCATAAAACGTTCTGAAGTACTTTCAAACCTAAGATAGCATGGGCAGGAATCACAGAATCACGGAATTGCTCTTCCAACTCGCTGAGATAGGACAAAGAGCAATGGATGTATGCTGCATCACAGGAGGTTCCATCTCAACCAAAGGGGGAACTTCTTTCCTGAAAGGGTCCCAGAACACTGGAACAGGCTCCCCAGAGAGGTTGTGGAGTCTCCTTCTCTGAAGACTTTCAAGGCCTGTCTGGATGTGTTCCTGTGTGACCTGAGCTAGATTGCATGATCCTGCTGTGGCAGGGGGGTTGGATGTGATGGTCTCTTTGGGTCCCTTCCAACCTGTGAGCCTGAAAATTAACCAGGTTGGAAAAAACCTTCAAGTTCGTAGAGTTCAGCCTAAGGTTTGGGAGATTACTTGCAGAACATGCAACTATTGAGCAGCAGTTCTGGTTGAAATTGCTAGGTGGTGCAGATAAGAATTCTGAGTAAGAGTAAGAAACCTGATTGTAAGCATCAGAGCACACCTTTCGCACTGGCTGCACAATTGTTTTAATGTGGACAAGACAGAAGAGGAAGGAAAATTAGTGAGGTTTTCATGTTTATATCTCTCTGACTTTCTGCCACGTTGCCTTTTCAAATGAAGCATGAAATGTAATTCACCAAACCTTTATGAGGGGACCTGACTGGCCTTGGAGCTGCTGATTTCAGAGCTTTTCTGAATGCAGCCAAATGGCAGTGGCTGTAGGGAAGAACAAAGTGGAGCGGATGCTCTGAGGCCCCTCGGTGATTGGGTTGGCATCATAATGGCTTTGTCATTTGGAAAAGGAAGTGGAAACACTAAAGGAGCTGGCACTGTGACTTGCTGCTCTCCAAAGTTCTTGGGAACTATGGGAGAGGTACTGTGGAGACCTGCATGCTGTGCTTTCACGCAGCAAAACAAGTGCTTGCTTTTCATGTTTCCATGTTCCGGGTTGGACTGAGATACCTACCAAGATGCTAAGGAACAAACATGGAGAAATTAATCCCATGCACAGCATACAAAACCTTTAAGAACTGGGTCACATCAAGAAGTAATGTTATTTTGACTAATCAGGTCAATTGAGGTTACATGAGCCTACCAGGGATGCAGCTCTGCTTGACCTGCTGTTCACAAGTAGAGAGGGGCTAGTGGGAGATGTGGTGGTCAGAGGCTGCCTGGGGTCCAGTGACCATGAAATTACAGTTTTCAATACGTGGTGAAACCAGGAGGGGCATCAACGAAACCTCCCCACTGGGCCTCCGAAGGGCAGACTGTGGCTTATTTAAGGAACTAACTTGGAAAGTTCCTTGGAAAACAGCCCTTAAAAACAATAGGGTCCAGGAAGGTTGGACCTGCTTCAAGAAAGAACGCTTGAAGACACAGAAACAGGCTGTCACAATGTGCTGGAAGATGAGCTGATGAGAGAGACACCCAGACTGGATGGGCAAGGAGCTTCTAAAGGAATTAAAGAAAAAAAAGAGGGTGTATCACTTTTGGAAAAAAAGGGGAGGTATCCTAGGAAGGGTTCAAGTCTGTTGCTAGGTCTTGTAGGAAAAAAAATTAGAGAGGCGAAAGCCCATTTAGAGCTTAGGCCACTGCTGTTAAGGAGAATAAAAACTGTTTCTGCAAGTATATTAATGGCAAAATAAGGCGCAAGGACAGCCTCCACTCCTTGTTAGCTGGAGAGGGGAATATAGTAACAAAGGGTGAGGAAAAAGGCAGAGGTACTTAACACCTTCTTTGCCTCAATCTTCAGTAGTGGGACAGGTCTTCAGTGACAGCCTGGATGAGACACTTAGTGTCATGGTCTAGTTGACCTGACAGGGCTGGGTAATAAGTTGGACAGGATGATCTTGGAGGTCTCTTGCAACCTGGTTGATTCCATGATTCTATGAAATGATGGTAATTCCTAAGTGACCAATGAAAGTCATGTGATGTGCTGTTGTCAAGACAAGACATGATGCTCAGGGTTTACTTCCATCCTCAGTGAATCATACCATCCTCCTTTGTGTTTCAGGAGGTAACTAGTGAAGCTATTGCTGGGCAGCAAGAAAAGTAGAGTAGATGCTATAGAATAAGCCCAACGACACTGCATTGTCTCAGGTTTTATCAGAAATGAGGATGTGAGATGAGGTGGCAAGCAAAGGACTGGTAACTGTGATTTGCTGGGTTTGAGTGCTTGGCTTGGATAAGTTGAATAGTTTTATCTGAAGTCAGAGGAAGCAACACTAGTGAAACAAACACTCCAAACAGTAACATTGCAGTGTGTTTTGGGACTCTTCAGTTTGTCATTTCCACAACAAAATTGCCTTCAAGAGTATAGCAAGGAGAAATTTGCTGAAACTTCAGGCAGTCCAATGGCAGTCAGGTCTCTTGTCCAGAAGATGGTGAGCAGAGTCTGTGGTTTCTCTGAGAGCACACTAGGTTTCCAGGGTCACATACCCGATGACATTTGGGAGGACACTAGGTCCTGAAGTGTTGAGAGAACACAGATCAACACAGTGATTCCAAAGTACAATTTGGAGATAGTGTCTCTGCTTTTACACTCAGAAAGTTAGGTATTTTCCTTCTTAATGTCACTAATTGCCATTAAATACCCAAGTATGGGCTACTTATTTGCTCAAATTTAAAATAAATTACTTCATGATAGGAATTTTATATTTTTGTTGATTTTAAACCTTGACAGTGTCCCAGCTCATCAGATTATTAGACCATGTCTACGGTGCCGTTAATGAGATCTATCCAGATTTGTCACTAAAAATAGCCATGAACAAATACTAAGTGTTTGATGTAGAGGGTCACCTTGGAGGAGCTACACTCTCCTGTAATGTCAGTCTCTTTTTACTCAGTTTCACTAAAGTAGTTATCTGGCTGTAAAGGAGTTCAAGCAGTAATGTAGGATGTCATATATATTCCTTTAATTATTATGATCTTCCTTGTAGCAATTATAATTTGCTTTATTGCAGATAACAGTGCACTGGTAGATAAAAGTCACTAGACAGATATGAAAAGTTGTACATTGTAGCTTTTTAGATTGAAAGCAGAGCAGCTGGTTCTCGCTTAACTTTGCATTTTAAACTCAAAGATTGGTTTGGAACATCAATTAAAAACAAAAGGCAAAAAGATTTTTTTTTTAGCATAATAGAATTCACTTGTTTGTCACACTGGTAGTATGTGAAACTTAGGTTTTCCTGCAGCTGAAGAGGGGGAAATCTCTATCTGAATGCCAGAAACATCTACTGAATGCTTTTTCTCAGATGGTATGAGGAAATTTCCCTTACTGCTTGAACTGCTCCAAGAAGACTCTTAAACTCCTATATTCTTTTTGACAGCATACCAATTTTGCTGCACTTAATTGTCCATATATGGGAAATTGTTAGTAGGACTCAATTGTTTCCCTGACTAGAATCCATTTCTTGTGTATCATTGTTAGGTTATTTTATGGCCATTATTAGTATTTTTTTTTTTTAACATTCAGAAACATATATATTGGATAACCTCTTTGAGGTCTGTCCTTGTATGATTTGTTTTCCCTTCAAAAGTGGCAATGGGAATTGGAAACATCGCTCTCTTAAATAATGAAATTCCACAGAAATGCTGTGGCTTTATTGTTTCTTCTACCATAAGCCCATGGAAACAAATTACTGGATGTTATTACTATTTTTATCCCATTTGTTTGGGAAAGTCGATACATGCAAAAGGCAAAAATGACTTTAAAAAGCCTTCTAGGTGGTCATTTTTATAGTAAAATCCAATCAGTACATTGATGAGAATTGTCAAGTCCCTTGCATCTGTATGGCACATGATCAGTATATAATTTGTCAAGTTAAAATACACTTTAAACAAGGAGGAGGACGTAATTCCTTTACATTTAGACCCTGAACACTACTGTGTTTATGGTTCATTATCCTCAGTCTGATAGATGGTGGAGAATTCTTTTGCCCGCACCAGTGCTGCTGCAAAAGGTGAAGCCTTCTTTTATGCTTTGAGTTTGTCCATTGTGGAGAGCTATGACTCATGGCTGAAGGGAGGTTTGTTTAGTACTAGGTCTGACAAGTGTTGGTTTTACCTACATACTTCAGTTACCTCCCAACTTTCTCTGCATTGCTCCATACACCAGCTCTTGTGACAGGCTTGAGAGCACCTGCTGATTCTGTGGGTGGCCTAAAGTGAAATGTTTTTGCTTTGCTCCCCTCACACTGTGTAGATTGGGTAGGTTCTGCTCCAAATAGGTGTTGGCTGGACAGACTAGCTTCATTCTTCCTGGTGGGCAAAGGAACAGGACAGGCTGGTTCAGGGGTTTGGGCTGCTGGGTTTTTTTGAAGTGATTGTGAGGTTTGCTTTTGCTTGTTTTTATTTGCAGTTACTGTATCAGATTGTTAGTCTTTGAAAACAATGTAGTGAAGGCATGTTTTGGAATTAGCTAAAATGTGAGAGGGTTCTGGGGAAAAAGGAGATTGTCAGAGGCAGATATTTCACTGTAAGGGAAGGAATTACTTTACCAACTTTGAAGCAGTTTTCCATGTCACTATCAGCATTTGCTGACAGTATTAAAGTTTAGCTTCTGATACCTTTCAGTGCTTTATCAGGGGACTTGACATTTGTGTAAGGTATCAGTAAGGACATAAGTACATAGGTACAGTTACCTTTGTTGATGCCAAGGCATCA
Source organism: Tricholaema leucomelas (assembly GCA_013400475.1). Classification (NCBI taxonomy): domain Eukaryota; kingdom Metazoa; phylum Chordata; class Aves; order Piciformes; family Lybiidae; genus Tricholaema lacrymosa; species Tricholaema leucomelas. The sequence continues at coordinate 595,808 of WAAF01012839.1, forward strand.
TAATCCAGAAAATTTATGGCAGGATTTCAACTTCAGTATTGCCAGAAATAAAATTAATCCAAGGTGGAAGTGTCCTTTTAGAGAGTTCAAATCCTTCTTGGAATTGCTTCTGTCATTCCCAGCTGGCTTTTTCGCATCTAAATGTTTACCATTTTTGGAAAATGCTGGCTATACTGATGCACCAAACTCGCTCTTCCCTTTCTCATTGACTTGAAATTGAGGTTAACAAAGTCAATTCCAAGCAAGTCGTACATACGAGTAATGATTTTTGTCCCAAAGAACAGCACTGACTTGAAGAGTATGGAAGTGCTGATGCTCTTGCTTTGTGCAAGAGCCCATAATGACAAAGTATTCTTGTCAGAGTATATAATGAAACTATAAATTGTTTTCATGACTGCTGTGATATTTGGTCTCTTGCAGAGCACATTCAGAAAGTATTTAGTGCCACATCTTATGTAACATCAGAAATAGAAATATAAGCTTTAGCATGAGCAGTGTCAAGTGATGGGTGAGAAGAATCTGCTGACTGAACATCACGTGAGGTGAAAAAAGTTGCCTGAAACTTCTGACAGTTCAGCCACTGCGGGAGAGGATGATGTAAGGTTGCGCTCTCAGTGGGGAAAGGTAGTGAAGCAGATCAGACTAATGCAGGTGCAAGTTCTGCTTTGCTATGTGTGTGAGCCTTGTGCATTAGAGGTGGTGGCTGAATGGGCTCACCTCTGCCTTTCCTCCCCATGCAGGTGTTTGCAGTATTCCTGCATCATTTCCCATTCTTTTCACTCGGCAAGCACATGCATGAACTATCATAGCTGGGTTAGTTTCTTTTACCTGTGCTTATACCACACTGTGATTGTTTCAGACTCATTTTGGCTGCCACTCATTCTAATGTGGTGCTGTTCCACTGTCCATGTGGGAGGCTGAGCCCAGAAAACATTACTGCTAGTGGTGGGGAGAAGGAGGGAAAGGGTAATGAGGTGGGAAATGCTCATTGCTAACAGAGGTGGGTATTGTGGACACAAGTAGAAAAGGAGGTTTGCCAAGGCTCTTCATTCTAGCAGCCTTCCTAGGGCTGTGGGTCAAATGGTGAGGTTCCCCCCGCAATTCCACATGAGGAGAAAGGGAAGAAGTATGAATTGTTGAATTTTTCCAATTCACAGTGCTCAGTTGAACCTGTGCCTTACAAATGGATCTCTGGCTTCTGACAGAAGTTTATTCTCCATTATTGTTACTAATAAGCTAAGACTTGTCGCAGACTTTGGTCTTAGGCAGAGGATCTTTCTCCAGCTTTTGAGAGAAAAGCTCAAACCCCTTGTGTCCAGTGCTGGCTGGGGTTGAAATGACATGTTACAATTATGATTTTGGTGTTTGTTTCTTTTTTTCTCTTCTGCAGTATCTGGTGTGTAAGAGGAAGCTTGAAAGTAAGAAGGAGGCATTGCTAATCCTTTCCAAAGAGCTGGACACCTGTCAACAAGAAAGAGACCAGTACAAGCTTATGGCCAACCAGCTGCGGGAACGACACCAGTCTCTGAAAAAGAAGTATCGGGAGCTGATTGTAGGTTGTTCTTTGTGAAAACTTTATGACTGGGGGACAAAGGTGAACCTCAGAGTAAAATTTGGGAAGTTTATAATGCCTGCTGTTAAAAAAAAAAAAACGTTTAGGTACTTGTTTACAGCAATCCTGCAGTTGTACAGCCCTGATCATGTTATTACTTATTTATTCTGTGTTGATGAGGTAGTGCCTGTATTACAGAAGACACAGAAAGGCAGGGCATGCTCTGAGGAAATTCATTTCAGTTGTAATTCCATTTAAAAACTGACTGTAGTATTATTCCACAGCAACTTAATGTACCGTTATGAAAAATAATGCAACATAAATTTGTAATGACCTGCTCTTCTAGAAATGTAAACAAATCTTCAGCCTTAGACAGTTTCTTGAGTTGAAATTAATGTTGCTGGGAGTAATCTAGATGCAGTATTGTAGAAACCGTTTTGCTAACAGTTTGGTTAAAATACGTGTTTTAAAATTTGATCCACAAAGTTAGTATAGCTGCTGGTTTCAGGAAAAAAGTTACCAGTAAAATATGTCCATTTATTTCTAGGATGGAGACCCATCCCTTCCTCCTGAAAAGAGAAAACAGGTAGGATTTATTCTTCTGTTGACATTATTTATCTGCATCAAAAAGTACTTTGAAAAAGTGTGAAAATATTAACTAAAAAATCTGATAAAGGAAACCCCAAGCATTTCTGTCCACTTTTCAAAGTGGAGCTTCTGCTTTTGTCTAAGCATGTTTCACTCTGAAATATCCAAACTATTATTAATTAGAATATATGGCTATTGCTTTTATGTTCTTCTGAGACTGGAATTGGTCAGAATACGGAAACTTGAGAGTGTCTTTGTCTTTCTTGTATTGAGTCTTAAAATGGGTTTGTTGCAGGACTTTTCATACTTTAATGCAATGTGGGAATGCATTGTCTGCATCTATAATTGTTAATTTATTGTTGTGAGTACTGTTTTCCATTAGGTGCTCTCCTGGGTCACTTGGGCTCTATGAGTTAGAAATGGTAAGAACAATGGTAATTGCATTTTATGGTTCCCTTGAAAAACTTTTTTGCCTGCTGACTTTTATTTTTGTTCCCAGAGATCCATATAGTGTGTCCCAGTTGTTGGAGGGCTGGTTGTCATATCATTAAATTATCTTAATTTTTAGAGAAAAATGGCAGCCAAAACACAATGTGTGAGCAGGGAGAGGAGGACAACCCAAAAGAATGAAAGTTGTTACTGTAATTGCCAGTCTTCTAGCCAGTTTTAAAGCATGGTTGCTGCATTCCTTTAATGGATCAGAAGTTTTGCTCATCATCCTTTCCCTGGGAGTTGGCTTGTGGTTCTTGCTATTTCCTTAAAATTGTAGGGGCTCAGGATTTTGGTTGCTTTAAACTAAAACTTAAGAAACAATATAATTACTCAGGCACTTAAAACAAATAGCTGCCAAGAAGTCAGTGGCTCGGTGCAGAATCATTTAACTTCCTCATTAGTTAGGATAATTTATTTGAAATTCTGTTATTTCAACAGAGTTCTAATAAAAGTTTATGACCACATATAGGTTTGTGCATTCTGACTACTAAAATTGTAGCTGAAGAATATACAATTAAAAGGAAAAAAAAAAAACAATGCAGCATATGGGTCATTACAGAGAGAAGTAGGAAGGGAGTTTTGCCATCCCGTGGATGTTGTTCTTATTAGTCTCTCATGTTTCAAAACAAATTAATCTGACACTTGTTTCTAAAATGCTAGCAAAATGTAGTCTGCAATCAGAAGCTGCAATTGTATAAAGTTCTGGCATTTTTTACCGTGGTAAGTGCCTGGAAAGCCATTTCGTAATCTAGTTAGGAGTCTTCTGAGGAAGTTCTATACTTGTGCTAGGTAACAAGAAGATCCTCTTCTCAAATGGGACCACTTAGAGGTCTCACTCGTTGACAAAATGTACTTTGGGATGTACAGTAATAGGCTGTTCTCGGGTTTTCATTTGCCTGAGAAGTGTGTCTGTAACATACAATGTGAATAGAGTAGTTACAACAACCTTGCTGAAGAGCAATGTAGATGTGCTTTGAGAAGTGCATTACACAACAATAAAGTTACGAATATTTTAGGTTGAGGGATGTTGTTCAACCTGGAGAAGAGAAGACTTCAGGGAGACCTGCCTTCCAATACCTGAAGGGATCTTACAGGAAAGCTGTAGGAGGCATAGAGGGACTTTTCATTATGATGTCTAGCAATAGGACAAGGGGAAATGGTTTGAAGCTGAGAGAGGGTAGGTTTAAACTGGATCTTAGGAAGAACAGTATGAGGATGGTGAGATCATCTCTGGAATAGGCTGCCCAGGGAGGCTGTGGATGTCTCCTCCTTGAGGGTGTTCAAGACCAGCTTGGATGAGGCCCTGAGCAGGTGAATCTAGTGGAGAGGTGTCCCTGCCCATGGCAGGGAGATTTGGAGTAGATGCTCTTTTAAGGTCCTTTCCAACCTAAGCTAGTCTGTGACTCCATGATTTTCCCCATCATTACTGTGTACTTTTTAGCATTTATTCACCTAAGGACAAGTGAAGTTCCCTGTGATCTGTTATGCTTTTTCCATCTCTTTTTGCCAAGAAGCCTGACTGCCTGCTGGTAGAGGTTTGTGACCTCAGTCACTTTATAAAAACAAAAGCCCTGATCTTATAATGAATTTTGTGTGACACAGAAGTACATGCTGTTCTTGTGTCAGAAATGAGATGAAAACATGCTGCATAATTTGCTATCTGTTATGTTTCTTTCCTGCAACTGACAAATTATTGTAGAAATTGCAGTCTAGAACCTTGAATGTAACAGGTGGGATGGAATTGCTGCTTTCTTCTTATCTTCATTTTTCACCTTTATTATCAGTTTGCAACTCCTTAAATTATCGTGTTTTCCACACTGTGCCTTCTCTCCTTGTTTTTGCAGTACAGATTTTTCTTGTTTTGTCAGGCAACCAGGCAATTTTTATCAACAGTTAACTTAGAATGTTTTGGGGTTTTTTTTGTAAAATTTGGGTTACTTAAAAGTATCTTAACCCTGCAGTGTTTTCATTCTCAGAACTGTGTGCAGTGGTACACATCTCTGAACATAATCCAAAGATTGCTCCATGTCTATCACCTGGCAAGCAGCAGAAACTGCTACTGAAATCTCTTTTCCTGCAGCAGGTGTTTTATTGTCAGTGCTGTTACTAAACCTGTGAGTTGCCAGTGCCCCTCTTACCTTCTTGCCTTCCAGTGTCTGAAGAGAGCCTGCTTTAAGAAAGCTGGTGAGGGACTTTTAGGTTGTCACGTAGTGATAGGACGGGGGGAAATGGATCCAAGCTAGAGGAGGGCAGATTTAGATTAGACATTAGGAAGAAGTTCTTTACCATAAGGGTGGTGAGACACTGGAACGGGTTGGCCAGGGAGATGGTAGGAGCCCCATTCTTACAAGTTTTTAAGGCAAGGCTGGATGTGGCTCTGAGTAGCCTGATCTAGTGTGAGGTGTCCCTGCCCATGGCAGGGGGTTGGAACTAGGTGATTGTCGAGGTCCATTCCAACCCTGACAATTCTGTGATAGAAATAATGAGAAGTTGATTTTGATGGTAAAATTCACTAGAGACAGTAAGCAACAGATATTATCCATTTTAAAAGGTCTGTTAAAATGTTGCTCTGTCTACAAAGTCTTTGTTGTCCATCCTGTATGAACAAATTCTGTCATTCTGCAGTGGTGCACATTTGTGTGCATTTGCTGGAATATTGAGCATTTTTATGGTATTGGCAAACAAATACTGGATATCTGTTGGACAGTGTTGTCATGCTGGGAAACTTAAAGAAAAAACATAGGATTTTTAGCTTGATTTATACTGATTGTTTTTGTGTTGTGTTGGATTTGTTTTGCTCAACATTGCTTACATTTTCAGTAAACTTCAGTTTGGGAGAAGGTTTGTCATTGAGCTAAGAGATCAGTGCATCCTTCGACCTTCTATATGAAATGGAAGTTCTTTTAATACAGATGAGATCCTTTGAATAAACAAAGGTGAAGTAAAATGCATGGTTAGGAAAATGACTGTGCTGGGGCACAGTCCTAAATATGCTTTGCTTAATTCGATCTCAGTGAGACCACTCAGTTGGAGATAATGGGTTTGCAGTGGGGCTGTGTGTTAAGAATAAAGCTGCAATGCATATGTTCACTCTTGAGGGCTTATATTTGTATTTTAAATGTATGAAAAATCAAATTAAATAGAGGTAAACATCAAAAGATCACAGAATGGTTGAGATGTGCAGATAGTCCTATCCCCCAGTTCAGGCAGGGCCACCTGCTAAATGGCTTTTTGGTTCTATTAATCAGCTCTGTGAAAATTGCAGTTGCTCAGTGTCTTGAAGGTGTGTGAGCAGGAGTTAGTCTTTCTTGTTTTGCAGAGCCTAGCCAAGTTTTGCCTAGCCTGCTTCTGTGGTGGGATTCCTGCCCAGTTCTCACAGCAGCAGATACTCAGAGGGGGAGAGGATTTTCTACTTGTCTTGTTTTACATCAAGTGACTGCTTGGCAAGGCTTTGATTTTTCCTGTTGTTTTTTCCATGGGGAAATATGACACATATTAAGTGTATTTTGTTTAGTATACCCAGGACCTATAATTTTAAAAGTCTTCTCTACATGGCTTTCAACTTGCAGAGAAAAATACAGTAATTTTTGGGTTTTGTCATAAGGAAGCTAGTGCTTTGGGAGTTTGTCACTTCTACCTTGGAGTGAACAGTGGGAGTTGGTAAGCAAAGCAGGTTTTTCTGTATTAATTCAGCCACTGCAATCATATGAATGCATTGGAGGAGAAACTGCAATTAAATTTGCTATCAGTCACACCCATCGAGTGTGCTTAATGTTTCATCCAACTTTTTTTCCTGTCAGCCCTATAATTCAGTGTTCTTCTTTGTTTGAAGGTGTGGCTGGAAGGAACATAGAAGGTTGTAAACTGCAGTATAGAAAAGCTTGCTTATATTTAAAAATATTTTAAGCTGTAAAGGTATGTTGGAAGTTTCCCCCTCTTCCCCCTTGCCAAATTAGTTTCTCAGGCAGTGTCTAAAGGCAGAAGGTTCTTTTTTTTCCTCAAGTGTCGAATAAGATTTATGTGCAAGAGAATTGAGAGCTATATTAAAGACTCTGTTACTATCCATCATTTTTAAAGTGGTGTGAAGAAAAATAACAGCATGTATGTGTGGCTAGATTTGCAAAATGGTTAAAGGAGCCAAATTCAAGTGTATGGTGCATAACGCTGGGGATGGCTGTATGGAGTCACATCAGAACTTGGGTTATTGGTTGGTAGTGAGCAAAAATCTGTTGCTGTCTGACAGATATTCACTGAGTTTTGATAAATATTCACAGTTATTTTTATCAGTAGTTTCAGATGTTCATCTCTAGGTAAAAGTAAAGTTTCCACCTTCTATCCCAAAAATGTTCTTGCAAATTTTAACAAAATCTGAGTGGAAAAAGGTAGGTCTGTGATCCCATCCCATCTTCCACTTTCTGGGCTGTTCTGATTTATGGTGGTTTTTTTCCCCTGTGTAATAAAGACAGGCACTTCCCACTCAGCACTCTCACATCAGTCTTTTTCTCCTTTCATCTTGGCTTCTGGTGGGATCATTGGTTATGGTCACACTTGCTTTTTAGTCAGAGGAAAAAAGAATATGGGGACAGTTTTCTGTGTCTGGTACTGCAATGAGATTTGGACTGTGCTCAAATCATACTTCACTGAGAGGTTCAGTCACTGGAATAGGCTCCCCAGGCCAGTGGTCATGGCACCAAGCCAAAGTTCAAGGAGCATCTGGGCCATGTTCTATTCATACCATTTGGTTTTAGGTTGTCCTGTGAGGAGCTGGGAGATGGACTTGCTGATCCTTATAGGTCACTTTGAACTTGAGGTGTTCTGTGACTATTTTACATCCAAACTTTCTATGGCAGAGCCTGTTACGCTGTAGAGGCTCAAAAAATATCTGCTGGGAACTGAGTGTTGCCAGAGGTAGATGGAGCTCTGAAAAGGTTATCTGCTACCAGGCACTTAATCAGGGCCTTGTATGAAGTGCTGTCTATTATTTAGTATTACAAACAGTTGCATTGAGAGAGGGTAGGAGAAATAGTTTCCACAGCTGCAGGTTGTTGCAGAGGCAAGACAAGGCAGCAGAAAGATACATAACCACTGTGCCTGGCCCTCCTATTACCCACAGCTCAGAAATCTCCATTGGTGCTTTGGAGTTAGTTCTGAAGGAAGTAGTTTTGAATAGCCTGAGTGGAAGAACTCTCTGACAGTTACAGGAGCCTTTTTAAGGCTTCACTTAGCATCAAAAGCAACTGTTGAAGAAATTGAGCCTTGGGAAGCTGAATTTGGCTAATTTTCAGAGAATTGTTCTCAGTTGCACAGGTAAACGATAGGAGCTTTATTGTCTGCTGAAGTAACTTGTCTTGAATTTCTAAGTGAATTCTGTGTTTGTTCTATGAATATTGAAAAGCAGTTGCCAGGTGGGAAAATGAATTGCCTTTCCCTTGTACAGATTTCTTCCCTTTCCTCCTAAAATACAGGCTCACAGGTTCACCAAGCTAGTTCTCCATTGTTGGCTTTATCATCTTTCAGCCATATGGTTTGTTTGCTCATATATGCCAAAGAAACGGTATCGAGGCCAGGTGTTGATCAGTGTATCCGTTTGGGCTGGCTCTCTTTAAGCCCAGCAGACCACTTTTGAAAATCAAATGCTTCTTCTCTTGTCCATGTTTAACTGAGTGCTTTAATGAGGTCTTGCTAAAACCTTTAAAACTCAGTACAATCTAAATTATATGTTGTACGGCACCTCTAAGCCAGGGAAATGAATAATTGCTGGGGACTACTGCTGTGACATAGCTTGGTTGTTTTAGTTTAACAGAAATATAACAGAAGCTTTACATTAAGAAGCAAGTCTATACTTAGCTCATGGTAATACTCTTAGCATGCTGAAATAAGGCTGTTTATTTTAGTGTCTGAAATTCTTCGTTTAAAGTTGCTTCCAAAATCCCTGTCTCGAGAATAAAGGTTTTTGTCACATTAAGTCATTTATATGACTGACAAAATAAAATTCAGCATAGAATTGCAATCCCAGAGAAATGGTTTTAAAGGAAATAAATCTGAGCAGGAAGATTTAGTATAGGCATGGTAATGCCTTTCCTGCAGTTACTGGGAGCTGGGGTTTGACTACAGACTGCTAGAATCCTGATGTTGTGGCTGTAAACACTGATTAGTGAGATTGAGTTCTTCCCAGGTGTTGAAATTACATGTGCTATTGCAGTGTTAGAAGTTGTTAAAATCCATCATAAAAAGAGACTTTATAAATAGAAGCGTTTCAGAAAGGTCTGTGCAAATCATGTTCCTTTTAACTAACTCAGTCAGGTGGCAGGATGGCCTTCATTGAAGTCGGCTTCCTTCAAAGAAAAACCCAAATAAAAATAATTGCATCTGAGCAGTACCCATAGATAGTTCAGTTTCAACACAATTTCCTACAAACACAGGTTTCTTTTAGACAGTAAAAGAAGTACCAGTAAGAAGTACCTCCCAAAACCATTGAGTGACCGTGTCCTTGATTCACTCAGTATTTGAATAACTATTACACATTTGTTTAATGTGAAGGAAAAAAAAACAGTTCTACCAAAACATACTCGAGGAACTTTTTGAATTGCTTAAATGGTTACTGTCTTGAAAATAAATCATAGAATCATAAAATGGTAGGGGTTGGAAGGGACCTCTGGAAAGCATCGAGTGCACCTCCCCTGCCAAAGTAGGATCACCTAGGGCAGACCTTACAGGAGCATGTCCAAGTAGATTTCACTGGCTCCAGAGGAGACAGCACAACCTCTATGGACATCCTGCTCCTGTGCTCTGACATGCTCACAGGAAATAATCACAGAACATTGGGGGTTGGGAAGGGCCTCAGATGCAGTTTAATTTTGGCCTATAATTTGCTGTGTATGTGTTTTGCTGTTGTACACTTTTACCAAATTATTTGTTTGCAATCTTTGCATTTAAAAAATGCTCTAAGCTCTTAAAAACTGTGGGAAACTTAGCTTACTTTCTTCTGAAACTTTGATCCAAAGCACCAGGAAATACAGAAGCTGTAGCAGTGAATTAGGCTTGTTCATCAAGGAGGCTATATCAATTAAGAGTTATTTTCCTATTTAGAGGTTTGAATATATTTGAGACCAATTGGGAACTGACATATAGTAGCATTCAAAACTGCCATCTGATTAGAGTTTGATAGTTTAATAGTCTAATAGTCTAATCCTGCAAATGGTTAGATGCATGCATAGCTATATTCGTGTTAATATATTCATAGTTCTGTTAAATATAAAACAGGACCTGTGGAAATAGCAGGTGTTAGTAAACAAGGGGAAAGGTTTCAGGAATGGCTGTCAGACAACTTGTTGGTTTGATAGTGTATGAATTTTAAAGATAGACCTCAGAAAAGCATCCTGTGGGACTGTCAAGTGGTTGTAAGAGTGACTGAGTAAAAAAGCAAGGCTGAAAGAGAAATATCAAAACAGAGAAATGGGTGAGTTGAGAAAGCAGCTCGGCAAATGAGGAATCTGAAACTAAACCTAAACCACCAAGAAGTGGAAAGAGTCAGTTGATGCATTGGCCTCAAACCCATGGATTATTTGTGAGGGCAGCTTAGAAATAGTGACTCATGGGGCTTTACCAAGTCATGCTTAGAAGATGAAAATTATTTTTTCATTTCTTTTGATACTCTTCAGATTTCTGGCAGTGGATGACAAACTTAGCTGTCCATAGGCAATGTACTGAAAGGCTGCACATAGCCACGATGGTTAGAACAATCCTAGAAGACAGGTCATTGGTAGGCTTTGCCTGTGCTGGGTCAGTGTTTCTGTAATCCTGTGATATTTCTAGGGGGAAAAAGATATTAATCTGTAATATTTGCTCATTTTCAGATATCATAGACAGGAAAGGAGGAGATTGCATTGTTTTTTTCAATTAATGATTAAAGTGATGGAATTTAATTGTAAAATTAGAGACCAGACTGCTCACCCCACTCATTTAGCAGACTAAATGTGAATGATAACTTTTTCACTGTGAATGACAGCTTTTGGGTGGCAAGGGTGGAATGTTTCTTTTTAATCTCTGGCGTTCACTCCTGTTTTTCTAGAAGTCTCCACACCAGCTAACAACACAAGTCAGGTCACACATGAAGTGTTGTACTAGTAGATACCTGTGGTACAGCTCTGTATAATGGCAGGGACTCCTGGCATCCTCTTTACTGGCTAGGAATCTGCTCTAAACACTAACAAGGAATACAATTACATGATAATTATTTCTCAGCTGTCCTTTTGTCTATTTATATACAAGTTTAAAGCTGTTATTTTAGCAACTTCATATAAATATTGTAGAAGCATTCTGAGTTTTGCTGTTCTCACCAGCCAGGGTATCAGAACTGGCCTGGGATATTTTTACTCCTGTTTGGGGGTTGTGTGCTGTTCTGGGAGTGTGTATGCACACCTGCTGTATGTATTTCCTACTGTTAAAGGAACTCCGATGACTTTTTTTGTTATCTCCCTAATGAATCACAAAGTCTGGGTACCAACAACAAGAAAAGTTAGATTGCTGGCAGATAAGGAGTCAGCCTAGGGTTTCTTTTCAATCACCACTTACACTTCTCTCCATGGGCAGTAACATCTCTCTAATACTTCTTTTCTAGGCAAATCTTGCCCAGCTACTGAGTGAGGCCCAAGATCGAAACAAACATCTTGGAGAAGAGATCAGAGAGCTTCAGCAAAGATTGGGGGAAGTACAAGGTGACAATAAGGTATTGCAAACTTTTTTTTTATCAGTAAGTGACGTCAAATGTGTAAACTAGGATGGATTTTTGCATTTACTTCCTAGGGGAAAAAAAAATCAAACAATAGGTTATAAAAGCTTCTGGAATACTTTGATTACAGTGAATGCTCAAAACAGTAGAAGAAAAGAGAGTTGTACAGGATACCAGTAAGTGCAGCTTATTATATACTTTTGTATGCTGCTTTTCCTCTTCTGTCTTTAGCTATATATTTTATGCTTACCCTTGCATTAATGATCTCAGACTTTTTATTTCTTTCATTTTAATGTATTTTATTACTGATATTTCCTCTTACAGATAAGTAGGGGTAAGTGTATCATCTTAATCATGTGATAACTTTCAATTTTTTTTGCCGTGAAAATGCAAAATTTTAGCAAATGATAAAACCAGCAGGGGAGGCATAACTTTTCCCTTTAAAAATATGGAGCAGTTGATCACAAATATGTACAGTGAGCTTTGCATTAAGCCCTGTCCTATTACCCTTACATAACCAATTTATTTTGTTGCTAAATTTAGCAAGCTATATGGAACATTGCTCAAAATCTGCCATTTGGTATTAATCAAACTCCTGTTGTCTCTGTTAATTGAAATATTTTAACTCAAGCCAAATGTGTGTAACATTCACAGCTGGAGCTGTATGCAAAAGTACATTCCGAGATCAAACTAGTGAGAAGTTGAATTGGAGAGTCGAGGTGGTTAACGAAGTAAAAAATGAAACAAATAATGAATGATAACTTCCCTCAACTGCAGTAGTTAAGTTTTGGGATTTAAAAATGTGAATAAAAATCATGCAACTTTTAATTATTCAGATGAGGTTTCTTCTTTCCATTGAAGTTCATTTTATTTTATGTATTTCTTTTAAATAGAAATGTATTGTGCTAGTGTAGTTTTATTGTTTATCACAAGGCACTTATTTGAAAGTGCACAGGGAGGTGGGAGAGGGTCAAGTGAGGCCTGAATTTGTAGTAAGCATAGCACCGAGTGTTGCTTGCTCAGATCTTCACAGAGCAGCTTTCCCATTTCTTTTTGTTTGCATGTTACTGTTTGGACCCTATTAGTGTAGAAAACAATGCCTTACAGTTCTCCAGTAGCAGGCCAGTCCTGAACATGTAACAAGGGTTTGTAACTACAAACAGAACACAAAAATAGTGAAACTATGACATATTTAAGTGTCAAGGTTATGTACCTATTCTAACAACATAATCTTGGTAACAGTGGTCAAACTGGCTTTCTTTAGATTTGACTTTGCAGGTTATCTTGGTATTAGCTAGTCATCTTTTGTGGCATCTGTATTCTCAGTATGAATTGAAATTCATGGTCCTCATAACAAATGGAACAAGCGCAGAAGATTTATTCTGTCCCCTCTGCCCCTTTCCAAAAGGTGCAAAATAGTGCATCGCTAAATAAAGAGGGGGAGGAAAGAGCTGCATCAGACAGGGATTAATTTAAACTAGAATTTTCACTTTTAGAACACATTCTTCACTTTCCTAGTAAATGAGAAATAGAGCTTATTTTAGAGTCAGGTTGCAGTTTTTTGAAGTGCCTAAAAAAGCTTTGCCATTTCTCTGAGGGATTTAGCACTCTCCTCCTGTGTCAGATTTTACTCCTTCCTAGCTTTGGTGATAAAATTCTAGGCTTGTTCCTGAAGTTACTCTGTTCTGCTCATCAGTTCTCCTGCACTGGCAGCTCAGTTACTTCAGGCACTGGAGTCCAGATAATGCATGGTATATACAAAAACAAAGAACTATAATAATTTGCTTGTTCTTACATTTTTTCCTCTGCATTCTTCTCCCTGCTTTTCCCAAAATGAGGGAGGGCATCCTGCCCAGCTGGTCTACGTCAACCTTACTTCTGGCAAAAGATGAACAAACAGCTGCTTTTGCAGCAAGTGAAGCTGCTTATGAATGAACAATTCTGCCTCTGTCTGAGCAGGGGTGACTCATTCAAGGCTTTGTCACTGAGTGGCAAGAGCTTTGTAGGACTGAAAAAGGAAAAAAAAAACCTCTTTAAATATCACACATTAGCTCTATTGATAAAGAATTGTTTTGATAGCTTGAGTTGTTTTTCACCGCTTTAATGTTTGCTGCTAGTAGGATACAGTCACTTGCATTAGCAAGAAGACCTTAAACTGGTGACATTTTACTTGTTGAAATCATATTAAGTACGTCATCAGTTAGGCAATAACAAATTACATGCAATTGGTTTAACTGGACTAATTTTTTCCTGTAATCTCAGCTAGAATTCTGTTGGCACAAACAATAAAACCTCTTTGAGCAGCCTCTGGAAGGATCTGTCGCTGCAGTTTGAGAAATACAGCCATAGTTAGGCTGCAGTGCTCCAGCAACAGATATCTGAGACTATTTATTTTTATGATTGATCACAATCTTTTATCAGCTCTGACACATGAAAACTATTCTGTGCCTATGATAGTTATTTGTAAATCTTTTTCCTTCCTAATGTTCTGGCAGCAGTGCTGGGAGAACAATTACTGAAATTTAGAAGAGGTTAGTTAGGAAATCTCTTGTAAAAGGGTGAAAAATGGAAACTACAAGAAAAACTAGAGGCTTCTGGAAGATTAGATGACTCAGTTGCCTTCACTTGAATTGCTACCCACGCAAATAAATGGTTTTTAAGCTGTTGAGGGCAGTGCACAGCGAGAGGAAGATGCAGGGAGAACAATGGCTGCGGTATTACTGACAGTTCATTATCGTAAGGCAGGCAATCATTCATGCAGCAACAGTGCAAACGGTTACATGTGGTGCATTTGCTTTGGCAGAACTGGGACTTAAGGTACTAAATTTGCATAGTTCTGGTCCACTTTTTTAAGATTTAGGCAACATGGTGAAGACAGTTGCTGTCAGTCAGGCTAAACACGATGGTTTCTGTCTTCCATGAAGAATGTCTTGGTTTTTACTGGTTTCCTTTTTCCTTCTGCATGGTTTACTGATAATCAGGAACGTACAACTTTGGCACAGAGATTGTCCGCACAGCAGCTACCACAGCAGAGCCTGTTTGGAGCCCTGGGGGGCCAGTACAGAGTTGCTACTTAGTAAAAAATCAATGATTAAAAAAACCCTGTGATATTAAATTAATAAAGACCAGTGGCTTGTGGCACAGGATTAGTTTGGTTAACAATCTGTAGGCTCTTGACAAACAGCTTTCTCTGGTAAGGTGCCATGAATTTAAATCCACTCTGCTGTGGATGCTGTATACAGAATCCAGAGGGGTAGTGTTAACCTGTTCTCTAGCTGCAAAATGAAGTTAAGTGCTGCTTTCCTCAGTGATGTCTGAATGACAGAAATAAAAATACAGCAGCTAGAGGGCAGGTGTATAAAGTTTATAACAAAGCACTAATATGTGAAATAAACCCTTAACCCTCTGGCATAACACTTAGTGTCTCCCTGGGTCGCAGCATTTTGAGGGAAGAATTTTACAGCAGGTGGTGCTGCCTCATGAGACATTCGCAATGCAGAATTAAAGGACTTGGCCTGTTCTGCCCTGTCAACTCTCTGATTGGCCAACTGTCTGGAAGAAGCACTCTGTCATTTTATGGATTGATATTTTATTGTATTTTATTTTATATATGTTTATAATGCTGCTTTCACTAGCTGCATTGGCATTTCTGAAGCATTCTCTTTGTAAGACTTCATACATTTTGGGTATTTTTTTCACCTTAAAATTAGTAGTAAATAAAGTATTCTCTTCTTGTTGGCAGAGTGCTTGACCTTGCAAGTAATAATTGCTTGCAGTTATAATTGCATCTTATGCCTCACCCCGTCCTGGGCAGGAGAAGAGTTGATCATAGTGCATGAGTCACACCAGTTCCCAGCCCAGTGCCGAGCGTAACATGGTTTTGCTCTGCTGCAGGCATTGGTAAAGTGTAATTCCCCTTCCCATTTCCAGCTTTTCTGAGCAAGACTGAATCCTCAAAACGTTATTATATTATTTTTCTTACTGCCTTTCTCACTGGCAGGAGGTTCTAGAAATTAAATGAATCTGACTGAATTAAATCACATTACCATACCTTTTGTTCATCAGCCTTTTAGAATTTAAATAAACCCAGTCCTAAAGCTATGAAGCCATTCCAGGATTTGCTAGCTGCCTTTTTGACTTATTTGTTTTGATAAAAAAATTAATAGGAATTATATCTTCTAGGATCCTTTCAGCCTTGCTAACTGTGCAGTGGTTTGTACTTTCCCTGTGGGGATAGGGAAATGTAGTTTGCCGAAGCCAGTTACTTTTGGGGGTGCAGCTTCCCCCGCACAAGTGAACTGCTTATCAGAACAAGTTGTACGAGCTTCAGTGACTTGCACTGAACTGGAGCTGAAATAAGTGGGGAGGATGATTTTGGTGGCATGTCTTGCATCAGCAGGATTTTAATTGGCACATTGCAGCTATGGCGACTGGCATCGCATAAATACCAAAGACAGATTTTAACGTACAGTCTTCTACTTCAGAAGATTGATTTTTTTCTAACTCTGTAATATAATGATGTACATTAATTCCTTGGTGCAGGCAAAGATAGAGGGAAAGTCAGGCTGGTTATTGTGGTAGGTTGCTCTAGTGTCTGCAGAGCTCCTACAAATGAGGCCGTGGGGAGGCAACACCTTTGCCTTGTTGTGCTCAGTATAAACAACTGTAAATGCTGCCTGCCTTAGAGACTGTTCTTTTGGTACTCCATAATTCTTGAAAGGTAGTTGCTCTTTGTTTCGATACTGAACATAACTCTGTATTAATTCAAGTCAAACTGTTTTCAGCAGTCACCAAGCTCATGATTTTGTTAGTTCTTTTGAGCATTTTGGCCAAGTTGTCGTGTTGTTGTCTCTTTTTTGCTTGTTTGATTTGTTTTTTTGTTTCAACGTGTCTCAAGTTTTGAGATTAGGTGGTAAAAAATGCACAGGCAAATGTATTAGCAGCTGTTAATGCAAATCCTGTGCTGGTGCACCTGGGATTCTAAGTGGTATCGGTAAAGTAAAGCTGGACAAGCTACTTCATGCCTTTTTCTTCTTAACTAGAAAGAGTTTTCTGCTGCAGAGCATTTTAAGATTTACCTGTGAAAATGTCTGAGAATTGTCTTAATTTTAATCTGATCAGAATTAGTTACTGTGATTCCAAAGAAGATTTTGACCACTTGTCTGTGTTTACCTGCTCTTTCATCCTCTGCATACTCTGATGACTATTGTTGTAGGGTCTAATTCAGCTCCTCTTGCTGTTTGTCTGGAATTTTTCAGAGAACAAGACTGAGCCCTAAGCTTAGAAATTTCCCTCTGGTTGAAATAATACAGCTGTTTAGCCTGGAAGAGATGAAATCTGTGACAGCTTTACTCTTTCTAATGCAGATGTACTCTGACGCTACAGCTTGTGTCCTGTTGCTCACCAAAGCTGGGTTTGTAATTGCAGCTCCTTCGAATGACAATAGCAAAGCAAAGACTTGGAGATGATGAAGTGGGAGCTCGCCACTTCGCAGCGCATGAACGGGAGGACCTTGTTCAACAACTGGAGAAGGCTCGAGAACAGGTAGTATCTACATGGGCATATGCTGGGATGTTTAACAGAGCTAGCGTAGTAGCAGGGCCTGCTTTTATTGAGTTTGGAGAGCTGGTTGCTGGTTAACATTGCAGCCAGTGGTGAAAGTGTTGGGGTTTTTAATTAAATAGTTCTTAGTGAGAACTAACTGAAACATGCGTACCTGATTAGAATGAGTTTCCTGATCTCAAGAATTCCTTCTCTACTAGTCCTCCTCTTTTTACAATGTGCAGCAGCAACTTGTAACAATTGAATATTGTCAGTGAATATCAGTGAAAAACGCTCCTTAGTGAAAGCTGTTACAGATATTTAATTCAGTATATGGTGGCTGATGTGTATCTTAAATATACTCTTTGATTCAGATTTTCTGTAGAAATGTTGTTGGTCTCCTCTTCTTCTTACCATTTTAGCTATTTCTCTTCCCTTTTGAAAAAATCTTGTAACACATCATTTTTCCCTACCTCCAGTCTATGTTAATACCATGTACCATGCAACATCCAGTTATCAGACCTTTCCCTGCTCTTTCCCTATTAATGATATGTGGTTCTCTGGACAGTTTTGAGGGTTTATGCTCTCTGTTGTTCTCAGTCCCATTCCTACCAGTATCAGCTTCCACCTGGAATGAGACATTCTGTCATCTAGGAGGAGGTGCCCGTTTCTTAGCTTCCAGCCTTCACTCAAGTGCAGTACTACTTCAGAATGACTGCTGACTGCTCTTGGTCTTCTCCCACTGTGATTCTTTGTGGTCTCAGTCCCCAAGCTCATGCTCTCTCTCTTCATCCCCTGGCCTTTTTTCACATGCTCTTCTGCTGTGTGTCCTGGCTTGTCAGTGTTTTCTGAGTTCTCAGACTTTTCTCATACTCTCCATTTCTGCTTCTTGGAAGTCTGAAGTTAGTTGTTCTTGAGTATCTTTCATACTGGACTACTCTGGGATCTTTTTGCTTGATAGGAAAGCTCACCCTGTCAACTCTGTGCTGGCTTATTCTGTACTTTACTGAGTTCTTCTTTCTATTTTGTGGAATTTCATTGTTGAAAACCTCCTAATTAATACTGATTTCCCCTTACAGATTTTTTTCTTCATCCTCCAAATTCAACAAACTCGTTTTTCAGTTAATTCCTAGAGTCATAGAAACTATGTGCTAAAGTCCCACTAGTATGTTTGTAGTAGAGTTACAGTATGAGTAAAGGTTTCTTTTCTTGTTCTTACATTTTAGTAGTTGTCTAGAAATTTTGTCCAACAAGTCTAAAGTGTTAATTCAAATTAATGAAGTAAAAGACTAAAAGTTGGTGAACTTTGTAAAGATTTTGGACTGTCCAAAGCAAATTCTGTTCAGACTGCAGTGCTTGTTGCAGTTTTCAGTTTGGGTGCCAGGTAATCTTTTGTTTAAAATAGTCCTACAGCTCTACTTTCTTCTCAGATCGAAGCTCTGAGATACGATCTTCAGGCTGCACTGGATGAGTTACAGGATGTGAAAGAGGAACGGTCTTTTTACCAAGATAAGTCTGACAGACTAAACCAAGAACTTAATCATGTCTTAGGAGGGCACGAAAACCGCATCATCGACGTGGATGCTCTGTGTATGGAGAACAGGTAAGTGCACCGCAAACCCTACTCTCCTTAGAGCAAGCAGTGTATTTTTTTAGCAGGAGCATCAGAAGGTCAGTCACACCAAAACATTAAACAAAATATATCCAAGACTAAAAGTGAAGAGATTTTGTGATTTGTTTTTAGCTCTTTTGTTTGTACTCTAGCTGACAACCTAATAGTGTTGAGAAAGTTACGCTGCAGGAAATCACAGTGTTTTATTTGGCTGCAGAGATGTCAGTGATATTCCCATATAGGGATAAGCAAGAAAAAGGAAAAGAAGTGCAGACGTGTTTATTCCCATCACTGTATGGCACCAAAAGCACAAATATTAAAAACTGGTGTCTTCAGAAGCTCACAGTGAGCTGTGCTGGGCTAATCTTGGACTGCAAACAGGGACTTTGAGTACCCTGAGTTAACAGTTTCGGACATAATTCTCACTGCAGGGAGAGGCTGTCAACATGAAGTGATTGGCCAGCAAAAGTTGCTGGTGAAATCATCCGTGTAGATATTCTTGCCACTTCCTTGGGAAAAGAATGTGTTTTATGTTCTCTGCTAAGGACAAGAGAGAGTCACTGACAGAGCTATAGCAGGTACCTCCCTTAATGTCAACAATTACCTGAAAGTGAAATAGATCTTGTAAGACACTTTCCATTTGCAGAGACTTACTCTTCAGGTAGGAAAGTCTGATACCAAAGGCGTTACTTCTCCCAGCAACTCCAGATTTTTTTTCTGGTTTGCGTGGCCTGAAGAGCTCTGTGTGAATCTGAGCCCCCTGCTCCCCTGACAGTAATATGATTTCTTTCTCTAAAATCGTTAAATTGTCACCAGTGCTAATACAGCTGCAGTTGCACTACATGAAAGAGGATATTTTATAAACCCTTTATACATGAAAAAGATGTTTTCCAATGTGGAAATAGGCATCTAGTCTGAGTGCATAAACTCTCTCAGGAAGAACTGTACTATTTCAGTTAACTGTGTGCCGTTTTTCAACTACGCTGTTAGATTTTCTGCTTTGTGATTGCTTTGTAATGAGAAGTGCCATGTAAGTGATGGATATTGCAATGCAGAAGTTCTGCATAGCTGAGTCTTGTGTTGACATATATACAAATCTTCATGTGTCCATCTCACAGACCTTCAAGTACAGAGGACACAAGACAGCGCTTCTTGACTGTTTCCTCTAGACATAAATACATCCTTTTAGCTCCCCTCCCCAGAAACCCGAGGACCTATATAAAATGGTTCTGCAGCATGCTTGACAAATCTAACAGAAGGGCAGCCTCCTTTTCTGATGCAATTTGTTTCCCTACTTAAAGTTTTATGGGGTCAAGAGCAGTAAGATTTTGTTACTTTATCCCTCACAGGACTGCAGAGGGGAAAGAACTCTCTGTAGTTCAAAGAGAGGACATGCCAAGTAGTACAGAGGAGCGCTTGAGGCAGTACTGAAGGTAATGTGAAGTAAAGGATTACATTTCGTTTTCAGGTATCTTCAAGAGAGATTAAAACAACTTCAAGAGGAAGTCAACCTTCTCAAGTGTAATATTACTAAATATAAGGTAAGATCTTCTCAGTATATCATCTAAACTCTGCTTGGAGGTTATTGTTCCTTCTCATGTTCACGTGCATGTAAAGAACAGAATTGTGTCTTCAAAGCAAAATCTACCATTAACATTCTGCCAGTGTTAGCGTGCATACATATGACATGCTCAGTCTTCCTTGCAGGCTTCTTAGCTGATGTGATACAAAGGAATACTCATCAAGAGTGTTTCAAAAAATTATTTAAGCACTTTTTTTAAAGTTCTGTGGGAGAACCCTCCTCCTGCTGGAGAAAGTGAGCAGCCTTCCAGCCTGCTGGTGGGTGAAAAGTAGCAGGTCAGGCAGTTCGTGCTGAATGCTGCTGCATGCTGCTGTGTGCTGCTGCACAGCCATCACAAGCAGGTTTTGGCTCCCTTTTCTCTAATGGCCTTACTATTTCTTTGTGTGTCTTAATGACTGCTGAGTCTTCATTGCTCTTCCATGCCTGGGTTAAAGTGTATGCTGTTTTGCATGAAACCTTCAGGATTGAATCCTGTGAGCAAAATATTCTTGCTGTTCTCAGAAGTTAAGCACTCTTATTTTGTTCAGCCAGTGATTCTGGGCTGTGGGAGGGCTGCATGTCAAGGCATGAAAAGCGTTATATTAGGACTGTCACTAGGACTTCTTAACCATTTAGGCCACTATGAAGCACTCACATCACTAACTGCTTTTTGTGCACAAGCAAAGCTTCTCAAAATACCAAGTTTATTGTGGTGTCTCTTTGCACTTAGGACTTGGGTGTCTCAAAGTCTGAGTTAGTTTACTGATGAGAACTGCGTGTCTTGGTGGTCTGGTGGATTTCACAGATCCGTAATTGTTTCAGAACAGCTGGACTTCTGTAGCAGGGTCATTCTTCTGCTAAGTCATGAAAAACTGTAATTAATACTAAAAGGGCTTCTAGAAACTCTGGTAGAGGAGTTTGGGCTTTCCCGCTGAAGACTATCCACAGGACACTCAGCAGATTATTGAAGAATAGGCAAATCTTAAATGCATTGGGGGAAGAGTATGGAAAGACTACAGCGAAGTGACTGCAGTGAATCTTTGTAGCATTACACTCTTTGGCTGGAGAATAATGCTCCAGGAGAGTCGCCCTCCCAAAGGCTACTTACTAATGGGTAAGCCTCAGGCCCTGCAGAGTTGTTCTGTAATCAAAATCCAGAGTTCCAGATTCTTTACTCCTGATGAAAAGATTTGTTGGCTGCAGTTTTTCTAACTGAGATATTTGTTGTTTCCTTAGAATGCACTGGAGAGACGAAAAAATTCAAAGACTCACGGTAGATCCAGCAGCAGTGCTTTGACTGGAGTCCTGTCTGCAAAGCAAGGTATTGCATAAATGCAGCATGGTGTTGCTAATCTCATTGAATTCCTCCCATCTGACAACTAAATTGCAGTAACCCTTTCCACACCAACAAAATCAGTTTTTTTTCTCTTTCCTGTTTATTTTATGTGCTAATTTTTGTCCTGTTTGCAGTTGACTTGACAATGTAAAATTTGCCTCTTGGGTACTGCTGCTCCTTTTGTTACTCGTTTGCTATTCATTCTCTGCCCTGTCAGTTTTATCATTTTTTCTTTTTTAAAAAATCTCTAAACCCCTCTGCAACTTTGACCCTGACAAATCACTTCTTTATTCATCTCTTTTCTCTGCTAACAATGGCAATCACAATTCATATTTCAATGAAAAATAGACTGGGTGATAAAGGAGGGGCCCTACATCAGATTTTCTGTTGCTGTTCTTGGAAGCTTGTACATTCAGGGGTTTTGCAAGAAATCCTTTTGTTCTGTTTTTCTTCGTGGGTAGTAAAATGGAGTAATCTTTCTCCCCCCCAACAAAGAAAATATCAAGATTAGGAAAGAAAGGGGGAGAGAAAATTTTTTGAGCCAAAGAATATACCTGGCATCCTACTTTTTAGGTGTTGGTATACTCACACACACACATGACATGTGTTTGTCATAGTAACTTGAAATATACTTTTCTGGTTTTGACTTTTCTTCTGTCCTCTTCTGCATATACTTGCATACAGATAGCTCTCTCTATAGATATATATAGATACAGGCAGATACAGAGTGTTACAAAAGCTGGTACTAGCAAACCTCCTGATGTAGTTGAGAGGTACAGGCTCTAAGCTGCAGTCGTGGCTCTATTTTCACAACAGTCTTAAATAATTTGATGGATATAATAATTCTAAAAAATAATATAAAAACTTCTTTATAGGTTTATGTTTGAATGTAAGTGGGAGAGAAATGACAGATTTGTACCAAAAAAGTATAAGTAAAAGAATTAATTTGTTTCCTTGTGAGAAAAACTAATTTTCCCCAAAGCAGAAATAAGTTAACATAAAATGTGTATGCCACCATCTTTGTGTCAGCTAGAGTTTATATTTTTGGTCTTTTCGATTTGTTTGTTAATGGAAGTTTAAAAAAAAGTATAGTGAAAATAGTTCTTTACCTTTAAGTTGATGTTTGTGTCACATCTTTGTGCATGAGAAGCCAAAACTCATTTCTGTTTTTGACACTGTAGTCCAAGAACTGCTGTCGGAGGATCATGGATGTAGCCTACCAGCCACACCACAGTCCATTTCAGATCTCAAATCACTGGCCACTGCATTGCTGGAAACTATCCATGAAAAAAACATGGTCATACAACACCAAAGGCAAACCAACAAGTAGGTAGCATGACTTCTGAGTAAAACAGAGCTTAACAAGCTGTGCAAGGGACATGGTTTTGGGAGGGTTTCAGGGAAATGGGAAGGAAGGTCCATTTCCACAGAGAATTACTGTTGTTGTTAACTGGTGGATTCTTTAGTTTTAAAAATACAGATGTGTTCAGAGAAAAATGACTTTTTCAGAACGAAGTTTGGGGCTAACAGAGACCTGTCCACCTCTGGTTGATAAGGATTGATTTACAACAAACCATAATAACACAGGGGTGCTTCTAGCAGGTATTCACAGAATTGTCAGGGTTGGAACGGACCTAAGGATTGTCTAATTCCAACCTTCCTGCCACAAGCAGGGACACCTTCTACTAGCTCAGACATTCAAAACATTCAGAGATGAGGCTTCTGCCACCTCCCTGGGCAACCTGTTCCACCGTCTAATCACCTTCATGGTGAAGAACTTCTTCCTAATGTTTAATCTTTAGGGAGGGCTGAAAAGTAGCTGCTGGGAAGAAGGGCACCCATAAACTGGAAGGTAATTGGTTGTTAATATTCATTAGCAAATTCCCACATTGGTGGGAGTAGTAAGTATTGCACTAGGAGAGGATCTGAGGAGCTTCAGTGTAACATTTGTCACAGGCTAGCGGCCTGTGTCACAAATGATAGCTGTTGCCCCTGTTGTTACTTTGGCAAAAGTTGTAGGAGATAAGCACTGCTGGATTGCTCTTGTATGATGACTTAAAAAAATTCGAACCAAACTTTCAAGGAGAATTTGTTTACTCTTAGCTGCTCTACTCATCAGAAGAATTCTTTGTGTCTTGTGCGGCTCCTATCATGGCAGAATATAATAATTTTTGACACACTTTATGGCATTCTGCTATTATTGTCCTTATACAGTATGAAAATCAGAACTAGGAAGTGTTGCTTGATTCTGTGCTCAGGTTTTTTTCACTTTTTTTTTTTTTTTAATACTGAGTCACTACTGGTAATCAGAGGTTATTCAGGCTTCTCAAAAGCACATCAGGACCAGATGCCAGAAAGAGCCAGACATCTTTCTTGAAAGGAAGGAGTGGTACTGATGTTAGCTGTATTGCACTAGAATAGATGATTCATTTTGAAAATTGATAACTCTGATACTAGGCAGACTCCATTGCATAATTCTTAGTGGTGTGGCAACAGAAATGGAGAAGCAGTTTATAGCCACTCTTAATACTGTTGAGAAAGCAAATGCCTAATCAGCTAAAGGGAGACTAAAGCTGTGAAAATGTAACCCAGATCTAACTGATAGCAGTTCAGTCAATTCTTGTCTGTTAAGTGTTCCATGTAATGCAAGAGGACTTTCTGCATTGAGCAGTGCTAATGAAGGGCTAACACCTACTTGCTCCCCTCTTACTGCTAGTGTAAAATCAGAAGGGAAACATACAGAGAACACTTTTGTTATTCCAGGGACATGGATGCATCTTGCATCATTACCTGGCCTTCAAGATTCAATACTCTTGTCTATAACCACAGCAAACTTTTCTTAATGTTGCAACTCCCTTTGATCAGTGCACTCTCTTGAATCTCTCCAGGTACTGGTGTGCTGATGGCTTTACTTTCTACTACCACTGTCTCTGTTTTCAGGTAGAGAGTGTGGGGTTTCTGGAGAAAACCTTTCACTAGGAGATAAGGATTCTTTTGATCATGTGTCCAACTGCTCATATATAGCTACAAAGTAGAGATTGGATGCCTGCAGAAAGCAGTGTTTTATGTCCAACAGAAGATCAGGTCTTAGAGGGAGATCATAGTCCACATCTCTCCCAGATCAGGAGTATGCTCTGATCTGCAGAGTTGTATCCAATGCAGGATGCTTCTGGGGAAAAAAAAAAATCCTGGGCAAGTGGAGAGCCTCAGCAACAGTCCTGTGTGAGATACTCATTTTCTTTGTCACCTCTGGCTTTAGTTGGATTATAGAAGCTTTTAAGAGGCTTGGAGGAATGGGAACTACTTCAAGTAGAAATACTTGAGATACAAAAGAGTTAAAGTTAGAAAGGAAAATGCAGGTGGGACATCAGGGAAATACATCCTTTACTGGAGGGGCATTTGCTGGTTATTGGAACTACTTATTAGACAGGTAAAAAGTTAGAAGAAAAGACTACTGACTTCTGAAAATGGTGAGTCAACTGCTTGCCTCTTGGAGAAGGTCAGAGGTGAGGGTGACGTCCCCAAA
The DNA here is from genome assembly GCA_013400475.1 of Tricholaema leucomelas. NCBI lineage: Eukaryota > Metazoa > Chordata > Aves > Piciformes > Lybiidae > Tricholaema lacrymosa > Tricholaema leucomelas. The sequence goes on from WAAF01012839.1 coordinate 620,747, forward strand.
CTGGTACTAATAGCAGATGCATTCTTTTGTTGAAGACATTTCTTCAGTCAGAGTAGGGAGGCTGAAAAGAATGTGGGCCTGGAGAGAACTGTAATGATGAAAGGGTTTACATAAATTAGAAAGCAGAAGTCTTCTTTACCTCTCTGCCCTGGTTGCCTGGCTTTCACTGGGGAAAGAGCGTGTTTGGGGTACAGTCTGTGAGACTGTTCTGTGAAGAAAGTGAGATTTATTGGCAAAAGAACGTGAAATTGTGAGGTGGTTGCTTCAGGGAAGAAGTTTTGCTTATGATATTTGATAGACAATTGAGTTAGGAACTCTATTATCAATAAATAAGGCTTTTCAGAGAGCATGAACTTATTTTCCTCTAAACGCCTACTCTGAAGTCAAAACCTCTTTGTTAATTGCAGATTGATAGGTATCTAAGTTTGCGAGAGCAGAATGGGTAGATTTGCTTATTCACTGGAGCAACAAGTAGACAATGGATTCTTAACATACATTAGAAATTGACTGTGCTGTTGACTCTCTGCTGTTATAGTCTTCTTAAAAATACCCATTGCCACTTGCTGTTGGCGTAGCCACGCTATTATTATTGTCTCTTTTCTATCTTTTCTAACTGTGTTGTGGTAGAAGGAGCTGTGGGAGTATGTGCTTAGGGACAAGCAGGGAAAATCCAGCCTTGATTTTTTTCGATCCCACTTAAGAAAAAAAAAAAAACAAAGAAGACTGTTTAAGTTATTTAGGAAGAAAACAAAGAAAGAAGACAACTCCCCAGGTGATTTCTAGCTGCAATGGCTGAGTCTAAGTAATGCCCTCTGTTTTTCCTGGTAAACGCATTAGGTTAATTTGAACAGGCAGTTGTAAATGAATTCTGTATGAAGTAATATGTTGTGAGATTAAGTAGTTATATAAATGCAAAAATAAACAGTCCTAACCCTGCCTGGCAAGCTGATAAAAATATTTTTTCTTTGCTAGGAATAAGCTGTTTATTAGAAGTCTTTTTTTAGGGCAGTTTGTTTCTGAAATTGCCAGCACCCATGCAAGCCAGATCAGTGTAGAAGTTGCTTTGCTGCTTGGACGTGTCACACTCTTTTTTAACTTGTGCAAACTCTGTCATGACCAAGGATGTGACAAAAAAGGATCACATCAGCTTGTAACTGAGTACATTTGCATGTCATGTAGAGAACTAGATTTATGACCATGGCTGACCCTACTGGCAGACATTTGGGTGATTGTATGAAGGTATATGTCTTCTGTAGGAAGCCAGGGAAACTCCACATCCTTCAGCTGACTGTTAGTGGGGCCTTAGACGGGCAGATGGAAACAGGCAGTCTATGCATAGAGGAGATCTTAAAAGTTGCTCTGTGTCTGTCTCCATCTGATGTTCTGTACTGCAGAGCTCTGTTGCTGGGTGTTAGGCCACCATACACTGGGATACGAAAATGAAGTTATTAAGGCTGAGTCTCTCATACCAGATGGAAGCACAGAATCACAGAATGCTAGGAGTTGGAAGGGACCTCCGGAGATCATTGAGTGCAAACTCCTGCAAACAGGATCACTTAGGGCAGGTCACAGAATCACAGAATTAACCAAGTTGGAAATCGAGTCCAGCCTATAACCTAACACTTTCTAATTAACTAAACCATGGCACCAAGTGCTTCATCTAACCTCCTCTTAAACACCCCCAGGGATGGTGACTCCTTCACCTCCCCGGGCAGCCCATTCCAATGGCAATCACTCTTCTGTGAAGAACTTCTTCCTAACGTCCAGCCTAAACCTGCCCTAGTGGCACAGCTTGAGGCTGTGTCCTCTTGTTCTGTCCGTAGGTGCCTGGGAGAAGAGACCAATCCCTGCCTAGTTACAACCTCCCTTCAGGTAGTTGTAGAGAGCAGTAAGGTCTGCCCTGAGCCTCATCTTCTCCAGGCTGAACAACCCCAGCTCTCTCAGCCACTCCTTGTAGGGCTGTGCTCCAGCCTCCTCACCAGCCTTGGTGCCCTTCAAACAGGAACGCATGCAGGCAGTTTTTGAAGATCTCTAGAGAAGGATGCTCCACATCCTCTCGGGGAAGCCTGTTCCATTGCTTCGTCATCCTTACAAAAAAAAGCTTTTTCTCATGTTGAGATGGAATTTGCTATGATTGAGTTTACACCCATTGCCCCTCATCCTGTCACTGGGCATCACTGAAGCATTCTGCAAGCGAAATCTGGGATTGAACAATTTTGATTGTAATTGGAAAGTATGGTAATAGAGCCATGATAACCTTGGTAACTTATTTGCTGAGTGGGCACTGAGTTTCCTTAGGGGAGTAAACACAACTGCTTCCATATGTCTTCTGCTTAGAAATGTGCTGGATTGTTTGCCTTTTAGTTGAAGCACAGCCTTGTACCTCTCAGTGCTTTCTTTGATATTTAATATAAACCTTCTTTTTCTCTTTTTCATTCTTTCTCTCATCTTGATATTTTTGTAATCTTTAAAATGCTTACAGGCTTTTATTGTGCCATGGCAAAGCCCTCACAGTGGAGATTTCAAAAATGCTTAGTCCTTGTTAATCAATTTTTCTAGCCCCTTTGATATCTGCTGGGTTTGCTATCTTCACTTCCTGCCCGGATTCTGCCATCTTGTCAGTAATGACATTCCCATTATGCTCAAATGTCTGCAGCACAAAACCTTGCTGGAGAGCACCCAGTGCAGCATTACAGAGCTCTGGTGAGCGTGGGGAGATAGTGTTGCCTTGCTGTGTTGTGATATGCTGCTTCTCAGCATTCGGTTCAAATTTAACTGACTTATCCTGTTGCTGTAATTTGATGAGTAAAACTTGCTGTCCATTATCTCTCCTGTCATGTTTAGAGCTGCTGCTTCATCTGGGTTTCTCACTCGAGTTTTGTTTGGGGTTTATTTAAAGGCTTCTGACTCTAGGAGACTTGCTGTGCCCATGAGAGAAATCCTTTCAAAAATTCATTGGGGAGAAAAAAAAAAAAGCTTTCTTTGCAAGATAGAAATCTTTCATTTGATCTGAGGAGAGAATTAAGACTGAAAGTTAAATCCTGCAGGAGAGGTAGCTGCAAATAGTATTTGTATAGGAATCAGATACAAAAGATGACCCAAGAAATGCAGTGAAAGCTAGGAGTGGGTGGTAAAGGCACTAAAGAACTTGAAGCTTTTTAGTAAAATAGAAAATAGAATTCAGCAGTGAAAGAAAAGATGTAGTGGAGAGTATATTCCTTGCCATTTTAAGCAATCTTTGTGAATCTTTGTGATAGAGAATCACAGAATTATTGAGGCTGGAATAGACCTCTGAGATCATCAGGTCCAGCTATGACCTAACAGCGCCACATCGACTAGACCATATTACTAAGTGTCACATCCAAGCTTTCCTTAAACACCTCCCAGGGATGGTGGCTCCACCTGGACCCCGGGCAGTGCATTCCAGTGTCTAAAAACACTGCTGTGAATAAAGGAGTAGGCCAGAATTGTGGCTTAGAGCTTCAAAATCAATCTGGACCTTGTTTTGAGTTTTCTTTATTTTGTCTGCATAGCTTTTACCTCTGGTTTTAGCTCTAGCTAAGCAACAAGTTAAAAAGGTGACTGTAGTCATGTAAGCAAGTAGGCTTTGGTTAACTCAATGTAAAAGGAATCTCATCCCTAACTCTCCCGCCCTCTTGGTTTTGGTTTTGTGTTTTGCTTTGTTTTCTTCCCTCAGAATTCTAGGTAATCGTGTGGCAGAACTAGAAAAGAAATTAAGAACGTTGGAAATTGCTGGCTTGTGGAGTCTCCCAGGTTAGTCAACTTCCAGCTAACAATTTGCATTATTTAGTTTTGAAGGCTATATTTACATTTAAGCAAAGCTTGGCTATAATTATTTTTTTTTAATGACAGTTAATTTGCAAATCTGCTCCTCAGCACATTTGTGAAATTAGAAACCTCTAATAAATGTTACGTTGAAACAAAAAAATCACTGCTCTTTAAACTCTTAAGTCAAATATGTATACTGGAAAAAAAACAAAGCTGTAAATACTGGAAATAATCAAACCATCTCTTTAGTCTGCAGGCAAAAAAGAAAAAAGGAGCTGTTTTATTTAAGCAGTTGTGTAAAATGATACAGAGGATATTGACCATTATGGGGTTTAACAATTTTTTTTTTTTTTGTCTTTTTCTTACTTCTAACTTCCATGGATTTTCTCACTATATTTTTAATGTTTTTCTGTAGAATCATAAACTCTTGAGAAATTGGAAATGTAAATGATCTTAAATTTTCTAGTCCATCTCTCCAGAACAAGCTTATTCCCTGTAGCATCTTAAGTATTGTATTTGGGTTTGAATTACTCAAGTAATGGGAGATTAATCTGCTTCCTAATAGACCTGGCTGTTAGGAAAATGTGCAATATTTAATTTACATTTACTTTTGCTTCTTTTCTTCCCATTACACCTAATTGTGTCTTCTTTAACCACTGTAAATTATGCTACTCCATTGTTGGTGTTTGCCTCATTAGGCTGTGTTGTTTATGGTTTCCTTTTGCTGCTGCTGGGGGTGGGAGATAGTGCAGTTGCAGCTTCTAGTGTTTGGGCTCTGTGTTTCTAGCACCTGACCCTTCCTATCTAGAGGAAAACATTTAACAGAGCTGAAGACCTTGTGACAAATCTGTGCTGTTCAGCTGTTTGGCCTCAGATGGTGTATTCCCATTTCAGCTTGCCCATTGTAAACATTCTCTATATCACCTTTCTGACACTGGCTCTCATCTTAAAGCTTTCCAGAACTGAAGGTCCCAAATTGGTTTCCATGAGTTACTCTTCATTTAATCACCTAACTTACATAATGTACCTCCTGCATTTCTTTCCTCTCACATTCTCCAGGAAGGGAGCCTGGGAGGTCATCTTTTCCAACCCCCCTTCAGTGAGAAGTTTGACCATGAATGTCTCCAGGAATAGGGCCTCAATCACATTTCTAAGCAACTTGTTCCAGTATTTGACCACTCCCATCGTAAACAACTTCCTCCTTATGTGTAAATTAAATCTGCCCTAGTCTAAAACCACTGCCAAACCATCTAGTTTGAAAGATGTAGATGAAACTCTTAAGACTTTGCTAATGCACTTTTGTACATTAGTGTGTCATGCACTCACCAGCTGAAGGTACCCCAGGGTTTTTTTTTTCCAAACCAATGTTCCCTGAAATTCATACCCTAATAACTGCAGCCTTTCTCATCTTTGCAAAATGTATTAAAAACAAAATGGAACAGTGGGAACTTCTTGCACCATTGTTCATCTGTGTAGGTAAGACTTCAAATGAATATGCCTACAATAACAACTGTCTCTTTCCTTCCTTTCTTCTGCTGCCTGAAGGCCTGAGCTACAATGTCTCAGTGGGATTTGGGAGTAGGTTCTGCTTAACGTCTATTTCTAGTAACTGATTTTAGCAGTACATTCAATATTGTCACTAAATGTAAATAAATGGAACTGTTACCTGAATGTTTTTATATCTGGCTGATGAAGATGTTGAATTGGAGTGAGTTAGATGACCGTGAAAGAAAAAGAGGCTGCTCTGCATGACAGTTTCTTTACATTAAGGGAAATAGTAAGAAAGGATGTTCTTAAGTAGTTGTAAAGGCATTTTACACTGGAGTGTGAGGTCTTGAGCCTAAAGGTTTGTTGATTCATAGAATCATAGAATGGTAGAATGATTCAGGTTGGAAGTGACCTCAGAGATCATCTATTTCCAACCCTCCGCCATAGGCAGGGACACTTCCCATTAGAACAGGTTGCTCAAGGCTTCATCCAGCCTGGCCTTGAACTCCACAAGGAGGAGAGCATCCACAGCCTCCCTGGGCAACTTCCCTGCCTTTTAAATCAAGAGTCCCTTTCTGTTTTCCAGTGCACTCTATAACCACAAGGTGGTCAGAAAGGGCCCTTCAGCACCTGGTGGGTGACCAGTTTTCAATGTGGAAAGCTTCTGCTCCCTAAAACAGCAGCATGTAACAAATAGGAACTGTCATAGTGGACACTGCAGCTGAGTGCTGGCTTGAATAAGTGGCAGAAAATGAAGGCTATCTCATCTAGTCAGTCTTAAGTCCAGACAGGGTGGGTATGTGTGTGGAAAAGTATTATTTAATTTTGAGTTGAACTTGGAAAAAATAGGCAGAGGAAAGCTGATGTTCAGTCTAGCACTGAAAGAAACACACATTATAAATTGCAGGGTTTTAATTTGAAGTTAATGTTCCTACTTAGGCATCATTGTCCATATAACATTTCTTAACATCCGCTATCACCATGATATTAATATCTTCCAAATGGTGTTAATAAACAGTATTAATAAACTTAATCCTACTGAGAAAAGAGCTTGACGGCTCCTGATTTCTTTTAGGTGACATTTGTCAGCTGCTTTTTGAGCAGCAGTGTGAATGAGCTATGGGGAAGCTAAATCAAGATGCAGTGATACTTAATTTTTGCAGTGGTGAATCTGGTAGCTTAGTTCTGTTCTGCTTACCACAAACTTTAGCTGTTTGGAAAATAGGCTTTAATTGAACAATCTCTTCTGAGGTTCATTGCTGAAAAGAAAGCAAGCTTGGGCATAAATTTGACTCTGATTTTCTTTTTATGAGTCTACTCAGCTTGGGAAGGAAGCAGAGAATGTGATATTCACAGAAGCATTTAATTCTTTGCTTTGTCTTAGGTACATTGTGCTTCAGATATGCACACAGAATATGTTAGGTGTCTTCAGCAGTAGTACAGAACAAACACCAAAACTTCTCTCACAGTTTGGTGTCACTAGGCATTCAGATAAATAATCTCATATTTTCAGAAATCTATCCTTTCCTGAAAATTCCAGATTTGCACTGAAAAAAAAGGGGCCATGACTCAGCCTTTTTCTACTTGAGATGATAAAGTTTCAGCACTGCCTCTTGCTTTGCAGTAATGGGCATGGAGCAGAGGCAAGGTAGAATTAATAGAAGAATAAAATGAAGAATGTTCAGGTACTAAAAACTTGTTTTCTTCTTTGGAGATCTATAAAATTTTCATTGAAGTCCTTGGAAAATTCATTAGAGGAACACAAAGCTATATATAAGTTATGAATTTGAGCTTACATGGCAGCTAATTGAAATTCCCTGTGTGTAATTCGGCTTTGGATCATCATTCATAGAACTATGTGCAGCACTACTGCTATGTCCCTCCTTCATGAATGCATGTGAGTCACTGTTAATAAACATGCATCCAACTTTTTGGGCCACATCTGTTGCTGAGATGTGTGGATACTGAGCTTAGCCTTATTTTCTGGAACCAAGCTTCTATTCAGAGAAAAATGTGAAAGTAAGTGTGTTTGCTGCCTAAACACTGGCTGGAAGTCAAGAGGCTGGGTTTATTTTTTTTTTTAAGCTAGTCTTGCAGTCTTCAGCCTAGGCTTTACTTCTTTTTTTATTCCAAATGTAAACAAAGAGAAAAAGACTCCTTTCTGCTTTCCTCTTAAAGGCCCTCCCCATTATTTTATTAATCATATTTTTCAATTTTACTTCCTCTGCTGGGTTCTTTTGTTACCTTTTGGATGTGTGACTACTTTGGACTGTGTGTACCAATCTATTGGATGTTTTCTTACCAGTAGTTCCCTGTATGATTTACTGCTTCAACACAAAATTCCTTCACTATTACAGCAAAGTGCATTCTTCTAGGAGGTTTTTCATTTTGAAATAGCCATTAGATTTGGTGGTTGTTGTTTGGCTTTTAAAATTATTAATTAATTTTGCCTTGCACTGATGGGTTCTCCACTTTGCTGCTAGTTACTTACAACAGTGATGCATACTTGACAGGGGGTCAAAGCTTGGCAAGATCCATGGTTCAAAAGCACTACTTGCATTCAGATTGCTGCAGAATGTGCCCCAACATGTTAAGGATATAAAAACAACATTAATACCTTCAGGATCAAGGTATCACAGGCAGTGATCTCAAAAGTAGCTAGGGATAGGAGCAGGCCAGTTAGATTCCATGGGAATTTTCATTATTTCTTAGTAGGTACCAGAACTTTCTCACAGCTGGATTTATTCTGGGTATCTCCTGACCCAGTGCTCTTTTGAAAGTCTTTGACTTGGATGGGTGATTAGATTTAGGATGTTGCCTTAAGGTGAAACGTACAAACAGATTTAGAGGGGAGAAGTGGTTGTTACATAAATGTCCATTCTTATGGAGATAAATAGAGCAGTAGCTTGCTGCCTCCCCAGCCATTACTTATCGCTTGGCAGTTGTTCTGGAGGCCACACAAACAACACGCTTAGCTGATCTTGCACATTTCCTGCCATTCCCCCTTCCAGGTTTAAGGTAGTGTCAGTCACTAAAAACATGAGCATCCTGAAGAGTGGAGGACTTCCTAAAGGATCTGCAGGTGTTGCTGTCTGTATTGCTAAACTAGTTGAAAAGGAGACATCTACAGTAGAGTCCTCTGAAGCTGAAGAGTTTCCTGCACTATTTTGTCTGCTAAAGAGCTGGAAAGTTGCCCTTCTCCATTTGATATAAAACAAAAATGCTCAGGAATGTTTTGCTTAGTTTTGTTTGGGTTTGGTTTGGGTTTTTTTACTTTTCAGACTCAAATCCCTTGTGTTCCCCAGCAAGGTGTACTTCTTTGCTCCTTCAGTTCTTAGTTATGCTGAGCTTTTAATGTTCTTTTTAAGGGAGCGCTGTAGCATAATCTGTGTGCGAGTTTGCGGTGTAAAACTGATATGAGCAGGTTCATCATTGAGGCAGGGTGATAGAGAGAGAAGAGTCAGTGCTGAACACTTGTCGTTAATAGCATGCAAATGATCCATTTTTCTTTGCAAAACTTTTGGTATGATCTGATTATTAATAATCTGAATCGAATGCTAATTGCTAATATAATTTGTTGCATGTAGCACCTGTTCTTCTTTACAAATCTGTGCTTTATTCAGTGCTGTGGATACAAACTTGCCTCCTTTTCTCATTTTGACTTACATATTCCAGCACCAATACAGAGTAATTTTTTTTTCAGTGCTGTGGAAGGATCATTTGAGATGCTTTTGCTGTTCTGTATTTTTCAATGGCATTGCAAAAAATACTGTAGGATGTGCTTGAATATCATTAGTGGACAAAGGGAGGCAGTTGGTGAATAAATGGTTCTCACACTTGGCTTGTTTCAGGTGGAAAGGATATCATAACGTTCTGTGACCCAGCCTTGCCTGTTATACAGAGGTCCAGGTCACCCTTGTCAGCACTTACTGATAAGCCACAGAAAACTGAAGTACAAGGTGAGAACCTGGAATGTAAGGAGCATGATAAGAGCTGAGCGCTCATTTCTTTCTAAATAAAATGTAATAAATTTTCATGCTGGGATAGCAGAAGGCAAAGTTTCAGTGGTCACAGAGATTGAATAAATCATCCACGAGTAAAATGGATAGATGGGCCCAGTACTAGTGGCAGAAAAACAACTGAAAAATGACCATTGAGTAGATTGCACAGGGCTAGGGATCTGGTCTTACAGCTCAAAGAATTTTCCTGCCAGCTAACTTGATACTGTGAGAAGTTATTCGTGCCCTCTATGTTACAGTTAACTGCCTCTTGCTCTTTTTCCCTGAGTTAAAATGCACAGTAGGAAAGCATTTCCGAAGGAGGAACTGGCTTAGTACTTTCCTGCATTAGAGCTGATACCTAGATGAAAGGCTTCCTGATTGCACCTGCTAAATTGAAATACCCAACTCGTTTTCCCAGAGAAATTGGCTGCCTTTTTTTTATAGTCTTGCCATGTATTTTGTTAAAAATCCTTCCCCAATAGCAGGCTTTACCATCTCTCCAAGTCAGGCTTAACTTTATTTGAGAGTAGCAGAGGATAGTGTTTCACTGATAACCTTGATTTTTTTGCCCCCTCCCAAGTTGTTCATAATGGAAGGGAGCTGAATTATTATGCTTGCCTATTGGCATTTGGATAAGCTCTTTAATGGCTGTAGAATTTTGGTCTGCCCAGCTCTTACTCAGCTAACCATGAAGCATCATAAACAATTTATTTGTTAGGCCTGAAAGTAAATAGATTGTGGCTTAATTTTGACTTCATTATCCATGTTATCATCTGATAAAACCTGACAGCTAGACTGATTGGCTTTTATCATCTTGATCAGCTGATTCTTTTGCTAAAAATAAGAAGTGAAATTATAGTGAAAAATTTTCTGGTGAGTAGTAACAACTATTTTTTTTTTTGCCTGCTTAATTATTGATTTTTAATTCAATCTGCAGTTACTGAAAGTATTTACTTGGTGGCATCATGCTCTTTCCTTTACGTATTTGTCCTAGGTCAGGTTGATAGTACAGTTGCAATTAAAGCTGCCTGTCAGATCTCATCAGACCCTCTTTCTGTTGCTTTGTAACGCTGCCAAACTTTAGCTGTGGACTGAAGCTTTCCATGCTGCATTTTCTACATTGGCTGATTTTTCTTTTTTTTAAATGTCAGCCAAATTACTTTTATTTTGGTGTTAAATTCTGATGACCATGAGGATTTTGTTGGTTTGTTGCTTGTTTGTTTGTTTGTTTTACTTCGTCTATTTGGATTTTTTCAAAACAAGAAACTATATAATATATTTGTAATTGAAGGGAAATTAAAATCCAAGAAAAATATTTCCACCCTGAAAACATGGCCTGGAATTTCCACTCCTTTCTGAACCATTCACTGTCAACAAAACAATGAAAATCAAACCAATGATGCCGTTGAGCTTGCTTTGTGCCATCAGTCCCGGTAAAACTGTGCATACTTCATTCCTTCTAGATAATGTGAACCTAGAGGGAGCAAAAATGTGGAGCAGAGAGGAAAAGAAGGCTGAGATTAAGATTCTCAAGTGATGGGGTTTGATAGAGTTGAAGGACAACTCTATGAGGGCGACCAGCATCTGGCTGAGCAGAGGTCAGAGCACAGGAGTGAGGAGTCACAATGCTGCCATGAAGTCCCCGAAGACTGGAAGCTGGCCAATGTGGTGCCTATCCACAGAAAGGGCCAGAGGGAGGAACTGGGAAATTCCAGACCTATCAGCCTGACCTCAGTGCCAGGCAAGGTCATGGAACAGGTCATCTTGAGTGCCATCACAAAGTGTCTACAGGATGGCCAGGGGATCAGGCCCAGCCAGCATGGGTTTAGGAAAGGCAGGTCCTGCCTGACCAACTTGGTCTCCTTTTATGATCAGGTTACCTGCCTGGTGAATGTGAGGCAGGCTGTGGATGTAGTCTACCTTTGACACTGTCTGCCACAACAAGCTCCTGGCAAAGCTGGCAGCTTGTGGCATGGACAGATTCACTCTGGTATGGGTCAAGAACTGGCTGGAGGGCTGGCCCCAGAGAGTGGTAGTGAATAGTGCCTCATCCAGTTGGCAGCTGTCACTAGCAGTGTCTCCCGAGGATCAGTGCTGGACCCGATCCTGTTCAATATCTTTATTACTGATCTGGACCGGGGGGATTGAGTCCAGCATCCGTAAGTTTGCAGATGACACCAAGCTAGGAGGAGGTATTGATCTGTTGCAGGATAGGAGAGCCCTGCAGAGAGACCTTGCCGGGCTGGATGGGTGGGCAGAGACCAGTGGGATGAGACGGAACAAGACCAAGTGCAGGGTTCTACACTTTGGCCACAACAACCCCAAGCGGCACTACAGGCTGGGGACAGAGTGGCTGGAGAGCAGCCAGGCAGAAAGGGACCTGGGGGTACTGGTAGATAGTAGCTGAACATGAGCTAGCAGTGTGCCCAGGTGGCCAGGAGAGCCAATGGCATCCTGGCCTGTATCAGGAACAGTGTGGCCAGTAGGACAAGGGAGGTTATTCTTCCCCTGTACTCAGCACTGGTCAGGCCACACCTTGAGTACTGTGTCCAGTTCTGAGCCCTGCAAATCAAGAGAGATGTTGAGGTGCTGGAACGTGTCCAGAGAAAGGTGATGAAGCAGGTGAGGGGCCTGGAGCCCTGTGAGGAGAGGCTGAGGGAGCTGGGGGTGTTTAGCCTGGAGAAGAGGAGGCTCAGGGGCAACCTCTTTGCTGTCTACAACTACCTGAAGGGAGGCTGTAGCCAGGTAGTGTTCATCTCTTCTCCCAGGCAACCAGCAACAGAACAAGGGGATACAGCCTCAAGTTGTGCTGGGGGAGGTATAGGGTGGATGTTAGGAGGAAGTTCTCGACAGAGAGTGTGATTGGCATTGGAATGGTCTGCCCAGGGAGGTGATGGAGTCACTGTCTCTGGAGGTGTTCAAGAAAAGACTGGATGAGATACTTAGTGCCATGGTCTAGTTGACTGGACAGGGCTGGGTGATAAGTTGGACTGGACGATCTTGGAGGTCTCTTCCTCTTATATTATAAAAGCAGGGTATCATTAAAAAAATTAAATGTGTATGAGAAATGGGCAGCGTGAGTGTAGGGAGTGGATAAACAAAGAGATAGAGGACAGAAGCAAAGAGCTAGAAAGGGAAAGAGAAAAGAAGAAGAAAAGAGCAGACAAGGATTAGGTTTGTGTCAGTCATGGGAAGAATCAGCTCCCAGTAGATCATCACTCTCTTTCCTCCTCCCTATCCTATAACAGAGCCATGAGCAATCACATGGTATTAAACGAGCAGGTTAAGAAATTGCAGTTCTGCCTGCACAAACAGCTTGGGGGGTTCACTTTGCAGATGGTCCAGGGTGGATGACAGGCTGCAGTGAGGACTCAGAACTCACCTTGGGATAGTTTAAACAGTGACACAGACAAGCACATGTATGCTTCCAGCTGTGTAGGGGATGCCATAGCTTCTAGCAGTAGGTGGAGCAACAGAAAATAAGTTCTTCTGTTGCTCCAGGTTGTTTTTCCCTGGAGTATGTTTGAGGCTACCATCTCCCCTTTGAGCCTGGAAAGGAAGTCACTGTAGGGCTACCTGTGCTTGGAGTCACACAGAGCTGTGTGGTAGTGAGAGAATGGCTGCACAGAGAACTGCTGCCTGCTGTTGAGTTTTGGGAGCTTGGTGCGTATTGCCATTTTTCATCTATACAGTGTACATTCAAAATCTGGGAGGAGGTTTGGCAGCTGGGAAGAACATAAGAGTGTGTCCATCTGCCATGATTCACCAAGCAAATCTGACCTTGGTTTTAAAGTATTTCAGAAAAAAAACCAAAACAAACCCACTTCTGTTTTCCTATCAGTTGAATTCTCAATTGAGTTAAAACAGTTGATAAGCAGAGCAGCAATGAAATTCTTACATGTCTTTATGGGATCTGATGCCACATCTGTCAGCCATGGTCCTTTAAATACCACCACTGGTGATTGGTGCCTCTTTGGCCTAGGACATGTTCTTGGCCCTTTGTACTGACATACATTCTCTATCAGAACTTTCTATAATGCATCAAATGCTGCCCTATCTGGATCTGCAGATAATCAGAGGGCTCTTTTAGGCTCTTTTATCTAATTGATCTGCTTACCCTGGTCTCATCAAGGCCTGTTTTAGTCTGTACTTGTCACTGTTCCAGTTAATCTGGGTGACAGAAGTCCCTTATGAAAACGCCTAATGATATAGTAGGACCTACAGACTCTCTTGTGCCACCAGAGCCACAGAATGGTAGGGGTTGGAAGTGACCTCTGGAGATAACCTAGTCCAAGCCCTCTGCCAGAGCAGGTTCACTTAAGAGAATGCTGACAAGACAGCATCCAGGCAGGTTTTCAATGACTGCAGATTGAGACTCCACCCCCTCTCTGGGCAGCCTATTCTAGTCCTCTACCACCCTCAAAATAAAGAATTTCCTTCCCATGTTTAGATGTAGCTTCCTGTGTTCCAGTTTGTGCCTGTTACCTCTTGTCTTATGACTGGGCACCACTGAAAAAGGACTGGCCCCATCCTCCTGACACCCACCCTTGTAAGTATTTATTAAGCATTGATAAGATCCCTTCTCAGTCTTTCCTTCTCTAGACTAAAAAGCCTTAAGGCGCTCTGAATTTCTTCATAAGACATCTTATTCCAATCCCCTAATAGTCTTTGTAGCCCTTTGTGGTACCCTCTCAAGCAGTTCCCTGTCCTCCCTCAACTAGGGAGCCCAGAACATTTATCCAGTGCACAGGATGAGTAGTGTCATGGGACAGATTGTACTTGAGCCTCACAGTTGCTAATGAACAGCTCATCAGGTTCTTCTCTTCATTGTTGAATGCTTTGGTCCTGCTGCATTGCCTGTGTGCTATTTCAAGCATTCCCTGAAGACAGAAGTACTGCTTCTCCGTGAACTTTCCTGGTGATACAGTGCTCTGAAGCAATTTGTCATCAGAAAATTGCAGCCAGGTGATGGGATAATGGTAGCCTTCTGGAGAGGGAGGAAACTGAGGCACACAAAGAACAAGGTAGAGTCCTTTGCTAATTTTGAGTGCCAATTTGAGGTATACAAGTTTTGGCTCTTTTTGAAGCACTTTAAGTACTTGTTCAGATGTACAACATAAGCAGAGCAATACTGCAAATTGAGCTCCTAGTTTTCTGGCTGAGTGCTCAGATAATGAGGATTAGATCCAGTGGGTGATCACCTTTTGAAAGTTAATTTATCCCTGCCTTTTCCACAGACTTATATTTCAGCTCTTCAGAGCAGCATTCTTGGCCTCCTTAACAGTAGTAAATGTCCGTTCCCTTCATGCCAACCCTCGTCTCACTCAGTTGGCAGCCCCCAATTTACAGATGAGGCAGATCTGATAGAGACGGTAGGCTCCTGGCTTGCGCAGCTCTGGTCCCTGCCTGCAGCCAGGCTGTCCTGTGCATTGTGTGAGGCAGGAGAAACAGAGTGATTGCTCATAAACTGCAGTGCCATGCCTCTGCATGGCAGGAGGCACTGCAGCCATCCCTCTGCTATCCTCTGATTTTCCTTGCTTGTCTTTGCAAGCTTATTTCCAATGAGCCTTTTTGTCCTTAGCTGAGGACAAATTCTCTCTCTTTCACAAAGCTGTTTGTTTACACATTGCTGTTTTCTCTTTTCTGAAGCCTTGTTCAGTGTTTGCCTTTTGGTATAATGATATATTTAAAATTCTTCCACTGCTGCTTTGTTTTATGCTGGTACCCAAATTAGAATAATCTTTTATGTTAGAAGTGTTGCAAGACCAGTAATGAAACTTCAGTATTGAATGAAAGCCTGTGAAAAGCTCCAAATAAAATGCAGCTTGTGTTAACCCCTGGAAATGGCAGCGACATGGGGATCAGTGCTGTGTGCCTCGTTACACTTGATATTCCTGTCAAAAAGTTTGCCTGGCCCTGCTGTTCTGCAGTGTGGTGTTGACTATGACTCTAAAAGCGTTGCCAGAGTTTAGAGGTGGATAGGCTCCAAAACTGGGCCAGATACAGCAAGAAACTTTGTATTGCTAGCTTATCACCTAAGAAAGGGGCCTGGGATGCAGTAGGGAATCGCTGTTAGAAATTCCTCACTTGGGTAGACGTCTCTGTGGCACTGATGGTGATGGTCTGAAAATGGTCAGATGTGTAATAAATGCCTGTGGCTGACTGGAGGATCTCACTGTTCCATTTCTTTTCCAGCAGAACAGAAGGGAGAATGTGATGAAACTTGTGCTGTTGCAAGTGAGTCCCTGGCTCCAGAGGGAACAAACTTAAATAACAGAAACCAAAATAAACATTTTTATCCTTCATTACCCCAGCTACCTTCTGAGGAAGAAGAAATAAACAAGCTTGGAAGTCAGATAATTAAACTGACAGCACAGGCAGTTGCAGAACTGGAAGGGAAAAGAGCAGGAGCTTCTGCAGGGGAGCAGGACTTGGTGGTTGGAGCAGAACTTAATGGTTCATCTGAGGGAGAGTTACCACTCTCCAGCCCTGACCCATCTGACCCCACAGACCCCTCAAACTCAGAGAACGAACAGACAGCTGAAACTGAAGCCCTGAAAGACAACGATGGAACCTCAGAGAGCGACTGCGAAATCCCAAGTGAGAGCGGTGATCAGAATAGCAGCACAGTGCCTGTGGTGCATGCTGAGGACCTTGGAAGGCATGGAGGGCTCAGTGGTACAACTACACACACAAATAACAGCTCTCAGGAGCTGGGTGAACCGGAAGATGAGAAACCATCTGATCCTGCCAAAAACTGTGAATATTTGGCTAACAGTTTGGCTTGAGGTATGAAATCTTGAGCCTTTTGCTGCAATGCTTTTGCAGAGTCTGTGCTGCCGCCTATATGATTGGGGAAACTCTGCTGTATGGTTGACTTTTAGAGTGAACTGTTAACGTTTGTCTAAGGACAGTGTTTTTATATTAGTGTCCCAAACAGATAAATTACCTAAAGGGAAAGAATTAGTGCTGAGGTTAAATCATGTTGGGTTTTTGTAGTGATTTGAAGTTTCTATGCAGACGATTTATCACACAGATGATATGTCACATTGTCACTAGGCTTCTGTGACATCACAGGTTGTTGTGCTGGACTCTGTTTTAATGGTTAGAAGTGTCTGCCCAAAATGAAAAATTTGGGGTGATAAATTGAGAAGCATCTTAAGGCTGCAAGCTTTTGGTTGTTCTTCAGACATGTCCATGTCTTTTTACACATAGTGGCTGTAAGTACATCCTTACAGTGAAGTCACTATTCCCTTACAGGAAGTTTCTGAAAACTATCCCTGCATGCCTGCAGTTCTCTCGGGCTGAGTAACAGGCGGTAGATTTCAGCCTGCTCCATCTGTGCCCTCCTTTCTGAAGGAATCTGCCTGTTTTATTTTCTTATTCTTTGGAATTAAGGATAAATCTTCTTTTCCTCCTCATCTCACCAGCCTGTGGTGTGGTAGAAGGCTTACTTGCATCCTTGCTGCTTTCTTAAATGTTTTCCCTTGTTGATGTAGTCATAGGAAAACATTTCCTTAGTAAGTGGAGAAAGGGGAGGCTGCTGTGTCATTGCCTAGCTTGCTCCTGATGCTGGAGCTGTGCCACTCTGCTCCTAGGAAGGCAGCAACAAGGGAATAGTTAACGTTGAAGTCAGCAGCTGTTGGAGAAGGGGAGGCACGTCCTTCCTCTCCTGTTTGTAGCATAAGGAATGGTCTCTGCAGCTGGGGAGCTTCTATGGGCCAGCAGCCGTCAAGGCAATTTTTCTGCTGGCTTGGGACCTAATTGTCTGTAACTGTTCATTTCTCACTCCTAGAACTTGAAACCAATCAGAGGGAATTAAACCAAATTTAATAAAATACTACTAATAAAAAGGAAAATCCCTCCCAGATTGAGTCCTCCTTTGACAAATAACTGCCAGCTGCAAATTTTTACAGCCCACTTGTCAGCTCCTGAATAAACAGAGTTTCTATTAGCAGTAGTGACAAACTCTTCTGTGTATGGAAGATGAGCTAGCAGGTGCTGCCATAATCAAGGTGTCAGAGTCCATGAACAGTTTGTATTCAGCAGAAGAAAGGCTGTATGTAAATTATTACATATAAATATAAGGAATGATGGCGGGAAGGTGAAAAATGTGGCTTATCTGTGCTCTCATGTGTTTTCCCTAGCAGGTGCATTCATGTAACCCTTTCAGTGTCTGTCTGCAGGCAGTGCAGCCATAGTCAGTGCTCCTCAGATAGGTTTCCTTTCTCTTTAAAGGTAATTTGACATTGCAGCATTTTGCTGACACTAAGCAGCAGCCCTTAGGAACAAAACCCATCTGTTTATTTAAGCCTATTAGGGACATGTAGCTGTGAAAAGTTTTTCTTTCATTATCCTGATCACCATTTAAATTCCTCATCACCTGAAAAACCAAGAAGAGTTGAAGTATATGAAAAATTGTTTTGCTGTTCCCATTAATTGTGACTGACTGCATTATTGACTCATTTATATGACAGTACTGACAAGTTGGAAGAGAAATAGCTGCAGAAACTGAAATCTCTGGGAGAATGTGGCAGGATTTTTTCCTTTAATGCTTGAATGTCACACGAAGTAGCATTTTATTCAAGATGTATTATTTTCCATCTTTCACAGACTAATCCAGCACAGAGCTAAATATCAGTGCAGTCAGAACTGAGGCAAGCAAATAAGAAGGTCAAGATTTCGGCTAGCTGAGCTCAGGAATGTTGAGGGAGTTCCATTGTTTCCCTGCTGCCACTTTGCTGACCCACAGCTGTGTGAGTTACCATTTTGCTTAACAGACAGTTAATGCTATTCATTAATGAAGAGCTTGGTGTGAGAATTCAAGTAGGTAGAAGCAGTGCTGGACCAACATTTTTTTAGTGCCTGATTTAATGATTCCTTTTGGTGTGTGCTTCTGTGAGAACACAGTGAGGTACAATCCAACAATCAGGACATCTCGGTAATTATCCTCACACCATCACAGGATCACAGGATGTTAGGGGTTGGAAGGGACTTCTGGAGATCTTTGAGTCCAACCTCTCTGCCAGAGCAGGGCTGTAATCTAGTGCAGCTCACACAGGAACACATCCAGACAGGTATCAAAGGTCTCCAGACAAGGAGACTCCACAACCCCGTGGAGCCTGTTACAGTATTCTGTGACCCTTGCAGGAAAAAAGTTCTTCCTCATGTTGAGGTGGAACTTCCTGTGCTGCAGTTTATGCCCATTGCTCCTTGTCTTATCCCAGGGCACAACTGAGCAGAGCCTGTCCTCCCCGCTCCTGACCCCCAGCCCTCAGATATTTATAGACAGTGATCAGATCCCCTCTCAGCCTTCTCATCTCCAGACTGTTTCTTCCTCTTAGATGTCATTTTTATATCTTTGCAATCATTAAGTTCCAGTGAGATACCTCTGTCTCTGGAAACCTCATTTTCAGTGCTATATCACTGCTGCAGTACTGTCCCTCTCCTTTCAGCCCCAGTGAAGGGATATTCTAGATACATTTTTAGCCTTCTTCCAGGAACACAAGACTTCAGAGGCAGGATACCTGTAAAGTGAGACATCTTTGCTTCACTCTGTGATGGCTAATTGAATATTCTTGTCAGTGTCTTCCTTGGATATTGCTGTCCTTTAGATCGTTGTGCTGTTAGAAAAATGATTCCGCCCCCACCCCAGTGAATTAATGAGTGGTGGGGTTTTTTGTGTGGAATCAATGCAATTTTAGTTGCATTTTCCAGGGAATGTGAGGGTGGGGTTGGTTTGTTCATGTTCCTTTTTTTCTTAGGACTTCTGAAATGCAGAAATGGCACCAGACATATTCTAAGCCTTTTTAAGATTGGGCTCTGAGGAAACAAACTGAGAAGGCAATGTTGTGGCAGTGGTATGGAGAAAAACTGATTTTAGGGAGGTTGGCTCTCACCTCCAAGTGAATGGATGCAGGATCTGTGGGAAGGACTGGATTTGGAAGTAGGATGTGGTTATTTGCAAAACAATGGTCACTGAGTTTGTGAAATGTGTGTGAAACTGACAGATGAAGAAGTGTCCTTTCAAATGCTGCTGCTTTTCTAAGTGAGACTATTTTTAAGCATATGGGAATTTGTATAATAAAGCCTGTGGAATTTCTTTAATCCTTAGGAGCTCAGGAATGTATTTCAAAAATCTTAACTGAGATTAAGTTGAAAGTCTGCTACATATCTGAAAGATAGGATATTGTTTACCAGCTTCTGTTTTGTAGTTTGACTTTCTAAATTGTGCAGATTAATTTATTTGCAAACCTCTCCTTTGTTGCTGCCCGGATTAACTGTAGCACATGGTTCAACTATATTAATACATTTTGTCATCTTTAATAAAAAACATTTCCTGCTACACTCGTTCTACCTGCCTGTGTCCTGCTCTCTTCCAGCTATCAGATGGATGATAGTCACCAGGTACTGTTTGAGGATTTTCAGAGAGTTGTGCTAAATTTAAAAAGGAAAGCTGGAAGTTATCTGTGTTAAGTCTTTTCACTGTCACTTCTCCTGCTCTGAACTGACTGATGCACTTCCAACGTTTTTTTTGTATGAAGAAACACACTCAGTATTTTTGGAAACCAGTATTTATCTCTGATCTGCCAACTCTGACATCATTGTCCAGCAGCAATGCAACTTGCATCTATGACTTAGTTACTAACAAGGCACAAACTAGAGGCTTTGGGGAATTTTTGCTGGAGACTTTTGGTAAACAGGAATATTTCTTTAACTTTGCTTTCAGATGTCAGCAGTGTGACAGCTATGGCCACGTAGACAATTTGAAATAGTTAAGAAGCTTATCCATGTTTGATTCTCAAACCTGAAAATGTAAATAGAATAGTGGAATGGATCTAAACTCTACCACAGATGTTTCTGCTTCCCCTGATTTTTAGGCAAAGTCCTTTTTTTCTGATCAGGGGTCTGTTATCTCCATCTAGCTGTGGAGATCTTTTCACTGTTGGGGTTGGCGCTAAATACAGGACAGCCTCCCTTGAGAGGCAGTTTCTTTGCTCTAGTGTGACTTCACCTGGAGTACTGCATCCGAGTCTAGAGACCTCAATATGGAAAGGACATGGGCCTGATGCAGAAGGTCCAGAGGAGGCTATGAAAATGCTCAGAGGATTGGAGCAGCTCTGCTACAGTGACAGGCTGAGGGAGCTGGGGGTGTTCAGGCTGGAGGAGGCTCCAGGGAGAACTGAGAAGCCTGCCAGTACCTGAAGAGGGCTATGAGAAGGATGGAGAGGGACTGTTTACAAAGGCCTTCAGTGACAGGATGAGGGCAGTGGCTGCAAACTAGAGCAGAGTAGATTTAGATTGGATGTTAGGAACAGGTTCTTTACTCTGAAGGTGGAACGCTGCAACAGGTTTCTCAGGGAGGTGGTTGGGGGCCCCATCCCTGGAGATACTCAAGGTGAGGCTCAACAGGTCTCTGGGCAACCTGATCTAGTTGAGGATGTCCCTGTTGACTGCAGGGAGGGTTGGGCTAGATGACCTTCAGAGGTCCCTTACAGCCCATTCTATGATTATTACTTGCACCACCTATTACCTTGTTTTTCCTTTGGTTTCTAACAGGGTCCTTTCAGAGCCCCTTACAGCACACAGGTGCAGTCAATATTCTGTAAACAGCTTTACACACATTCAGCTCCCAAACTGCATAAAAGGGAATCTTTTTCCTTCAAGAAAATACAGCACAAGGTTGAGTTGATGCTGGCTTTATTGATGGGCTAGCTGAAAGGAGTCTCTACAAAGTGACAGGCATATCTCAGAGAAGCAAGCAAATGGAAAGGGAAATCCTTTTGCCACAGAGCTTGGTGCCCAGTGGCATGGCCTAAGGTGCTTTGTGCTGCCTGGGCTGTAGCTGGCTTGTTGGTCTTCGCCTAAGCCTGGTTCTGTGACCGTTTGTTGAGGCCTCTCTTCTTCTTGTCTGTAACTTCAGAGTGTTTCTCTTCCCAAAGGTTCTTGTTGCCCATCCCAATGACGCAGCATGCCAGGCGCTTCCCAGCGTTTCCATTTTCCAAGCTGGCCTTATTGTTGCCCTTGCCCATGTCATCTTCCTGCTCATGGATCACAATGGATCTGCCCATAATGGAATATGGACCAGACAGAGTGGCAGAGAGGTTTGGTTTGTATTTTCTGATTTTGCCTTCTCTAGGAAAGAAGTTGCCGAAATCCCCCGGGTGCCGAGGATGGTTGACTCCGAAGGGGTTGTAGTGCCCACCTGTAGAGTCACAGCCATTGCTGAGGTCCCCGAGCTCGTGGATATGTATAGCTCGACCAGATTGGTTATTACGCAGCAGAAACCCATCCAAGTGAAAAATGGCTTCTAATCTTCCAGAGGAGTAATACTGTCGGAATAGGACCTGCCCAGTCACTTGTGGCTTCTCAGCATCTATTTTGGAGCTGGGCTTCATTTCACAAGTGGCATAAATCAATCCATCGGTCTCATTGCCAGGAAGCACTGGATAGAGCAGATTCTTCCAGAGGTCATTCACTTTTCTCTGTATGTCATGAAGCGACTCTTGGCTTGAATCAGTCTCTTTGTCTGCCATGGCACCTAAGACAGACAGGGCAAGCCCAGCCACCAGAGGAAGAAGCAGAAGCATCTTGGCAATTCTGAGCCTGCAAAAGGTACAAGAAGCTACAGGGAACGAAGGACTTTGTGCTGTGATCTGGCTGGAGAGGTGGGTGCACAGCTCGTGGCAGTGCTAAGCCAAGCAGCTGGAGCAGGGTCCCAGGGGATGCTGCTTTCTTAATCTGTCTGATGTGATGAACTGAAAGTAAACCAGAATGCATATGCATGTTTAAACACATAGAACTGGCACCCACGACTAAAAGACAGACCA
The DNA here is from genome assembly GCA_013400475.1 of Tricholaema leucomelas. Classification (NCBI taxonomy): domain Eukaryota; kingdom Metazoa; phylum Chordata; class Aves; order Piciformes; family Lybiidae; genus Tricholaema lacrymosa; species Tricholaema leucomelas. The sequence continues at coordinate 642,855 of WAAF01012839.1, forward strand.
GTGATTTTATGTTTTATAATACAGCTTGATCTTTTAGAATAGAGCTGCCTCCTTTTCCCTGCAGGAAGCAAGTAAAGCCAAAGTATTTTTGAGTTTATATTGAGACTTCCCTCCTACTGCAAGTTCTAGCAAGACAGTTTGCCAGGTGCTTTTTTTGGCCCATTTGCTTAACCACTAGTTAGGCATTACAAACAGAAAGTAAAAATCCAAGCTGATTACCTTGCAGAGCTGCTGCAGAACCCCTCAGTAGTAGCTCTTTGCCTCTGCTCCCCTAAGCCAGACAGAAAGCTGGAGCTGGGTGAAGTTGATGCTTCTGGGAACTGCGTGTTTGTGTAAAAGTTAGGTAATGCTGGCTGGAGGGAGGTGTCACAGGGTGAGCTGTGGGAGGAGAAGGAGGGAGGGAAAAGTTTTAGGCATTTTTGTTTTGGGCAGGGTGCATAAACTCGCTGAGCTTATTAGTCTGGCTCTCAGACCTTACTGACCTTCTAACAGAAAAGGGAAAATGTTATCAAGCTTTTAAATTAATCTTCCTTTTGATGACTTCATGTGCTTATCTGAAACAAGCAACCTTCAGCATGCAGTGAGGGGAGAGGAAAGAGCTTTCTGAAGGCACAGTCGGGCAGTTTGCTCACTTCTGGGCTGGTTGTCATGGAGCTGGTTTGCTTTTTTATTTCTCTGTTAGCCAAAACTGAAAGTGATCCTTGAGCAACATAAACTTCCACTGCAGTTCCTGTGGGTTTCAGACCTGAAGGGCACAACTCAAGCTGGCAGATGCTGAGGGACGTTTCAGCGATGCTGTTCTGTAAAGTTTTAGGGCTACTGTCTCCTGTTTGCCAACATACCTGCTCCACACAAGCAATTCTTTCTTCTTTTGTTGAGACAACAGTGATTTCTTTCCAGAGAGAAGTAAGCAGCACTGAGGCAATGCAACATCAGAAATTGTCTCCCAGAGGCTGGATGGAGCATGGAGAGTTCAGTTCCCATGCATTTCATCTTCCCATGCTCTCTTCTTGGGGACATTGCCCTGCCTGTGGCATTTCCCACTGTTGTATCTGGAATAAGTATTCAGCCACCACAAGAGCAGTGTAGCAGGCTGACATTTCTGTAGAGAAAAAAGAGTAGCTCTTCCTGCTCGGAAACAATTCTCAGTGCAGGAAAACTGCAAAGAAAATCCTTTTTCCCAGTTCTTGTCTGCTGGCAGCTAGATAAGGAATGGGACTGTCACCTTTTGGAATGGTGTAGTTTTGTGTGCTAGTCTCACTGCTATCACATTCCACATTGGATTTCAGAGACTCAGCTGAGGCCTGAGGGTTTTCCTTTCTATGTGAGGGAGAGTAGACCTAAAGGAAATGCAGAGCTAACTTCTGCTTGTGATACTGGGATATTGGAGTGTTACCTTAGCCCTGGGCTTTGATTACAGGATCACGGACTGTCAGGGGATGGAAAGGAGCTCTGGAGTCCAACTGCCCTGCCAGAGCAGGGCCATGGAATCTAGCGCAGGTTGCATAGGAGCACATCCAGACAGGGTTTGAAAGTCTCTGAATTGAGACAAGTGGTATTTCCTTTCTCCAGGGTGTTTGTGAGTTGCCCAGATTACTGTGCCCATGGGAACAGTGCAGTGCTCAGTGGAAGCTGAACTCCAAGACTGATGAACCCAAGCTCATTCCCTGGCAGCCTCTAACCTAGGGAAATCCATAATTGCAACATGGTAATGCTGGGAAATTGCTCAGGTTTAAAGCACTTGCAAGAAGTCAAAACATGCAGAAAGTGTTCAGCTAACCACTAGCCAAATGCCAAGTGGGCACCAAGTTTTCCATGGGACAGCAATGTGTCCTTATGGCCAAGAAGGCCAACAGGATCTTGGGGTGCATTCAGAACAGTGTGTCCAGCAGATTAAGAGAAGTTCTCCCCACCTCTACTCTGCCCTGGAATATGGCATGCAGTTCTGGGCTCCCCAGTTCAAGAGGGACAGGGATCTACTGGAGAGAGTCCAAGGGAGGCTACGAAGATGATGAAGGGACTGGAGCAGTGCCTGATGAGGAAAGTCTGAGAGCCCTATGGCTGGTTAGTCTGGAGAGGAGAAGGCCAAGAGGGGATCTGATCAATGTCTGTAAATATCTGAGGGCTGGGGGTCACAAAGGAAATGACAGGGACAGCCTCTGCTCACTTGTGTCCTGGGTTAGGACAAGAGCCAGTGGATGAAAACTGCAGCACAGGAAGTTTCATCTCAGCATGAGGAAGAACTTCTTTATTGTAAGGGTACAGGCTGCTCAGAGAGGTTATGGAGTCTCCTTCTCTGGAGACTTTTGAGCCCTGTCTGGATGCCTTCCTGTTTGACCTGCACCAGATTCTCTGGTCCTGTTCTGGCAAGGGGGTTGGACTTGAAGATCTCCAGAGGTCACTTCCAACCCCTAACATCTTGTGTGATCCTGTGCCAGTTTGTGTTTGTAAAATGTGAGAAGCAGCTGGCCAGTCTAGGTACTGTTAAAAAGAAACTTCTTAGGATCATAGACCATTTTTCAAAGGGGTGTGATGAATGGAAGGAAGTAAAAAGCATCATTCATGGTTTACTCCTTGAGTCACAAAGTAATGGACTGCATTTGAGTTGAACACTTTGGCAAGGAAAATTCCAAGCCAGAAGTCAGTGCTCGAAGAAAAGAGTTTGAAAGCTTTGGTTGAATAATAAGACATTTTGAAATACGAAGCAGGGTCAGGATTGTAGCTGGTTTAAATACAATAATGCTGCTGACTTCAGTGGCATTTGTGCTGCTTTACACCAGCTGGCACTCTGCCCCTGAAAAAAACGAAACAACCCACACTTGAAAAACCTGAGGTGCTTGCTGCAAAGCTCTTTTTTGATGTACTGCACATGCGGGAAGGAAGCAGAAGTGCAGAAGGGTGTAAAGGAGATGATCAAAGCACAGAAAGGACTGCAGCAAAACTAAGTGATGTATTTGTAGTGCTCTGCACTTCAGAGAGTGTAAAGGAAATACTGGCTGGGGGCTGCTGTCAGGAAGATGTATTTTAAAAAGGAGAAGGGCTGATAACTACACGAAATGCAATTGCCAGGGTGATTTGGCATTCAGGCTGGGTCTGGAAGGTGGGAGCCTCTAAGTGCTAACCAGGTGTGTCATTAATGCCTATCCTTACCCATTGCCTGTGTTTTAGTTTTCTGGCTAGGATAAGCTGGGGAATAATGGGCTAACAGCCTTTAAAACAGACAATGGTTAATGGGAGGAGAGCCCACAGTGACCTGACCGTGCACTTGTACATGTGTCACAGTCCCTGTTTAAAGAAGAGAGCTCTCCTCTCGTCCCTCTTGTACAGCATCTGTTGTATCCTGAATTTCCTGCTGTGCCCTGAAGTCTCCCAGTCTATACAAGACAGAGTTGTCAAAACAACTTCTGCAAGGCTCTGTAGACCACACAGAAAAAAAAACCCCAGACATAGCTTTACTGGGCTTTACCATGGACTTCATGTGTGGCTCTGCTCACAGGTTCTCAGTCCATGCTATGACCTTCAGGGCTGGATGGTTGAGGGGTTAGTTTTGTGGTGACATTTTCCCACTGCATCACCCTGCTGTTAACATCATCTGATTTGTCCAGCAAGCAGGAGCCTTGTTTTGTGTCTCCAGCAGTTGGGTCTGCTCTCAGTGATTTTACACTAGAATGACTCTCCATAAAAATGACACCCAGAGAATGCAGGTTTTACATCTTCTGCAGTGGGTGATGAAGTTGACTGCTTTTTTCCACGTATGGCTGAGGATGGAGCCACTAAAAGGAGGGGGAATGTTTGTAGCCTGAGGGAAGCAGAGCCAAGATCTTTGGGACTCTAATGAGCTCCTTCAGTTCAGAGAATCACAGAATTAATCAGGTTGGAAAAGACCTCTAGGATCACCGAGTCCAACCGATCACCTAACCCTTCTAATTAACAAACCCATGGCACCAAGTGCCTCATCCAGCCTCCTCTTAAACACCTCCAGGGATGGTGACTCCACCACTTCTCCAGGCAGCCCATTCCAATGCAAATCACTCTTGCTGTGAAGACCTTCTTTCAACATTTAGCCTAAACCTGCCCTAGCGGCACAGCTTGAGGCTGTGTCCTCTTGTTCTGTCCTGGGAGAAGAGCCCAACCCCACCTTGCTACAACCTTCTCTCAGGTAGTTGTAGAGAGCAATAATGTTTGCCCCGAGCCTCCTCTTCTCCAGGCTGAACAACCCCAGCTTCCTCAACCGCTCCTCACAGGGCTGTGCTCCAGCCACCACCCCTCTCCTCCCACCCCCGCCTTGGTGCCTTTCTCTGGGCGGTTCAGTGCCCTGCTACCGTTCCTGAGTCACGGTCCCAGCCTGGGAGCCAGTTGTGCTGGTGGGTCAGCAGACAGCAGCAGGAGCTCCCAGCGTTTGTGAGCATGTGTGTAAGTTACCTGGTTGCTCTATAGAGGCTTTAAGGCAGCCAGGCTCGCACACTGAGTATGATGCATGGCATCATTTATGCTCCATACAGCAGCTGCCTGCGAGCACGGCACCAGCCTGGTCTGACGTCTGGCATGTTCCAGTGCCTGCCCGTGGGTCTGCAGGCAGAGCCTGAAGTGTGGATTTTCGGCTGTGCGCAGTGCTGCCGCGCCGGCCAGACTCGGGAAGCAGAGAGGCTGCCAGAGTGTCTGCAACGTGCAATGGCTATGGCTGTGTCGCTGCCTGCTGCGTTGGCCAGCACAGCCTCTTAGCGTCTGTTAGGGCCTCTGTCCCAGGACAGAGGGTACCCCAGGCCATGGGTACCCCAAAACTCCTCTCCCGCCGCGGTTTGAAAGGCAGAGGAAAGGCGCGAAAAGGCCTGTTTGCCTCCGCCTCTGCCCTGCAGGCACGGGGCGGGAGCTAAGGCTCCTTCCGCCACGAGGGGCGACTCGTGCAGATGCCCGCGCTGCAGTCGGGCTGGGCATTGGTTGTGGTCTTCGCGCCTAGGAGGTGGTAAATCGTCTCTTTGTGTGGGAAAGCTGTAAACATCGGGGTGGTTCCCGCCTCAGAGTGCTCCCCCGCCTCGATAGTCTTAATAAGGCCTAACGTAGGGCCGCGAAGGACCAGCTCCTGCGGGCTCCCCACCGTAAGCACCCTTTGTGCAAGCTTAATAAGGCCTAACGACCCTCGGAGGCCTTTTGAAAGAGAGAGAGCTGACAAGCATCTGGACCGCCCTTTGCTTCAGACAGCCTAACTCACCTGTGAGTAGTGAACTTTCTGCTCAGCCTGATTGATACTGGGAAAGCTGTGTTTATAGCTTAGCCTTTTCCATTTCCTGACTTCTAAAGTAGTCAAATTCATCTCTAGCATCCTCTGTAAGACATTCTCAATTAACTGAGTCTGCTAATTAAAACTAAATGAATTCCCTTACGTAGTTTTGGGGGCGGCGTTTCAGGAAAAATAAAATAATTCTATTTTTATATGTATTCCTGACTTGGCCACGTTAATTCCCTGCCTCCACAACAGCCACGGAAATGATCAGGGGGTTGGAGCAGGCTGAGAGAGCTGGAAGTATTTAGCCTGGAAAAAAAGGAAGCTTCAGTGACACCTAATAGCAGCCTTCCAGTATCTGAAGGGGCTGTAAGAAGGGTAGAGAGAGGAGAGATTGTTTACAGAGGCCCGCAGTGACAGGACAAAGGGGCAATGGCTTCAAACTACAGCAGAGTCCGGTAGGATGTTAGGAACAGTTTCTTTACTATGAGGCTAGTGGAACACTGCAACAGGGAAGTGGTTGGGGCACTTTCCCTGGAGATATTCAAGGTGAGGCTCAACAGGTCTCTGGGCAACCTGATCTAGTTGAGGATGTCCCTGCTGACTGCAGAGAGGGTTGGACTGGATGAGCTTTGGACCATTCTACGATGGAGCTCCAATGAGCACAAGAGGGGCTCTGTCCTGGGCCGAGTGGTTTTAGCCTGCAGGGTGAGCACAGGGCTGGTGCTAGACTGCACACAGCAGCTTGTCCCATGGAAATAATGGCAAGGGAGCTTGTTTACATTTGCTGTAAGGACAAATAAAGAAAAGAAAAAGAAAATTCTCATTGCAGCACTGGAAAAATCTGCCATCGGACTGGGCTTACTCTTGCTGTTTGTTGCTGTCCCTTGGCTTGACATTTCTATTTAAAGAAATAGAGATGTTGAGTGCCTGAGATAAGCATCCATTTATAATAGTCTTGCAAAAGAGCTATAGGCATTTCCAGCTTTTCAGGGCATTACCCATACAAAATCAAGTTAAATAAATACACAAAAGGGAAACAACACTCTTCTCTCTGGAGAGTAATTTCTCTTGAAAATAGAAGACCATGCAACTGTCAGACTGCTCTACACCAGTCAGTTTGAAAAATTCTCTAAATTCTTCCTCTTTAATAGCTTGAGAAGAAATCTTTTTATGAGACCGAGGGAGAGATGGAGTGTAAGTAAGCTGGTTGTAGTCAAACTACCACAAAGCTTTTTGCAAAAGCTGCATTCAGAAACTCATTCTGGGTCTGTCAGCCTAATTCACTAGAATTTCATCTTTACATGTGGATATGAAGTATAAGGATGTGATGTAGAAAGTAGGGGTGGAACTCTGCTATTATATAATTCAGGTTATTGTTTGTATTTACATTAATTCCCTGGTCCTTTATTAGCTGTTTATCCCCTTTTTGGCTGTATAACGTTCATCTGAAGAGAGATTTGCTGTTTGAGGGGAGGCAAGAAATAAACACAAGACTTCCTTCAAGTTCAGTATCCAACAGCCATAAATGGAAATATCCTGAGGTTTTTATTCCACAAGGCACACTGCACACATTGGCTCTGTTTGCAGAACTCCAGCACTCTGTGTGGCTCAGGAGATGCAGGGAGGCTGGGCCAGGAGGTCAGATAGATGAGCGGTGGTTACCTACAATTAAGTACAGAACAGTCTCTCTTCTTATGACACTTAACAGCAGTGTCTTAGAAGTCTGATGGTTGTCACAGAGGAACTGAGAATGATGCTCAGATATTTATGTCCTTCCAGTGAACAACACAGCTGATGACAGATTAATCCCTGCCTTCTATCCTATGATGCTTCTGTTGTCACAGCAGGGGTGGGAGATGGGTTTGCTTCTTAGGAGTGGTAAACTTGAGACCTCCTACTCAAGTAAGTTAAACAGCCTCCAACATTTATTTGAAGAGATACAGACTCTCAAGAGTAGGGGGAAAACAAACTGCACAAAGAAACAGAAGTTATTTTTGAAGATTGCTAGGAAAGTGGTGGTGTGTCCACTCATGACCCTTTGTTGTGCATCTGTGTTAGAGTGTGAAAGGGATTTGGAGACACTGTACCCAGCCATACCCCTGTAAACCATGACATAAGGCTATCTGTCCTGTCCTTAAAACTCACCATCACCCATGGCTTGACTATATCCTTTCTTGTACAGGCTTTTCTGCTCTCCGGCCTGGGTCTCAGTGCAGAGTAGCCCTGTTGTTTTGGTTGTACCCACTAGACACAGGGGGCTGATCATTCTCTTCTTTGCAACAGCCTCATGCAAGCTGGAGAATTTAACTCTGTACCAACAGCCCTTCTCTCTTTCAGCTGAACAATCTCAATTCTATTAAGCTTTCCTCCCACGTTTTGAGGACAACTGTGTTGAGTAGATCACTTTTCCTATGGGCTCCTCCTGGGAGGGAAGTGCACAAGCATCTCAGCATGTCAGGCTCCCAGCACGGGCTGCTGCTGCTGCTGTTGCCTTACAGACTTGCTGCTCTCTGTATTATAACAGGATCTTTGCCTGAGCCTTGGCTGCAGAACTCTGCCTGTGCAATTGTTTCCATTTTGTATTTCTTTAATTGGCTGTTCTTGCCAAGTAGAGGATTTTACCTTTCTCTTAATTGAGTTACTCCTTTTTCCCCCATTTCCCCCACCCCTCCTTGTTTCTCCAGTCTGTCACAAGTGTTCTGAATTTTAATCCTTCCCCACAGTGTATTTACAGCCCTTCCAGCTTGATGTCAGCTGTGAATTTAATCAGTTTACTTTTTGTTCTGTCATCCAAAGCATCAACAGAAGGGCTGAATAAAACAAAATCAGAGACACACTCCTGCACCCCAGGCAGGTTGTGCATCGCATTGGGAACTGGTTTCCAGACTGGGTGCAAATTTCCCATACTCTCTGTGCCTGCTTTACAGAAATGAGATCAAGACCAGTTTATTTCCCCAGCTTACATGCCAGAATGTCATCTGACACAGTAGTGAAGATATTTAGTGAAGTGAAGATAAACATCTCCTTCTTCTACATGTGCAAGAGTTGTCAGTATCCTGTAGAAAGAATAAAAAACCTTCCTGATGTCTTTTATTGATTTCCCTTTCTTGCTTTCATGTGAGTGCAAAACATTTGCCTCTTTTAATGGTTTTATCATGGCTGTTACTCCTGAGCTGATGAGCCTCCCCTATCCTCCTTGAATCTTCTGACTTCATAGGCACCAAAATGTTTTACTGGCCTTCTATCAGTATATCTACAGTACCATTTTTCCCTTGGGAGAGGCAAAGTGTTTTTGAAGTGCTGCCTGACACTAAGTGGTGTCTGAATCCTTAGGCACCCCTAAGCTAATGAAAAGTCACCATTTACCTGCACATCCCCACACTGCTCTGTGTCCCTTCTGCCAAGAGAGTCAATGAGACTTGTTGTATTTTAGTATTATATCAGCTATGGAAGCAAAGAGGAGGGAAATTCATGGTAACTAGACTAAATACATCTCCAAAGTTTCACACTCCTGACTCTCTTGCTTCTTGCAAGCAGCCTCTGTTTTTAAGTCTCCTAGTGTTTCCATGTTTCCCACCACCCTCATTACTAGTGGCAGGGCTGTAGGCACACCTCACCAAAGCCAGGAAAGCTGTGTCCATTCCCAAGTCTGCATTTTAATTTGGAATCCTATGTGTGTGTCAGGTTACTAAATAAAATGACAAATTAGGAGGTTTTATTGACAAACTCAGGAGGATCTTGATACTTGCTCCCATGCCACAGACAAGAGGCCTCTAATCAGCACTTAAATTTGTGCTGAGACCTGCAGGCACTAAAGGCTTTGTTTTTCACAAGAGCAAGCTAGAGCTGAGCAGAAGCTGAGGCCAGTCCTGTTTTATGAATCATAGTATTAGAATCAGTCAGGGTTGGAAGTCACCACAAGGATCATCTAGTTTCAACCGCCTTGCCATGGGCAGAGATACCTCACGCTAGTTCAGGCTGTCTAGAGCCTCATCCATCCTGGCCTTACCTCTAGAGGTGAGGCTGCCACCACCTCCCTGCGCAACCCGTTCCAGGCTCTCACCACCCTTGTGTTGAACAAATTCTTCCTAACATCCAGTCTGAATCTACCCATTTCTAGCTTTGTTCCATTCCAGTCCTATCACTCCCTGACAGCCTAAAAAGTTCCTCCCCAGCTTTCTTGTAGCCCCCCTTAAGATACTGAAGACAAAGCCCACCTGGCTGTTGATAAGAACCGAAATGTTGTGAGTGGGGGCATGCACTGCTGACCAGCAGCTATGAAGTGCAACAGCTCTGGTCTTTGCTGAAGTCAGTACCCACATCTAGGAGGCTCCTGTGAAGGTTCCTCATCCTTGAACATGGGAGGATGCAAGACAGCAAGCTGAACTCCTGGAGGCTTTCTCAAAGCCACTTTGAACAAAAAAAGAGGTATGGCTTACTCTTGGGTACCCATCCCCTTTGTAAAATGCTTGTAGTTCAGGGTCTGAACCTCTGAGTGCTGCTGTATTTGTATCAGTCAGAGAAGCAGGAGAAAAAAAAAATAAATCTGTGTTTTGGTGAAGTGAAACTTATTGTCATGATCAAGTGGCTCCTACCTCTTCAGCCATGTTTATTCCAGTAGGTTGATTTTTGTAAGCAATAACTGAAACCCTGGGGGACTAATTAAGCTTAACAACGTGTTTTAATTACATCTGCTTTTGTTGTCTCAATGAAAACATGAGATCCTAAATCCCAGTTGCAATCTGAAGTTTCAGAGGTTCCAAGCCCCTCATCTGGCCTTAATATCTCCTAGTTTCATGCAGCTTGCCTGTGCACGTATCAAAGCTGTCCTGTGGAGAATGAGTTTGGAGATCAGATGTTCAGGGATTAGGAGCACAAGAGGGGTTTTCACCTTGTTTAAAATAATTTTGGTGCAGCCCTGAGAGGGACTTGAGGGTGCTGGTGGATGAGAAGCTCAGTATGAGCCATCAGTGTGCTCTTGCAGCCCAGAGAGCAATCAGAGCCTGGGCTGCAGCAAGAGAAGTGTGGGCAGCAGGACGAGGGAAGTGATCCTCCCCCTCTGCTCTGCACTGTGAGACCCCACCTGGACTACTGCATCCAGTTCTGGAGCCCCTCGTACAAGAGGGCTATGGATGTGCTGGAAGGTGTCCAGAGAAGGGCCACAAAGATGATCAGAGGGCTGGAGCTGCTCTGCTGTGAGGAGAGACTGAGGGAGTTGAGGCTGTTCAGTCTGGAGAGAAGGCTGACCTTATTGTGGCCTTGCAGTATCTTAAGAGGGTACAGGAAAGCTGAGGAGGGACATTTTAGGCTGTTGGGTAGTGATATGATTGGGGGGAATGGAACAAAGCTAGAAATGGGTAGATTCAGACTGGATGTTAAGAAGTTGTTCAGCATGAGAGTGGTGAGACCCTGGAAGGGATTGCCCAGGGAGGTGGTGGAAGCCTCATTCCTGGAGGTATTTAAGGCCAGGCTGGATGAGGCTCTAGGCAACCTGATCTAGTGTGAGGTGTCCCTGCAGGAGTTTGGGACTAGATGATCCTTGTGGTCCCTTTCAACCCTGACAGATTATGACTTTTTTAGTGTACATTCACAGAATGTTAGAGGTTGGAAGAGACCTTTAGAGATGGAATCATGGAATGGGTTGGGTTGGAAGGGACCTCCGAGATCATCCATTTCCAAACCCCCCCTCCATAGGCAGGGACACAACCCCCCTGCCAAAGCAGGATCCTCACAGGAATGCATCCAGGCAGGTTTTGAAAGTCTCCAGAGAAGGAAACTTCACAGCCTCTCTGGGCAGCCTGTTCCAGTGCTTCATCACCCTCACAGTAAAGAAGTTTCACCTCCTCTAGAGGTGAAACCTTCTGTGTTCAAGTTTGCATCCATTGTTTCTTGCCTTATTAGTGCCAACCACTGAAAAGAGCGTGGCCCCCTCCACTTGACACCCACCTCTCAGATATTTATACACATTGATCAGGTCCCCTCTCAGCCTTCTCTTCTCCAGACTAAACAGCCCCAGGGCTCTCAGTCTCTTTTCATAGGGTAGATGCTCAAGTCCCCCAGTCATCCTCGTGGCTCTCCACTGGACTCTCTCCAGCTGTCTGCCTTGAACTGGGGAGCCCAAAACTGGACACAATATTCCAGGTGTGGTTTCACCAGGGCAGAGTAGAGGGGGAAGAGAACCTTCCTTGAGATTAGTTTTCCTAAATATGGTTCAGCCATTCAGCAGTCCAATAAAAAAAAATAAACTCTTTTGATTTTCTAAGTGGTTCACTGTTAAGAAATATTGTGCACACTGAAGTTTCTGAGGTAAATATTTTCACCTGCATTCCTTCTCTGTAAAGATTAATTCCCCAATTAAATAAAGTTTGGGACAATCTGAGAAGAACAGGTAAGAACCTGGTCCTTAGAGACCTGGTTTAGTGGTGACCTTGCAGTGCCGGGTTGAAGGTTTGACTGGATGATCTTCTCCCTCTACAAATACCTGAAGTGGAGGTGTAGTAAGATGGGGGTCAGGCTGTGCTCCCAGGCAACTTGTGACAAGACAAGAGGGTATGGCCTGAAGCTGCCCCAGGGGAGGTTTGGGTTGGATGTTAGGAAGCACTTGCTCATGGGAAGGGGAATTAGACACTGGAATGGACTGCCCTGGGTAGGTGGTGGAGACTCCATCCCTGGAAGTGTTTAAGGAAAGCTTGGATGTGGCACTTAGTGACATGGTCTGGTCGATGTGGTGGTGTTAGTTCATAGGCTGGAACTGATGACCTCAGAGATGTATGCCAGCCTCAGTAATTCTGTGATGCTATGAAGGCCTCTTCCAACAAAGATGCTCTGTGAATGGTCACTCCTATCTGGAGACACTTTAAGTGCTGTTTGTATTTGCATTTGCTTGCTTTTGTTTTTGTTTGTGGTTGGTTTGTTGTTATTTAGGGGGTTTTATTGTTTGGTTTGGGCTTCTGAGGTTTTTCTTGTTTGTTTGCTTTTTTGTGTTATTTTTTTTAACCTCTGCCTTGGAACAAAGTTTCCACAAAGGGAGAAAGGTTTTAGAATCTCCACAGAGATTGCATCCTGCTTCTGTGGGTTCTGTTTTCAGACCAGGTAAGTCCCGTTAGTTCCAACCCAGCAGCACAAAGGATTTGAGCATCTCTGAAGCTGGATGTCTGGCTCTAGAAAAACAAAACAAAAAACAGAGGATAGATGGGAGGTCAAACACATGAAGGGGCCATGTTTTTACCAGCTCCAGTGTGTGAGCTAATAAGCAAGAGTGAGAATGCCACCTGCTTACAGAAAGGTTTTCAACTTGCAAGGCATGGAGTTCCTAATAGCATCCTATTAGGTATAATGAGGTGTGCTGGGGCAGCTTCCCCCCGTGCAGTTTGAACACATTTGTGCACAACAAGGCTGCTGCTGGGGTGTGCTATGAATCTGGAGTCTTTCTATTCCAGTTAAATAGGACAGCCAGCTGTTTTCCGGGGCACATGGAGAAATTCTTGGACTGACTCTTCTCAGCATTAGGATGCTTGGAAAAAAAAATAGGGGCGGGGGGGAAGAAGAAAAGGAAAAAAAAGGTAAACTCCAAAACAGTCCCCCCAAAAAATACCCATAAATATTTCATTGTGGCCACCTTGGAGGGAAAGCAGTCCTCTGCATGCATCAGGAATTGTTCTAATAGGTGCAGGCAAAAGAAAAAAAAAAGAGAGGAAAAATCCATTTTCTGTGTCCTTTTATTTTGTTGCAAACCTTCCTTCCATCTTCAGCCTCCAGGTTTCCATCCTAGGAGTTCTTATCTCTTTTGTCACTTGCAAGACTTTATTCCCCAAACCTGCAGATGTTATTAAAACTGAGGATTATAAGGTTATGTAGTATGTGGTAGGAGCCAGATACAGATTGGATGTTTTTATTAGAGGATTACCAAATTTTGTTAACAAGAGTGTGCCTGAGTGATTCCACTGGAAGCTCTGCTGTGTTTGTTATGAAACAGCTGATCCTGAAGCAGATCTGGAGCTGCACCTTAGCAAAGCCCAGTTCTCTAACCATTGCTGAGGACATGTCACTTAGAGCTGAGTCACTGCAAAAAGATGCATAATGGCTTTGTGGAGAAAAATGGAGTGGTTGTGGCAGGCAGTATCTCATCTGCTATAAAATACCAAACATACCAATGTCTTGTTCTCTTCCCTTTTCCACTGCTGGCACACATTCTAGGCAGCAAAATAAAAGCAGCGTGTGAGGAATGTGCTTTAGTGTAAGCTTTAAACAGAGTGACCATAGCTAACACTTTTGGAAGCTTTTTCTAACTTGCAGTGCATAAACCCTCATGCAAACTTGTTGCTCTAAGGTGTGAATGATGGTGACATGGAAGTAACTCTCTTAATGTTAGTGCATTGCTTTGATCATATAGTTACGTAGTTAGAATCATAGAATGATTTAGGTTGGAAGTGACCTCAAAGATCATCTAGTTCCAACTCCCCACCATAGGCAGGGACACCTCCCACTAGAATAGGTCACTCAAGGCCTCATCCAACCTGGCCTTGAACACCTCCAGGGAGGTTGTGGATCACAGAATCACAGAATGTGATCAAAACAACCTCCCTGGGCAACCTGTTCCAGTGTCTCACCACTCTCACTGTAAAGAGGTTCTTCTAACATCTAATCTAAATCTCCCCTCTTCAAGTTTAAACCCATTCCTCCTTGTCTTGACATTACAAGAACTTGTCAGTAGTCCCTCCGCAGCCCTATTGTAGGTCCCCTTCAGATACTGGAAGGCTACTACAAGGTATCCTCAAAGCCTTCTCTTCTCCAGGCTGAAGAGCCCCAACTCTTGTAGTCTGTCCTCATAGCAGAGCTACTGCAGCCCTCTGAGCATCTTCGTGGCCTCCTCTGGACTTGCTCCAACAGTTCCATGTCCTTCTTGTGATGTGGGCTCCAGAACTGCACACAATACTCCAGGTGGGTTCTCAGGAGAGCAGAATAAAGGGACAGAATCCCCTCCCTTGCCCTGCTGGCCACACTGCTCTTGCTGCAGCTCAGCACACAGTTGCTGTCATGTTGAGCTTTTCATCACCCCAGACCCCCAGGGCCTTTTCCTCAGGGCTGCTCTCAGCCATTCACCGCCCAGCCTGTATCTGTGTTTGGGATTGTGCCAACCCAGGTGCAGGACATTCCATTTGGCCTTGTTGAATGTCATGAGGTTGGCCTGGGCACACCTCTGCAGCCTGTCCAGGTCACTCTGGATGGATCTCTGCCCTCCAGCAAGTTGACTGTGCCACACAGCTTGGTGCCACTGCAGACTTGCTGATGGTGCACTCGATTCCTCTGTCCATGTTGCTGACAAAGAGCCAGCACTGACTCCTGAGGGATGCCAGTTGTCACTGATCTCCACTGCACTCTCTGTGTGCAGCCATCCAGCCAATTGAGCAGCCAGGCAGAGAGGGACAGGCGACTGAACATGAGCCAGCAGTGTGCCCAATGGTATCCTGTCCTGTGTCAGGAATATTGTGGCCAGCAGGACCAGGGACGTCATTCTGCCCCTGTACTCAGTGCTGGTTAGGCCACATCTTGAGTATTGTGTCTAGTTCTGGGTCCCTCAATTTAATAAAGATGTTGAGGTACTTGAATGTGTCCTGAGAAGGGCACCAAAGCTGGTGAGGAGGCTGAAACACAGCCCTGTGAGGAGAGGCTGAGGGAGCTGAAGAAGAGGAGGCTCAGGGCAGACCTCATTGCTCTCTACAGCCACCTGAAGGGAGGTTGTAGCCAGGCGGGGATTAGTGTCTCCTGCCAGACACCCAGTGACAGAACAAGAGGACACAGCCTCAAGCTGCACCAGGGCAGGTTCAGGCTAGACATTAAGAAGAAGTTCTTCACAGCAAGAGTGATTTGCATTGGAATGGGCTACCCAGGGGAGATGGTGGAGTCATCATCCGTGGAGGTGTTTAAGAGGAGACTGGACGAGGCACTTAGTGCTATGGTTTAGTTAATTAGAAACATTAGGTGATAGGTTGGACATGATGATCTCAGAGGTCTTTTCCAACCTGGTTAATACTGTGTTTCTGAATTCCTTATCCAGCAGTGCTCCACCCATTAAGTCCTCATTAGAGCCGCTCAGTCTCATTTTTTCATGCTCTAGAAGAGAATCTCTGTGTTCTGAAGGCTTCTGGCATGGTGTGACTGCGTAGTTTGGTAATTACTGAGTGGAGCTTCATCAGAGAATATTGTCATATCACAACAGGAAATCTGGGCCTGAGATTAAAAGGCAGGCTTCAGCTCCAGATGTGTTCTAGTCAGTGTCTTTCTCTGGACATGGAATCGGCCACCTAACCTCCTCCTGCCACCAGATTGCCCTTCTTCAAAATGTTGATAGGAATGACTCACTTCCTCATGGGGGTGTTTTGAGGCTTAGAAGTCTGAGAAGTTACTTCTGACCCTGAGAAAATTGATGCCAGAAATGCAATATTGGAATACTAATCTTCCAGAGCTTAGATAAATAATTGTCCACAAATGAAAAGCTATTTTCTCTGCCAGTTTTTTTGGCCCCCTCTATAATATTCCTCGAATTAGTAGAGTCCAAACTTAATACAGACAAGAGAGGAGACAGTGGACACTGATTGCCTAAGTAAACAACAGCCAGAGCCCAAATTATTGGTAAATACCAAGGCTTCATTTAGGTTGAATAACGCTGCAATCCAACAAATAAATGAGCCTTCAAGTTTGAATTTATGTAGCATACGAAACACATTAAAGCCATCTGACCATGACAAAGGCCTTTTCTGCTGTGAATAATGAGGCCAACACATTAGAATATCCTTTAGATGAGACATTAAACCCAAGGTCCTTTCTGTTTGGTGGCTGTCCAGGTGGAAGTTAAAGACTCCATGGCATTTCACTCAAACCATAGAAAATCTCTGGCCCTCAGTGGTATTACTTCCCCTAGAAATACATAAATTAAAAAGAATTAGGATAGCCAAGGCTGTGTATGAGTTGAATAGCATCAAGCAGAATGCCAGTTTCCTGCCCATGGGGACAAGGGGGAGAGTCCTCCTGTTTCAAGGAGAGCAAGGTCAGTGTTACAAGAGGGCTATGGATGTGCTGGGAGGTGTCCAGAGAACGGCCATGAGGATGGTCAGAGGGCTGGAGCTGCTCTGCTGTGAGACTGAGGGGTTTGGGGCTGCTCAGTCTGGAGAGGAGAAGGCTCCCAGATGACCTTATTTTGGCCTTTCAGTATCGGAAGGGGGGTACAAGAAAGCTGGGGAGGGACGTTTTAGGCTGTCAGGTGGTGATAGGACTGGGGGGGAATGGAACAAAGCTGGAAATGGGCAGATTGAGACTGGATGTTAGGAAGAAGTTGTTCAGCATGAGGGTGGTGAGACCCTGGAAGGAGTTGCCCAGGGAGGTGGTGGAAGCCTCATTCCGAGAGATGTTTTAAGGCCAGGCTGGATGAGGATCTGAGTGGCCTGATCTTGTGTGAGGTGTCCCTGCCCGTGGTGGGGGGGGTTGGAACTAGAAGATCCTTGTGGTCCCTTCCAGCCCTGACCGATTCTATGAATGTCCCTGGCATGAAAGCAGGGCTTTGAAAGTCCTGTGGGATTTTTAAGCATGTAAAGCACAGAACAATGCTTTGTTCTCATAATTAACTGAAACTGTGGTAAAGAAGAACAAATCCAAGTCATAAATGATACATTTGCCTGTGTTTCTGGTTCTATAGCTGGATGTGTATGTTTATATCTGTGATTTCCAAGAAGAAATGGCTTGGAGACAAAGTGGGGGGGGGGGCGGAAATCATGTCAAGAGACATTCCTTGCATTAGCCTGTAGATGTGTGATTTGCTTCAGGAAGTCTGTCTTGATTCTCAGCTTCTTTTGACTAAATCTAATAATTTTGTATCACTTGAGATGTTTTAGCTGAATGTTTAGTGTGATAGGAGCCTCGGGGAATGTTTGTTTACATACCAAGTGCAAACCAGGCTCTCCTTCACTGAGCCTGCATCTTAGTTGTCTGGTCTCACACCAAAGCTTCATAGTGTTAGCCTCTAGTAAGGCCTTGGCACAAGAGGTCATGTGAAAGGTGGGTTTCAGAGTCTTCTCATAGGTGTAGATCTATTCTCTTATTGTTATCAGCCTGACTGGAGTCACTGATTTGAATTTGAAGGAATTAAGAGGGGATGTGGGAAAAACCTCCTTGAAAGAAACAGAAGAATCGGCTAAAGCTGAACCCCCTTAGCAGCAGAGATAATAAAGCCTTTCACGAAGAGCTGACTGATGAATCTGAGCATCTTTCAATTTTCTGAATAATGAGCCAGTTCTTCCCTCTTGCTGAGAAACATACAGGATGTGAGGAAACCGGCTGGAAACCCAGCCCTGGCTGTCCCATTTGCCTTCCTCTTTGCTAGAGGTGGGAAACTGGTGCCTGGTGAGGAAAGATGGTTTGAGGGCAACATTGGTATTCAGGCTTTATGAGAGTTCTGCCCCTTGATGGCATGGAAGGTACCTCAAAAGCTCATCCAGTCCAAATGCCCTGCCAGAGCAGAATCACCTAGACCAGATCACACAGGAATGTGTCCAGGTGGGTTTTGAATATCTCCAGAGAGGGAGACTCCACAACATCCCGGGGAAGCCTGGTCCAGTGTTCTGTCACCCTCACAGGGGAAAAAAATTCCTCCTCATGTTTAAATGAAACTTCTTGTGCCTCAGCTTCCACCCATTGTCCCTTGTCCTGTCATCAGGCATCACCCAGCAGAGCCTGGCTACAGCCTTCTGGCAGTCACCCTGCACATCTTTATAAACATAGATGAGGTCACCTCTCAATCTCCTCTTCTCCAGGCTAAAGAGTCCCAGCTCTCTCAGACTCTCCTTGTAAGAGAGATGTTCCATGCCCTTCATCATCTTTGTGTCTCTGTCCCCCTTTTCTGTGGCGATGCTTTTGATAAGCTGAGGTGCTTTTCTGACAGGTTAATGCTCCCTAGACTAAGGAATCTGTTCTGCTCCCTTTTTTTCCCCCTGTGTGTCTGCCTGAGACTCCTCACCTGATGAAAATGTCCCATCCAACCTGGTTGATTGTATGATTCCCAAGAAAGGAGCAGGTGGTAAGAGGAGAGCAATGTAAATATCCATGACACACCTTAAGGCCGATTTCACTGACTTTCATTTCATTCATCTGCATGCTAGTGATAGGAAGTTCTCATGATCAGGACTGAAAACACGTGCTGCCTTTTGATTTCTAACTGTTATGCTTAATTTCCAAAAGCCATTAAAAACACACTTCAAGTGTATTTAATGACATTTTAAAACTCTTTTTTTTTTGAAGTCTGAAGACCTCCATAGTATAGACCACCTCACATGGGGAGGGTGAAGGTTACTGGGACAGCAGAGAGAAGCTGTGATGGGACCGGTCTGGCCTCTCCTGCTGCAGAGCACAAATGTCTCAGCTTTCCGTGGGTGTGAGTTTGAGAGTAAGGTGTGAGCCATGTCCTAGGATTATCCAGGGCTGATGCTGTGGCTGGCATCTGCTGAAGGCTCTAGCCCTGGAGCAAAGATGGCTAAGCTCCAAACACCTGATGAGGTTATTGCTTCCATACTGGTCTGGCACTATGGGGATGTGTCTGCTCTCTGGCAGCACAGCTTTGTGTGATGCACTTAACCTGGCTCATGGCAGAAGGAACAGTCACAAAGTCACCGACCCAGGATGTATTTAAGGGTTGTTTGGATGTGGTGCTTAGGAATATAGTTTAAGGTGAATCTTGTAGAGTAAGGTTATAGGTCAGACTTGGTGATCCTGAAGGGCTTTGCCAACCTGGATGCTTCTGTGATTCTGTGAAAGTTCTGAAGCCAGCCCTGTCCCTAATGATCATTGTATGACTCCATTTTACCTGTAACATGAAAGCCTTGAAGGGTAAAAAATTCTTCCAGGTTTTCTTATCACCAAAAGCTCTGCTTGCTATCCATGTTACTTGTCTAAATGGACAATGGAAGGACCGGTAAGAAGATGTTTAAATGTCAAATGAATTTTCAAACCATGGCTTTTCTCTCATGGAATCATTCTAGGTGGTGTTCTAATCTAAGGAGCCAGGGTCAGCCCAGGCTTTGTGACAGCCACTTGGCACCAGGTAACCACAAGCCTTGATAGTAGCACAAGAGGCCTTCAAAACAAGGAGTGGAGTTTTCTTTGTTGTGGATTTCTTCCAGATGGATGCAGAAAAGAATCTGTCCCTTCCAATTTAACTCACTAACTTCTAGGGGGGAAAAAGATATCTCAGTGATCTGAGATCTTTGTCTGATCTTCCACAGGATCTTGTTTGCCATCACTGTGTACCCACCCACAAATTACCTGTGTGGCTTTATTCTGTACTTGAAAATATTTTCAACAGGTGATACTCATCTCGACATGATTTCTTGAGAAGTGACGACTCCTAACCTTCCTTTCTGCCTCTACCTGCTGTTCAAAAAAATGGAAGCAGGCTGCTTACAACACAGGGGCTTTGATGTATGACTGAACCATTTGGACTCCATCCAGCAGAGGGTGGTGATGGACATCTACCCCAAAAGCAATTAGCCATAAAGTATTTGGAGAGACAGAATAATCCAGTGGTGATTTTACCACCTCCGGAAAGGATCTGTGTTGCTTATTGTGGATATTCTTTTGGGCTGCTTTACTCTGTCTTGAAAAATCAAGAGAAGTTGTGAAGTATTTTACCATGTACCACAGGTAACAATATGCAGAAGTAATTAATAGGGACATTTGAAGGGAAAACAGGGTCGCACCATTAGCCCCTACTAAAATGCATCCGAGTTGATGAATTGTTTTAATGGGACAGAATGACAAAAAAGGGACTGTTCCACCTAAGCAGGGACAGCTGGTCCCTCTGACAAGGATGCATTGCTGTCTTGTGGAGTCTGCCAGCCAGCAAGGCTGAAATAATAGTGCTGAGAGAGGTGTGAACACTTCTCGTTCACCTTAATTGAGAGCTAATATGAAGTCTAATTACTAGCACTTTGTATTAACTGCTTCATGTCTGAAGGCACACATTTGATCAACAGCCCCTCAGCAGGTCCAGGGAAGGTCTGCTTTCATTTTCTGGGCAGTTACACATCCTGATGCCACAATGCCAGCTGAGCCAAATCACATCCAGCTAGCAACTGTCCCTGACAGAGACTTCTGATCCTATTTCTGTTCCTGGGCAAGGGGAGCCTGGGACAAAACTTCCATCTGTGGACTGAACTGTATGTTTCTCAAAAGCAAAGCTTGTTCCTGGCTGCAGGTGCGGGGCCAGGTGGCAGCTCTCTGGGACCTTTTCAGGCTGTACCTGTACTGAAATCCCCCTTGCTGCAGACCATACTATGTAGCAGGGTTCCTCTTGCTGCCTGTGGCTGCCCTCACGTCATTGCTAGGGACAGACAGCGGTGTCATGGGCTGGAGGTGCAGGCACAGACTGTGCTGACCAAACCATCTGCCAGGACTCAAAGCACGACAGGTGGGTTTAGGGGATTTAGGTGACTAATTGCAAAATTTACTTTTATACAAAGTGTTTGTGTGAGGAGCAGAGAGAGAAGGATTAACATAACTGCCAGAGATGTTTCCAGTTATTTGAAGGGTAGTCATAAAATGACTGTTTAATCTTGTATCTTACCTGCTTACGTGTGAAAACACCAAGTAGACAGGGGCAGGATGGCTCAGGGAACTGAGACCAAGGCTGCTGGGGCTTGCTTTGTATGTCACACAACTCAGGCTTGTGAAGAACACAAGGCACTGATCATTTGCTGTCTTTCATAGAATTAACCAGGATCTTGTCCAACCTATCACCTAACCCTTCTAATTAACTAAACCATGGCACTAAGTGCCTCATCCAACCTCCTCTTAAACATTTCCAGGGATGGTGACTTCACCACCTCCCCAGGCAGCCCATTCCCATGCCAATCACTCTTCTTCCTAAAATCCAGCCTAAACCTGCCCTGGTGCAGTTTAAGACTGTGTCCTCTTGTTCTGTGCCTGGGAAAAGAGACCAGTCCCCACCTGGCTACAACCTTCCTTCAGGTAGTTGTAGAGATCAGTAAGAGACTCCCCTGAGCCTCCTTTTCTCCAGGTTGAACAACCCCAGCTCCCTCAGCTCCTCCTTGTAGGGTTGTGCTCCAGCCCCCTCACCAGCCTTGTTTCAGACTGTGCTAAACCAGACTGGAAAACACAGTGCAGTTCGAAAATAATTAAGGACCTGATTTTACATCCACTTAAAGCAGGGGTCCAAGACTGAGGCTGAAAGTACCACACTGCAAATCCTTGGTGCTGCTTTTAATGACTGTCCTGGTGAGTGGCAAGGAGCAGGAGAAGGGAGTGGGCTCAGCCTGATTCCCCAGCTTCCAAAGGAAGAAGTGGGGAGTATCTGCTGTCTTCCATCAGCATCAAAAATGAACCATGAACCTACGTGGGAGGAAGGAGGGGGGATAAGGGGGGTGAAAAACAAGCTGAGAGGGAAAAAAACACACCAAAAAACCCACAAAAGAACAAACAGAAACAGAAATCCCAAAGCCTTTGGTCCCCTGATCAAAACAGCTTTGATCAATGCATCCATTCTCAGAAGTACCTTATTTTAGAAAGCAGCCAGCTTTCTAACAAGTAAAGAATTGCTCTCTAGTTTCTTTCCAACGCTTAAATTCAGCATTCTAGAGTAAGATGAAAAGCTAATTTTCTTGAAGTTTAACGTATTTGTGTAAGCATGTCAGGTGAAATAAATGACATTGATATTCGGTGTGTGTATATAGGTGGCACCAGCTCCCAAAACTCTATCTCTTTTTCATCTTACTGGAACATTAACTTATGCTCCTGAGGGCTCTGCAGCATGCAGAGTGAGAGTGTGAACTTAAAGATAATTTATCATAGCTCTCTCCTGTGTATCACTCTTCTTTCCCTAGATTTTCTGTATTAGAACACAGAACAGAGGGAGTTTCCTTTTGCCTTAGCTGTCTCCAGCTGCACCTATGGAGGCTCTTACTCAAAGCTTACTCCTTTCCTTCTTTGCTCCCAACCATAGTTCCTATGGCATCAACACCTATATCAAGAATGAGTATTGGGGCTTTTACAAATTGCTCTCTGAGGAGCAGTATTCTTAATGCCATGAAGAATTTGCCAGAATAATAACCAGCAACTTTAGAAAGTACAACCCAAGTCTTGGCATCTGAATGTGCTCATCAGTATGCTCTCTTGCTCTGATGGTAACAAGTGAGTTCTATAACTATGTATATAGAGCTTGATTTGAGGGCTGTCTTGGGACAAGTTAAGTTCACCTCAGCTACTGCTTAAAGTAAAAGTGGCCAATATTTTCTCAAGATGTTAACAAAGATAGCTTTGCATGTGATGTATGATACACCTTTATGGAGTCCTTCTAGGCATTCAACCTCCAGGGTGACAACAACCCACAGCATCTGAAATCAGACTTAGATTTTTCTAAGTGCGGGTGGCAGTTCAAAACTCCGTGGAGATGGCTTAGATGAAGATAAAGTATTGGCTACTATGGCCAGCTGGATCCAAAGGCAGTTTCTATGCAAAGGAAGAGGACAAGTACAATCTTTCCTCCCTTCGAAACAAAGCAGGTTTGTCTCTGAGGCTTCCAGCATCTATGGCTATCATCCTAAAATCAAAAGTATTTTATGCAAGCCTTTGTAAAGCATGAAATCCTGCAGGTCTCAGCCTGACTGGAAACTGCCTAAAGTTGTGCAAGAAGACAGCATGAAATTCAGTGGTGAGCCATCTAAAGAGATAATCACAGAATTGTCAGGGCTGGAAGGGACTACAAGGATCATCCAGTTCCAGCCCCACTGCCATGGGCAGGGACACTGCACACTAGATCAGGTTGCTCAGAGCCACAAACAGCCTGGTCTTAAAAACATCCAGGGATGGGCTTCTGCCAAATCCCTGGCAACCTGTTCCAATGTGTCTCCAGTGACCTTATGCTGAAGAACTTCTTCCTAACATCCAACCTGAATGTGCCCACTTCAAGGTTTGCTCCATTCCCCCCAGTCCTATCGCTACCTGACACCCTAAAAAGAACCTCAGCAGGTTTTCTGTAGCCCCTTTCAGATACTGGAAGGCCACAATAAGGTCTCCTTGAAGCCTTGTCTTCTCCAGACTCTTCCCCACTTGTGTCCAGCAGTTCTGATCCTCCAATCCTTCTCAATTTTCCCGTGGTAACTAGAAGCTTATGACCCCACTGCCTGCAATGTTTGCTAAAGTAAGTTGTGATTTTTGCATGGATATGCCAAGAATGGGCACCGCATTTGCTTCTTAGCTGCCACAGCCAGAGCTCAGTGCGAAGCACATGAACTAAAGCAGCAGCTTCTGGACCGATGTATGAGACTGGGTAGGTTTAGATTAGATATTAGGAAAAAGTTTTTCATGGAGAGAGTGGTCAGGCATTGTAATGAGCTGCCCAGGGAGGTGGTTGTCACCCAGCCTGGATGTGTTTAAGGGTCGTTTGGATGCAGTGCTTAGGGATATGGATTGACGTGCATCTTGTAGAGTAGGGTTCTAGGTTGGACTTGGTGATCCTGAGGTGCTTTGCTAACCTGGATGTTTCTGTGATTCCTACTGCCAGTGCCTGCATCTAAGGGAGGGAAGAGTTGCACCAGACACTTTCCAAAGCCCACAGCGCACTTGATTCTTATTCACTCTCTTGGTTCACTAACACTTCGAGCAAGGATAGAAGCACGATTTCCGTGTCGCTGGAAGCTGACAGCAAAGTAGCTTCTCCACAATGTCCCTCAGAGTGGCACCATATTTGGGTTCTTGTTTTTCCGGTGGCTCAGAAACTTGCCTCTGTGCCTCCCTTTTTCTTCTGCAGGACTTCCACCCGCAGGTCAGTCTGGATACTGCAGCGGAAGGGTGTCCTGCACTTTGTGGCATAACCAGCTGGCGCAGCAAGTAGGTCCTCCATCTCCAGCAGAAGGCTCGGAGAACTCTGGCTTTGCTTGGCAAAGTCCTCCATAGGGACAGCTGGTGAGAGGGCCCAAATCCGAGGCACCCTCATTTCAGCATGTGAGACAAGTGCAGCTACAAGCTCTGTGTTCCACATGTTAGGATTCATGAGGTGGTTATTGTAGCCAGGTGGCTTTCAGAAGACAGTGAGAAACTCAGCATTTGTAGATGTGGAAACAGTTTCCATAACTGACAATGTGCTTTGGCCATTTCTTATTAAATATCTGTTGATAATCTCCTCTAGAGACCATATGAACTGGATAAGGACTGAGACTCTGTAGACAAAGAACATAATCT
Organism: Tricholaema leucomelas; assembly: GCA_013400475.1. Taxonomy (NCBI): domain Eukaryota; kingdom Metazoa; phylum Chordata; class Aves; order Piciformes; family Lybiidae; genus Tricholaema lacrymosa; species Tricholaema leucomelas. The sequence continues at coordinate 667,321 of WAAF01012839.1, forward strand.
GTGGTAGCACTCACACTGTGCTCTCTCTGAGACTTTGGAGAGGCTTACCTATTAATCTGACCAGGCTAGAAGAGGCTCTCTTTGCTGACCTACACTGTATAAAATAAAATATAGTTGCTAAAGCAGGATGGCTGACTTTGCTGTAAAGGTCCGAGTTTCTCTTCTCCCTCGCTTGATGAATGAGTGTCATCAGAATTACTGTGCTCTCCTGAAGCAATTAGTCATTATTGGATGATCAAAAGTATTTATCAAAACTTCAGGTGCAGTGCGATTGATCTTCATTTGGCTTGGAAGGGTTTCCTTGCTGGATCTCAGAGAAAGAATCCATCAGTGGTACAGCCATCAAACAGAAGGCAGCAGGTATATCCTTGTCAGAGAGATATATGACTATGCGGAGATTCAAAGAGATGCCAAGAAATGCAGATAGGTAGCAGAGGTGGCTACTGTCACCTGGCAAAGCCAATGGGGTTTTGAGGAGATGGGAAGAGCAGGGAACCAACCCATACACTTCAATAGCACCAGAGCCTACCTTAAAGTGTACACAGAGGAATTTTAATTAAAGGGTTTATACAGCTGTGGAATCTTGAAATCCTCTGAGTAATGTGCAGTGGACTGAGACCTCTCTGGGGACAGCTATTTCAATGTGATGTGTTTGATCACCAAACCACCACATCTACCTTCTGCAGAAATTCTAGCTTCAAGATATACAACCTGGGGAGAAAAAGCTTTTAAAATGCCATTGTAGCTGTTACACCTTTGTGTTCTTTGGTAATAGACTCATTAGAGAAGACATCTCAGTGGCAGGTCTCGATCTTCTAAAATGCTTTTAGCATCAGCAAAAGGCTGTTGGGTTTCAGAATGTTTATCTCCAAAATTTTCCAGTGACCTAAATGGTTTGTGATATAGTGCAGGGCCACTCTTGTATGCTACCAACCACTGTTTCCATATGTGAAAGAGGTTAATGTTTACACAGGAGAGGCTGCCTTGCTCCTTGAGACTCCAGTTTACTCTTGCCATTTNGTGTGATACTGTGATCATTAAGTCCAGCCCTGAGGCTGTGTCCTCTCGTTCTGGCGCTGGCCACCTGAGAGAAGAGAGCAACCTCCCCCTGGCCACAACCACCCTTCAGGTAGTTGTAGACAGCAATAAGGTCTCCCCTGAGCCTCCTCTTCTCCAGGCTAAACAATCCCAGCTCCCTCAGCCTCTCCTTGTAGGGCTGTGCTCAAGGCCTTTTCACCAGCCTCGTCGCCCTTCTCTGGACACGCTCAAGCATCTCAATGTCCCTCTTAAACAAATACAATAAATCCCTAACTGAACTGGAAATACAGAACTAGCAGGGGGAGCTGCATTTGCAGTCTCCTGCCTTCCTGGAGGCAAGTATTGCACCAATAAATCATTATACACCAACTCACCTACACTGCTTGAGTAGGGCAATTTTTTCTTCTAATCCTTCTGTTTCTTTTCAGTTTTCCCCTACTCTTTATTTCACAGAATCACAGAAACATTCAGGTTGGAAAAGACCTTCAGTCCAACCGATCACCCTACAAGGTTCACCCTAAACCATATCCCCAAGCAAGGCATCCAAATGACTTTTAAACACATTCAGGGTTGGTGACTCAACCACCTACCTGGGCAGCCCATTCCAATGTCTGACCACTGGAAAAAATGTTTCCTAGTGTCTAGTCTAAGCCTACCCAGTCACAGCTTCAGGCCATTCCCTGTTGTTCTAACTACCTCTGAGAAGAAACCAGCACCAGCCTCTCCACAATGTCCTCTGAGGTAGCTGTAGACAGCAATTAAGTCCAACTTCAGCCTTCTCCTCTTCAAACTAAACAGCCCCAGCTCTCTCAATCACTCTTCAGTTAAAAGAGGCCAGTTTTGGGCTGTTTCTATAAAAACAGGTATGAATTTAGATTAACTTCCTGAAACAGTTGAGTTACTCTGGATTAACAGTGGTATAAATAACAGCAGGACTTGGCACAGCTCTTCCAAATTAATAAACCTAAATGTTTCTCAACTAATGAAATGGTTTGGAGATGATCAAACAGGTTTTGCTTTTAATCTGTGAAAGAAAAATGTGTTTGTTTGACCTGTAAAGCAAGTTATGCCAAATTTGATCATGAAACAGTATTTATGACTAATTTTTAATGCACTGAAAACAACTGAAGTGGGAAATGCTGATCCACTGGTGTAACTAAGACTGCAGAAATGGAACTAATGTAATAACTAAAATGAATGAGTGTAATGAAAGAATAAGCCCCGTGCAGGTTGGTAATGCCTTCAAATTGTCTGATTTTGAGCCTAATGTGTATGAAAGGAATAGAGAGGGAGGGGGAAAAAAAAAAGCAGCAGCTACAGCATGTGGCAAGAGCCTTTGCTGACATTTGCAGAGCATTGTGTCGTGCCAGCACTCTTGTGAGAAGTGCCTGAGATCAAGAACATCGCGAGGTAATAAACTCTGGAGCAGGGTGAAAAAGGATGACACGTGTGTGGACATAAATGTGGGCAAGTCTAGCATATTTCTATTGAAATTGGCATAACAGCTGATTTAAAAAATAGGCTCAGGATGTTTTCTCAGTGACAAACAATCTCTCCTTGTTCCCTGTGAAAAAAAAGGCAAAAATTCAGTTGAGGATATACATTTTTGACAGACACCACATGTAATGGAGTGCTGACTCTCTGGAAATGGAAGTAATTGTACCACAAAGGAAAACTGGATGAGTGTAGAGATAAATTGCTTCCACTGAGAGTGGTGTTTTGTTCTGTTTTTAAAGTGTCCTTTTAATGTTGTTAATAGATCTTCTGAAAAAAAAAATATTTAAGGAGGCTTATCTTTAAAATACTACTAGAATTATGATTAGAAAACACATGAATCATTGTTGTTCTGTAGCACAATTAATTTTCATTCCTATGTTTGTGACCTACTTACTCAGACCACAAACACTAATCTCAGTGGATAATTAAAAGAGTGTAAATATCATTTGTCCAGTCCCTGATGATTTGTTTTAGAAATCCAATGAGCTCTCTACAGTAAACTTGCAGATAACAAATCCTCAGTTACATATAGACTTCAATTATCACATGCCACTAATTATTCTTAATACTAGGTTTCACATTTTACACTCAAAATAACACAAACTGTATTTAGCATGTAATTAAATATTTTCACTCATAAATTTATATCTCTAAGTGGAGCATTCTGAAGCAACAAATATCATAGAAACAACCAATGGTCTGGGTTGGAAGGGACCTTCGAAGGTCGTCCAGTCCAACCCCCCTCTGCAGTCAGCAAGGACATCCTCAACTAGATCAGATTGCCCATAGTCTCACCTTGAATATCTCCAGGGATGAAGTCTCAACCACATCCCTGGGCAACTTGTTCCGGTGCTCCACCACCCTCATGGTAAAGAACCTGTTGCACAAAACAGGCAAGGAGATTTGTCATATATTTAGTCTTGGATAAAATATTTGTATTATTTTTGTTGATATGAATTAGGTTTTCTTTAACATTAACTATCAGTCTTCTAAGTACAGGCTTATATTTTTTTACAGCTACCTGAAGGGAGGCTGTAGCTAGGTGGGGTCAGTCTCTTCCCCCCAGCAACCAGCAACAGAACAGGGGACACAGTCTCAATCTGTGCCAGGGGAGGTATAGGCTGGATGTTAGGAGGAAGTTCCTCGCAGAGAGAGTGATTGGCATTGGAATGGGCTGCCCAGGGAGGTGGTGGAATTGCCGTTCCTGGAGGTGTTCAAGTAAAGACTAGATGAGGCACTTAGTGCCATGGTCTAGTTGATTGGACAGGACTGGGTGATCTTGGAGGTCTCTTCCAACCTGGGTGATTCTATGATTCTGTGTTTCAAGACTGGACCAAAGAAATCAGTTTTGCAGGCCATGCCTTGTAGCAATGCGGGACTGAGTCTCCTTCCAGTCCCATTTTCCCTCCTGTCCCTTTTCTTTAAAGGCAGTAGTGCAGCTGCTGGCTAAATGCACAAGTCCACTACAGTGTTGGGCTGATCCAGGTCAGTAGAATGTTTTTTAAAAGCCATGACCTCTATTTTACTTGATCAATAGCAGAAGTCACAGCACAGTTTTGTGAATTACCAGCTTCTTGCATGGCTGACTTGGTTTGACTTTTACAAGGGGGTTACTAGGTGTTGGAATTTCATTTCTCTCTATGGGAAAAAACTCACACTGGCTTTCTAATAAGTGCAAAGAGGCAAGCCTTGCAAAGATATCGACATTATTCCAGACACTAAGCTGAAGTGAATGCTGTTCACTGCAAGGATGCCATTTGGCCACCACTTGCTGTTGTCACAGCTCTAACAAGAGTAAAGATGCAGACACTTAGCTGAGACAGTAACAGACAACATGTGGAAATTACCCTCAGAGACTGTTCTGAGAGGGAAAACTGACTGCAAGTGACACAGAGAACTCTGAAAAGGAGTTACATGCAGTGAAATTAATCTTCAGCATGTGGTATGCCTGAAGTGGAAAAAAAAAATCTATTTTTGTACCATTTTCCAGCAATTGAAGAATTATTTTAATGATTGGAAAATACTTCTTTACAACCTAGATGACTCCAGACTTGGTAAACAGCTTTTCTTTGAACTTGCTAATTAAATTAGTTTTGGGTTGTATGCAAGCACAATAAATTTCTACTCTAAAGGTCACATTTTGGAAACATTATAAGCCACTTAATAACAGAAGCTTAGAAGGAGAATGCTTTCTCAGCCTTTATGACTGCCTTGCAATGCTGTAATAGCACTGGCACAACAGTATTGCTGTAATTAAATATCTTCTGCAACAGCCTGGAGAAGCAGAAAAGCTTTGGTCATCTAAGATGTGTAGCAGAGTAACACCCCTGGGACTGAGATCTGTATAAGGCCTTGTAATGTGGCAGCTCCAGCTCCTACACACTCAGCCACTGGGCTGGTATTGATGTAAGGATTGAATTTATATGGTACTTTTGTACCTGTGGAAGAGGAAATTCTTAAAGCTCTCTGTTATGTGATTCGGGAGACTTAGCTTTAGTCATTTGAAGGCTGTTGCATTCCTCACTCTTCTGTGGTTATGCTTTCAAGGGCAGGGAGGGTAGGATGGGATATGTCTGTGCCGTAGTCCAAACAGGAATGACAGAATCTGCCTCTCTGGAGATGTTCAAAACCCACCTGGATGTGTTCCTGTGTGATCTGGTGTAGGTGATCCTGCTCTGGCATGGGGGTTGGACTGGATGAGCTTTTGAGGTCCCTTTCAGCCCCTGACATTCTGTGATTCTGTGACAATGCACATGGCATGGAAGGGTGGCAGAGCACTCAGAGGCCTCCCACTGAACATGAGCAGTTTCTTGAATGGAGAAGCTGGCAGAGCAGAAACATCCAAAACTGTCCCAGCTGAATCCTCTTGAGCCTGTCTGTCAGGTACTCACTATCACAGCTATTTAATGTTAGAACAAATATCTGCTTGGCTACTGCTCTGTCATATTTGCAACAGGTTCTTAAGCATAACTCAGAGAGTAACAGGTACATAACCATGTGAAATATGAGCGTCTATGCTCTCCAATAATTCTTTAGCCACAAAAGGTAAGGAAAAAACTTTGGAAACGCTGATAACTGCCATGCTGTTCTATTCTTCAGTCAGTCTCACTTCTGTGACTGGCAAGACCACGGAGCAGCTCCTCTTGAAGGCTCTGCTAAGGCAAATGGAAAACAAAGCACAGGTGATTGGTGGTAACCAGCAATGGCTTCACCAAGGGCAAATCATGGCTGACAAATTTAGTGGCTTTTTATGATGAAGTCACAGCAACAGTGGACAAGGAAAGGGAAACTGACATCATCTGCCTGGACCTGAGTAAGGCATTTGACTGTATCCCACATGACATCCTGGTCACCAAACTGGAAAAACACAGACTTGATGGGTGGAGCACTGCTGGATAAGGAATTGGCTGGCTGGTCACATGCAGAGAGTGGTGATCAGGGGCACAATGTCCACCTGGAGACTAGTAACAAATGGTGTCCCTCAGGGGTCAGTGCTGGCACCACTGCTGTTTAACATCTTTATCAGCAACATGGACAGAGGAATTGAGTGCACCATCAGCAAGTCTGCAGATGACACCAAGCTGTGTGGCACAGTCAACTTGCTGGAGGGCAGGGATGCCATCCAGAGGGACCTGGACAGGCTGCAGAGGTGTGCCCAGGCCAACCTCATGACATTCAACAAGGCCAAATGGAATGTCCTGCACCTGGGTTGGCACAATCCCAAGCACCGATGCAGGCTGGGCGGTGAATGGCTGAGAGCAGCCCTGAGGAAAAGGCCCTGGGGGTCTGGGGTGATGAAAAGCTCAACATGAGCTGGCAGTGTGCACATGCAGCCCAGACAGCAACTGTGTGCTGGGCTGCAGCAAGAGCAGTGTGGCCAGCAGGGCAAGGGAGGGGATTCTGTCCCTTTATTCTGCTCTCCTGAGAATCCACCTGGAGTATTGTGTGCAGTTCTGGAGCCCCCAACACAAGAAGGACATGGAACTGTTGGAGCAAGTCCAGAGAAGGGCCACGAAAATGCTCAGAGGGCTGCAGCAGCTCTGCTATGAGGACAGGCTGAGAGAGTTGGGGTTCTGCAGCCTGGAGAAGAGAAGGCTTCGAGGAGACCTTGCAGTGGCCTTCCAGTATCGGAAGGGGGCCTAGAGGAAGGCTAGGGAGGGACTATTTACAAGGTTTTGTAATGACAGGATGAGGAGTAATGGGTTTAAACTTGAAGAGGAGAGATTTAGACTAGATGTTAGGAAAGGGTTCTTTACAGTGAGAGTGGTGAGACACTGGCACAAGTTGCCTAGGGAGGTTGTGGATGCTGCCTCTCTGGAGGTGTTGAAGGTTGGATGAGGCCTCGAGTGACCTGTTCTAGAGGGAGGTGCCCCTGCCTATGGTGGGGGGTTGGAACTGGATGATCTTTGAGGTCTCTTCCAACCTAAACCATTCTATGATTCTAACTGTGTAACTGTATGATCACAGCAACCCACTAACATTGTGTGATTGTATGGGAATGAACTGGCAGGTAGTCACACAATTATTACAAATAAAACTATAGAAGTAACATGTTTTCTACAGTGTGGAAAAAAAAATGGTGGGAGCAAACAAGATGCTTTTTTGCCCTTTCAGGTTCACCTGTGTGCTAGTTTGAGCCTAGCTAGAGTGTTTTGGTGAGAAGAATTAGAATATAGGCTGTGAAAAGGAAACAATGGTGATGTCTACTTCACTCATAGGCTTGCTGAGATCTATAAGAACAAGAACACAAACATAGATAACAGAGTTGCTCTCAGTCTCTCTGGGGTTGAACCTCTCTCTCTAACTGAACCTGCCATCTGTGTGACTAATCCATTTGCTTCCTAACCCCCCTGGGCGACCCTCCAAACTACTTTGAGCATAAGGCAAAGTCTTGGGTAAGGTAGAGGAGTGGGAGGAAGGTGGAAGGGTGGTGGAGAGCCCCTCCTGGGGACTCAGGTTTCTGGAAGGGGAGTTGTGTTTCTGTATTACCTTTTAACTTGTATATTTCTGTATCTGTTGTAAATATCTGCTTGTATATTGTGCTAAGCTGTAAATACAAAGCTTCATTCAATTTCCAGAGCTGCTGAGTCTAGTCTGGGTGATTTTCCAAAGTGTGGGGGGGCAGGTAACACCCAAACCATCACAACCTGGTGTGTTGGTTTGAAGCTAATTGGTATATTTTAATGAGATAAATTAGATTATAGGCTGTGAAAAGAAAACAATGGTGATGTCTATCCCACTCACAGGTTTGCTGAGACCTATAAAAGCCAGGGCACAAACACAGATAAGGTAGTCTGTGTTTTTCCCTGGCTCCTGCTGTATTGATTACTTCTAGCTGGATCTGTGTAACCCAACTAATCATTCTGCTTCTAACTCCCCTTGCCAATCCTTCCAACTCACCTTGCACGTAAGGCAGACTCTGGGATAAAGGAGGGAGGTGGAAAGAAGATGGAAGGGTGGTTGGGAGCCTCTCCTGGGCACTCTGACTTCTGGGAGGGGTATTGTGTTTCTGTATTACTTTTAACTTGTATATTTCTGTATATAGCTGTAAATATTTGTAATATATTGGAAATATCTGTTTGTATATTGTGTGAAGCTTCATTCCTTAAATGAAACCACCACACTCTGCTTCAAGAGTTGTGGACCACCTACAGTATTGCCTGCCTGGATCCAGGGCAGTTTTTGTAAGCCACACAGCCATCATTTCAGTTGATAGCCAGTTTGGATCTGAACAAAACCTGGAAAAAACAAGTAGCTTGCAGAGCAAACTCTGTAAGTAAAAGGTATGAGGATACTGTGTTCTCTGTAGAGAGAACATAGAAACATGTAGAAAAGTGACTTTCATATTTGTGAGTTCGCTCTATGTATCTCTACCCCACAGCAGCTCGAATCTTCTAGAAATGTTTGCTTTTGTGGTATCTCCCTTCTTGACTAGCACTGGAGGTTTTCATTGTTGCAAAAAGAAACTTCTAAGTGAGGCTAAGAGGTTTAGCTGACGGCAGTCACTCTCTCAGGTTTAGGTAGAGGTGATGTTGTACAATAGTTGGGGCCTCGTAAGTAATACTTGTGCTGACTTGCTGCATTGCTTTTCATGGCTTGTATTATATTCTGACTCCAGATGTAAGAAAGAGTGAGATTATACCAATGCAGTGAAGTATTTTCTGTGTGTTTTTAAAATCAGCATTTGTTGCACTCTTTACAGCTTACTTGCCATGCCTTTAGTGCACTGAACAAGTCACAGGAGATTTCAATTGCAAACTCCAACAGAGGATTTCTACATGCTATAGAAATGCAGAAAATTTTCCTCACACCCTCCCCCCACTACATATTCATACTTCTTATGTCTGCCAGATGGTGTGGAGCAAATTATTCTAGCACTCAGACCATGTGAATTTTAAGCAGATGAATATAACAGTCTGCACAGCACTTTGCCTTTCTCTATCATTGACTATGTTGCTGGCCTGTTTGATCACACCCCAGCATAAACAAATCTCATTAATCAGTGCTTTCTCTTTTTTTTTCTTTTTTTTCTTTTTTTTGTTTTGTTTTGTTTTGTTTTGTTTTGTTTGCTTTTCTCCTTGGCTGCTTTTCCCTTTCTGTTCACTTTTGGAGAATTCCTTTGGAAAGCCTTATTTTTAGTAAGAGAGAAAGGTTTCAGTCTATTTGGTGGTTATTTAAAAGTGAATTTAGCTTTAAGAAGTGATGCCAGTGTGATTAAAATGAGGAATAGTGCAGTTCCTGTAGAAACGATACTTGGCCTGCACATCCATGATGTAAGTTACCCACTAGTACTTCACAGCAATTTATGTCTCCATAGTTAAAAGGGTAATGTGATTTAAAATCCATGCTAGGACTCTTACTGAAACTGTCATTGAAGACTCTGAATTATGCAATGCAAATATAGTTACTTCAGCTCAAATGTCAGTGACATCAATCAAACAATAATTTGATGATGTTGCCTAATTCACTCTGCTGTGTCTGATCTGGTTTTGAGGCACTCCTGACTTTTTGTTTTACTTTCCATTCACAGAGTTGTGAAAATATTGGTCAGAAGGAACCTTTGGAGATCATCTGCTCTAACCTCCCACGTGACTTGGGACTCTTGCCAGTGCTAGATCAGGTCAGCCATGGCTTTATCTGTGTGAGTCTTGAAAAGCTCTGAGGACAGAGATTTCACTGTGTCTCTGGGGAAAAAAAATTATGAACCTGTTCCAGTGCTGTACAGTCCTCTTAGAGAGCCCAAATCTTCCTAACTGATGTTTGTGCCCATTGCCCCTTGTTATGTGTCTGTTACTATGAAGAAGAGTTTTGCTCTGATGCCTTTCTGACTCTCATTCAGGCACTGTAGGCTGCATAGCTCTTCCTTGGCCAACAATCAACCACTCCTCAACAACCCAGCTGACGTGATGGCCCTCAGATGAACCCCCTTCACTTTCTCCACGTTCCCATCAAAGCTGGACAAAGACTCCAGACCTGTCCCGGCCAGCACACATCACCAGCAGTGACTCTGAATGAAGCAGCCACTCCACAGGTGCCGTAAGACAGCAGGTACTAACTATCTGACACTCCTGAGTGATAAGCTCTTGCAGTCCAGTATTAGGACTTTCAACTGTAAAGATAGTTGGTTTTTGGAGACTTATGTGGAATAGACAACTTCTGGTACAGGTTTCACTTTCCTTTTTGACTCTACTAGCACTGCTTAGAGGTTTCAGGAAGAGCATTCCTGTAGGAAGTTTATCTGGGACCACGAATGTGTTGTCTCTACCCCTACTCCAGAGACAGAAGAGAAGGTGTGGCAGCTTGGGTGTTACCCGCCCCCCCACACTCTTACAAAATCACCCAGACTAGACTCAGCTAAGCTGGAAATTAAGAAATGAAGCTTTATATTTACAGCTTAGCACAATATACGAGCAGATATTTACAATATATATAGCAATATACAAGTTAAAAAGTAATACAGAAACACAGCACCCCTCCCAGAAACCAGAGTCCCCAGGAGGGGCTCCCGACCACCCTTCCACCTCCTTTCCACCCCTCTACCTTATCCCACAGTTTGCCTTACACACAAGGTGAGTTTGGAGGATTGGCTAGGGGGATTAGAAAGTAGAAGGATTAGTTACACAGAAAGCAGGCTGGGGAGAAAAGTACAGACACCAGCTGCAACAGAGAGACACTGCAACTGTGTTATCTATGTTTGTGTTCTTGTTTTTATACATCTCAGTAACCCTATGAGTGAAGTAGACATCACCACTGTTTCCTTTTCACAGCCTATAATCTAATTCTTCTCACCAAAATATTCCATCTAGTCTCAAACTTCCACAGAAGGTGATTTGCAGACCAAGGCACATAAACTTGAGAACATTTCAAATAAATATTGAGCAAAAGTGCGGTCTTTTGTTCTAGTGTTATCCCTAATAAGCTCTTTGAAAGAGATAGGAAAGAGCTGGAGCTTTGGGGAATCTGGGAGGGAGGGTGGGTTGTAATGCTAGTTTCAAGACCTGAATTTAATCCTGTGGCATTTTTTTTTGCCACTTTAATAATATGAACTTATTTCTGTCAGTGAAGACTTATTTAGAAACACAGAATACACACCGGGAGGGAGTCTTAATGTTGATAGTACGAGAACACTGTAATAAATGATAAAGAAACCTTCCCTTATCCCCTCTCCAAAATTAGAAACCCTTGTTAATATTCCAGCATAGACCTGGTTTGCAGAGCTGCTGGCAATAGCAGCAGACCTATCTGAATTGAAATGCAAGCTGATGGAAGCAAGAAAAACCACAGTGCAGCAGCAGCCAAGCACTGCCATGTGTGCTGAACACCACACTGAAAGCTGGGCAGGAGGGAGGGGACGCTAAGAGTGGCATCGGTGTGGACTGCGATGTATTGCATCAGGTGTCTGGAATGAAAAGATATGGAACTTGGAAAGATGCACTCATGGAACAAAAGCAAGATCAGAGCTTAGGCTAACACTTAGTACTGATCTTGACTAGGTGTAGGGTATTTAGATTTCTGTGGTCTTTAACACTAAGAATTTTTCTTCTCCTGTTTCTTTCTTCTATCTTATTCTCACCTGCCTCGCTGGCAGTCACAGTTGCATCCTACATAGCATCTGGGCTCATCTCCTGAGAGACCTCTGACATTTATTGGTTGGACTTGATCCTGAGGATCTTTTCCAATGGGAATGTTTCTGTGATTGTACCTAGAACATACAGCCACTTGGTGCTTTCCCTGACCAAAGTTTGACCTACAGCCTTCTCTTTTCATTTTTTTTCCATATTCTTCTTTTCCCTCTAATGAAATATTAGTGCTGCTTCTCTCTCTCCTTTGTGGTTCAGAGTTGATTTCTCAGCATTGGTATCTTGCAGATTATGTCTAATTGAAAGTAAATGGTGTGTGGGAGGGCATATGCAGCCTGTACAAGCCTGTGCATGCGTTCAGCACAGAGGAAGACTGCTGAGGAAAAGTGCTGAGGAGCAGCAGGGCTGTGTAGCCACAAGCTGTGTGTTTTTGGAAGATTACGATGAAGGGGGAACAATGGGTAAGAAATAGGTCTGAAGTTTGCAATTTCACAAGCTTATGTGAAACGAGAGGGCACAGCCTCAGGCTGCGCCGGGGGAAGTTTAGGCTTGAGGTGAGGAGAAAGTTCTTCACTGAGAGAGTCATTGGCTACTGGAATGGGCTGCCCAGGGAGGTGGTGGAGTCGCCGTCCCTGGGGCTGTTCAAGGCAAGGTTGGATGTGGTACTTGGTGCCATGGTCTAGCCTTGAGCTCTGTGGTAAAGGGTTGGACTTGATGATCTGTGAGGTCTCTTCCAACCTTGGTGATACTGTGAGACTGTGATACTGTGAAATGCCTGATGGGGCCTTGTGCTGAAACAAAGGTGTACCTTTCCTTTTCCTGAAGTCTTTTGGTCACAATTCCTGTAACTATTCCATCAAGTTGTGCCAGGGGAGGCTTAGGTTGGATATCAGGAAAAAAGTATTTACCAGAACAGTGCTCAGGCATTGGCATAGGTTGCACAGGAGTCACCATCCTTAGAGATGTTCAGAAAACCCACGGGCATGGCATTTTAAGATATGGTTTACAGGCCGTGATGGTACTAGGTTGGTGGTTGGACTCAATGGTGTTAGAGATCTTTTCCAACTAAAACAATTCTATGATTCTATGATCTTCAAAATTTTATCCCTTTAGAAGGTCTGAGATGAGGCTGTGCTTAGAAGGTTGATTTTTTTTCTTCATCTTTCTGCTTCTCTTTCTCTTGTATCAGTCATCTCTTTTGCTCTGCTGTCCCTTTTACCACTACTGGTTTTCTCCCCTTGGCATTCTCAATTTCTGTACACCCTGCTCTTCTTCCTTTTGCTCAGGGGAGCACAATATTGGAGCAGAGATAAAGCTAAAGAAGTAGTATTCCTCTAGGGAACATCCAGATGATAGGCATGAGCAGAGCTGGATGGTTTTGTGAGTGCACAAGACAAACTGTATATCAAATAAACTTCATCTTGACACAAATTAGTATTTTTCACACTGACCTTATGAAGCAGCACAATTTTCAGGTCGAGTCAAATGTTTTTGAGAGTGCTGACGCCAATCTCAGACTTAACTGTTGTGCAGTTAGTATAAAAAAGTGATTTGTTAAGACATGACAAAGCAGATTATGAACATGTCTCTTAGCTATTTCTTGGTATTAACTACTGAGAGCATTTTAATTCAACAGTATTAATCACCACGGCATTAGCCAGGGGTGATACTTACTCTCAATCAGAACAGAGATGGGAGATGCTGTGGTTACAAATAAAGCTACCACAGACCACCTGCAGAATCCGTGCTGCTTATTGTTCAGCAGTATTCTTAAAGCACAAAGCAGCAACCTCTCCTAGATCCATCCTGGGGATCACAAGTCATTATCACCCTCAGCTTCCTAGCAATGCCCCTCTGCTGGACTGTTAATACTTTCCCACTACCCTAATCTTCCAAGAAAGCAATTTATGTAAGTACTCCCTAACTCATTTCTGTCCAAACAAGTGAGGTTAACTTAAACCAGTCCAAAAATCAGCCCTTTGTTAATGCTGCTTGTTTCACAGAAGTAGATCAGAAAGCTTACAAAAACTACACCTATGGGAGAACTTGAGAGTTAAAGGATGTGTAGGAGGGATATTAGGGCTTTCTGCTGTATGAATGGCTATCAGTAGTCAGGCAAAAGAGCTCCTGAAGCCTTCTTCTGGTTATTTTAGATTTATTTGTAAGTGCCCAAATAGATACCCTGCTCAAAAGCTGCTCACGTAGCATTTGGTTTAACATCCTCTAGCAAGGTCCACACTGTTTCAGCTAAGTCCTAGAGGACTTGAAATGGTTTTGGTTGGTTGTATTTTTTTTTTTTTCCTACTTTGCTGTTCCCACAGACCAGCATGCTTCCCTGGAGGATACTGCATGCTTTCCACAGGATATGAACACCTTCCAGAGAATATTTGTAGTGAGGATTCAGTCCTCGCCCCATCACACAAGGTGCTAAGCAGCACTGTCTTCTTTTAAAGGAAATAAGATTCTTTAGGATTATTATGCTGTTTTGAGGCTAATTAGAATATTTTTATGAGATAATTTAGATTATTGGCTGTGGAAAGAAAATAAGGTGATGTCTATATTACCCATTTGTTCTGCTGGGACATATAAAAGCAAGGACAAAACATAGATTAAGTCAGTCTCTGCCTGTTTTTTGCCATATTAACTCTTCTGCCTGGACCTGCACATTTCCCAACTAATAATTCTGCTTCTAACACCTCTTGCTGACCTTTACAGATCAGATTCTGAGATAAGGGAGAGGGTGGAAGAAAAGTGGAAGGTGATTGGGAGCCCCTCCTGGGCACTCTGACTGCTAGGAGGGGTCCTGTATCTCTGTATTACTTTAAACTTGTATAGAACTGTATATAGTTGTAAATATTTGTAGTATATATTTTTTATAT